>BLSH010024109.1:74185-92895 GCA_018402905.1 Glandirana rugosa
ACACACACCCAGATACACACACACACCCACGTACATACACACACCCACGTACACACACACACCCACGTACACACACACACCCACGTACACACACACACCCACGTACATGTCCCTCACGTCTTAATAATCCGTTCAACATAAAAACTCCTTATTAAAATAATAACTTGTTGTTGGTACAAGAGTTACTAAGGTTTTTGAGTAATTATAGTTTCGACTTATAAAAACCTTCATCAAAAATCAAACAAAAATCAACATCGATAAAATCCCCTCCTATAGACACACACGTCCACTGATAATGACACGTATTAATAATCCGTTGAATTGTTTTTTGTTTATATATGGGTAAAGTTTTGGTTTCACTGCTGAAAATAAATAATTGAAATGGGTATATATTTGTTTTTTGTTAAGTTGCCTAATAATTATGCACAGTAATAGTCACCTGCACACACAGATATCCTCCCCTAAAATAGCTACAACTAAAAACAAACTAAAAACTACTTCCAAAAATATTCAGCTTTGATATTAATGAGTTTTTGGAATCATTGAGAACATGGTTGTTGTTCAATAATAAAATTATTCCTCAAAAATACAACTTGCCTAATAATTCTGCACTCCCTGTACATGCACCCACACACACACATGCACCCACACACACACATGCACCCACACACACACATGCACCCACACACATACATGCACCCACACACACACATAGACCCACACACATGAACCCATATACATGCACCCACACATACATGTACCCACACATACATGTACCCACACACATACATGTACCTACACATACATGTACCCACCCACATACATGCACCCACACACATGTACCCACACACATACATGTACCCACACATACATGTACCCACACATACATGTACCCACACACATGTACCCACACACATACATGCACCCACACTCACACACCTACATGCAGAATTGCAGAAAGTGTCTTAAAAATGGCAGTACCTTCTCTCTTCATGCCGGGTACTGCACTGTAGGGGGAGACAAAGAGCACAGCACACACTGCTTTCACTTTCACAGTGTAAATAGTGTGAAGAGCTCCCCGCAGCGCCGATCGGCTGAGGAATGGAGCACTCCATCCCCTTATGGGCCCCCTTCAGCATGGGGCCCGGTTGCCATGGCGACTCCTGCGACCCCTATCCATCTGCCCCTGGTATACATGTTGCCCAATGCCACATGATCATTACAAATTTTGATTATCTATATCTTATTCTTCAATATCTTCTGTATGCAAAATGGAAAAAAATTGAGAGAGGAAAATGTTAACGCCTTCCTTTTATGAAAACTAAATTCAGTAGAATATTTATTTTCACATTAAAAGTTTATTAAAATACTTTGAACAGAACTGCTTTTACCTTTTACATTTAATTTAATACAATAACTATATTACAATACTGGGTACCTTGCTTATCATTTATTGCCATCATTGGACTTTTTAAAGAGCAGATATTTAGAAGAGAGCGTGAGTCAACTACCTAAGTTGCTCTAATATAAATGATGCTTCCAATGCTCCCTTAAGCCTATCACCACAGACAAGAGCCAGTATCATTTTTTTCTCTACTAATCTTCATCGCACACAAGAGAGAGCAGACCATGCTGCATTTACGTGATTTGTAGCCCATTCTTCTCCCTTGATGGCAGCCATCATTTGGGAAATTTAGAACATAGTACCTCTATTGACTACAGCAGGAACAGATACAACGAAAACAGTTTAGTCTGACATTGCTTTGGTGAATGATGATACAAATGTTCTAGTGCTACATATATGACTGAATCCTCATCAAAAAACATGTTCCTAGGCATTTATTGGTAAGTGGGCTAAGTTATATTTACAGTAAAGGAAATTTAGTGTTTTTTTTCACATTTTCTTTTCCTATTATGGTCGGGTCCAAATTACAATTTTTAAAAATATATATTTTTAGTCAGATAAATGGGAAAAAGAGTTTTAGGCTTCTTTTCATATGTTTAATTTTCCCTTACCTCCTGCTATAAAATGTTGATTGTTTCAATTGTTTACAGGGCTCAGTAGCTCAAGCTGATGTTCTGAATGTTAAAGAGCAGTGAGAGTGTGTACAATAAAATTGGCATTTGCACTGCTGTAAGATGATACAATCATTAAAAATGGGCAGAAGTTTTAATTGTGGAGCATAGTCATAGTTGGGCAATGCAATGATTTGAACATTAAAACTGTTCCACCATTAAATAAATCCGGGGTGTGGTCTGGATGCCGAGGAAGATGGCTACTACAGCCTAAACCACCTGTATACTGCCGTCCACTAAACAGCTGAAGGCAGAACACACCACATCTGTGATGGGCAAAAACAAACGGAATCATTTCCCAACAAGATCCCGCTCCCCTCGTGGCTCTTCCCCGCAGCCAGAACGCAGTATCTTGGGCTATTTTTGGTCACAATCCAGGGACAAGATGGCAAAGACACAGGCCTCCAGCACACCCAACGTGGCCGCGAGATGTGCCAGTGCAAGCCCAACCAGAGAGGAGACAGGCGCAGCAGCTGCACGGGACACACAGCACTCAGAAAAGGTAACCAATACCTTGTCCCTTAACGATCTGAACACAGTGGCTGGCTGCAGACATAAAGAACTCTGCTGCTATAGCTGACTTCAGACTAGACTTCCAGTGCGTTGTAAACTGACTAGAGGTGGTAGAAGAAAATACAGCACGCCAGGAACAAGAACTACAAGTCTCACAACAGGCTATAGACTTACACACTGCTCAAATGAGAGATATTCGTTGCCATTTGGAAGATTTAGACAACCGAGGTTGCAGACATAATCTAGGAATAAGGGGCCTCCCTGAAAGTGTGGAAACAGAACTACATCACGCTTTGCTGACAACCTTTAATGATCTACTAGGGAGGTCTTTGGAAATGCCCATTGAAATAGAAAGGTTCCACAGAGCCCTAAGACCCAGTAGTAGAGAAACTGATCCCCAAGAGATGTTGTGTGTAACATTGTGAAATTTCAACTAAAAGAGGACATCCTCCGCAGAGCCAGAACTAGAGGATGGATTTTATACCAAGGAACAGAAATAAATCTTTTTCAAGACCTCTCACAAATAACATTACAACAACGTAAAGACCGCGCCCTCTGCTGGACATACTCCAGAAACACATACCCCTGACTCCCACCAAATGGGAGGCATACAAGGAACCCCTCCCCTATTATATATATGTAAGATATAATGCTATTACAAAAGAAATCTTGTAACTAGACACACCACCATACCAGAGGAAATAAAACTACACAGGAAACTTACATATAAGACACACCAGGAATAAGGACTAAACATTTTTGCCTGGGCAAATGTTTTGATGAGCATATAAAACTGAAAAAAAACTCTTTACCACAATGAGCAGTACAACTTAAAGGGCCCTTCCACCCTTAAGCTAAACAGGGGAAGGCAAAGACACATCCATTTGGAAAAACTATAATTTTCTACCACTGATCCAGAATACTAATACTTGCTGGCTCTTTTTTCCAGAATTGACTGTGGTTTTACCTATCCTATGGATAAAGTTATCCCCCTTATAGGTGTATATAGTTATTATAGACCTAGTTAATACTCTAGGGTCTAATTTGCTTATTTTACATAAACACCTTATAAAATACCAGACCAAAATCATCAATAATGCTATGTAAATGCAAAATTGTCTGTGTGTTTGATTGCTGTTTGTTCTGAAATTGCTGTTATTGTTACCTTTTTTGATTCATATCTTACCATATGTAATATGCAAGTTAATCATTATTGCTATTATATTAATATTAAATCAAACTGCCCCCTGATGATACATCATATACACTCTCTCCCTTCCAATACCAACCTACTTGGACCATGGAAGTGCATTGGATACATTGAATACACACACTCCGCACTATTAAAAACAATACTAACGTTAAAAAGAAAAAAAAATCCTCATGCTTCTCCACTTTTAGAGAAGTATAAACAAAAACACCATCCTCCTTGATCCTACTACCTCCCAACACAGCAGAGGCAACTCAAGCCAATGCTGAAGTACCCCAACACTACGTAATATAGGCTGAAGAGCAGGTCTAAATCACAACTCATCTCTCCCCCAAGTGGTGAGTCCTGTTTTTTTTTCCTCTATTTTCTTTTTCTCTCTCTCTTTTCCCCTCCCTCCCCCTCTCCACATCATCCATTCATACCCCCCCCCCCCCAATCCATCTAACCCTGCTAAAAAATAAAACACCAGAATAACAACCCTCAAGATGATAGCTCTAAAAATGAAAGGCCTCAATATACCAGAAAAAAAGGTCCAAACTACTAATTTACATGAAAAAACTCGAGGCAGATATACTATTACAAGAGAGTCATCCTCGCTCCAACAACATTCCCAAAATTGAAAACAGGGAGTTTCCCACAGTTTTACATGCAACAAACAGCATAGCCGAAACCAAAGAAGTTGCGATCCTTATCTCCAAAAATCTTCCATTGGAAATTACGAACTCTCAAGCTGACAAGGAAGCCCGATACCTTTTCATCAAAGGTATGCTATGGGGAAAACCAATCATCATAGCAAACATATACAGCCCCAATAAAGCACATATCACTTTCTTCAGGAAAGTAATTACAGAATTCACCTCTTTCCAAAAGAGCATTTTGGGTGGAGATTTTAACATAGCTCTCAACCCACTAGAAGACACTTCCCTGGGTACATCCTCTTCCTTATCGTGCACTCCGTCAAATTACAATTCAATTACATGAGCTCCTATTTCATGACACATGGCACACTTTAAACCCAAACAAAAAAGATTTCACATTCTACTCAACGCCACACAATCGCTATTCTAGAATAGACTATTTCTGGATATCACAAAAGGATCTCTCCCTACTCACTGGGGCAACAATTGAACCCATCTTTTTGTCAGATCACCATCCAATCACCATATCCCTCAAATTTTCAGAAACCTCTCATCCCACAAAAACATGGTGTCTCGATCCAACACTACTTACCGATCAAGCAAACATATCCTTCATAAAAAAACAAATATCTTAATTTTTAGTAACAAATAATACCCCTGACACCAATCCCATAACACATTGGGAAGCGCATAAATGCGTAATAAGGGCATTACAAATATCCAAAGCTGCAGCATGCAAACAAGCTGAACAAGCCAACATTGAGGCCACCCTGATTAAGATTCACTCCCTAGAAAAAAACATTAAAAAAGGAAAGCGGGTCACACACTCAAAGAACTACTCCAAAACCACACTCTCTTGCTAGAAGAACTAGGTAAGAAAGCCCGGAATAAAACTACCTTAACACAAAAACTGTTCTATGAACACAGCAACAAAAGTGGTAAATATCTTGCCAGAGCTCTTCAGGCAAAAAAAAGCAAACTCAATGGTTTGATCGATACGTACTCCCAAAGGTCAAACTTTCACAGCTAGTGAAAATATTGCAAACCAATTTGCCCAATATTACTCAGATGTCTAAAACTTACCTCCAGAACAAAAGCCGCCGGGTTACAAAGAAACCAGACAAAACATAATTGACGACTTCCTAAAACATTACAGCCCCATACCCATATCCGACCACCTAGCTAAAATCATTGACAGACCATTAACAGAAGAAGAATTTTTAACAGCACTCAAACAAACAAAAACTGGAAAAAGCCCAGGTCCAGATGGCTTTTTAGCTTTTACATAACATTTCCTGACATACTAACACAACCCTTTCTTAGAGCTTTCAATAATATAATACATCCTGATGCCCCCCCCCCCCCCCAAACAGTCTGTTTGAAGCCCACATCTCAATTATTCCAAAACCCAACAAAGACCCCAATATCACTGCAAACTATCTCCCCATATCACTACTAAATACAGACATAAAATTGTTCGCAAAAATATTAGTGAACAGACTTCTCCCATTTGTAAATTAATATTCAAAGACCAAGTTGGGTTCGTCCCTGGCCGCGAAGCCAGGGATAACACGATAAAAGCTATAAACATTAGCTCACCCAGAATGAATCCCCGGGATTCTTTCTGTCATTAGATGCTGAGAAGGCGTTCGATAGGCTGGCCTGGGATTATCTTGAAGCAGTGCTTAAAGCACTAGGTCTAGAGCATAGACATATCCCTCATCATGGTCCTTTATGATGGACCATCCACCAAAGTAAGGGTCAACCATCTCCTATCGAACACCTTCTCCATCAGCAATGGAACCCGCCAAGGTTGCCCCTTATCTCCCATTCTTTTTATCTTAACCTTGGAACCCCTTTTGTGATGAGTTCGAGAAAATATAGATATAAAAGGGATACACATTTCAGGTAAACAATATAAAATTGCCACATTTGCAGACGACATACTCCTCTTTTTAGTAGAACCTTTAACATCAATACCAAACATATTAAAAGACTTTAAAGCGATTACAATATATTGCCCATTTCAAAATCAACTTCTTAAAGTCTGAAGCACTCAACATTTCACTACCTTCCTCCCAAATGAGAATGTGCAAAAACAACTTTCCATTCACCTGGCAAAATGATGCCATAAAATATTTAGGTATACAACTTACTACACACCTCTCAGATTTATACAACAAAAACTATTCACCCATACTGAAATATATTAAAGAGGATCTCAAAAGATGGTGCAGGCCTCAATTCTCATGGTTCGGTTAAGCCGCAATCATAAAAATGAATGTGCTCCCACGCATACTCGATGTCCTCCAGACAATACCCATCATGCTAACTCCCAATTTCTTCCAGGCCGCGAGTAGAGCATGCACCCTTTTTCTTTGGAACAATAAGAAACCAAGGATAAGTTACACTCAACTTACACTACCTAAATTGAAATGTGGCCTAGGATTACCAGATGTTAAACTATACCACTGGGCATGCCACCTACAAAGCATAGTAGATTGGCACATCCTCAATCACATCAAAGACTGGGTCTCATTAGAAAATGCTTTCTCAGATATGCCTATATGCCAGACACTGTGGATTGGAAACTGCAAACTTCCAAATGGCATAAAAAGCCACACCCTGATAAGCCTTACTTTACATTGCTTCAAAGATGCATCACGAGATGCATCACTCTCAATAAATTTTTGGACATACTTTCAACTAAGACACTTTATCTAATCTCTTCAAAAATCAAACAACTTCTTGCGTATCCCCTCACCATTCGAAAAATTATGCTTGAGCAAAACTCCCATACAACACATAATTTTCACCATTTACTCATTATTGTGGACAGACACCCCCAATAATGCAAGCAAATTTTGTGTGGCGTAGAGTAGAGACCTACAACTAAACATTACAGAAGAACAATAGTTACAGCTATATAAACACCTACACAAAGGATCTATAAATGTGTCTATCCAAGAAAACAATTTCAAATTACTAACCCGATGGTATTGCACCCCCTCTATCCTCAAAAATTTCAACACCCACATACCAGATCAATGTTGACGATGCATCAATTACCTGGAAACCTTCTACATATCTGGTGGGGGTGTAAAAACCTTAAACCATTTTGGAAGGAGGTGCACAAACAAACCAACCAACTCAACACTCAGAGCCTTGAACTCTTCACTTACAATCTGCAAAACCCAGACAATACCATAAATCCTTAGCTATGATTTTGATAAATGCTGCCAAATTGTGCATCCCAAGATATTGGGGCACTTCCAAAACTCTCTCCATTTCTGATTGGTAAGCAAATCAATAAAATTGCAGACATGGAAGAACTTATTGCTATAGCACGAGATACCCCTTCCAAACACGCAACAACATGAGCATGTTGGACCCATTTTAAATTAACAGACACATACCGCAGGACTGCGGAAGACTCCCTATGAAATAAATACATTATTCAATACACATAACTCCTGAACCCAGAACTGTAATAACAAAAATACACAAAAACTGACTGAACATGGACACCAAATGTTCAAGCTCATGCTCTCTAACAAGGCCCTTTCCACCCCCCTCCCCCTTCTTTTTTTTTCTTTTCTCCGTTCTTTCTCCTACCTCCTACTGAGTGTGCTGGTTGCACACAGGAGAAGGGAAAAGATTAATCAACTAATTACCATCAACAGTAATAAGTCTGACAACAATCTTTTGAGCCCCAACATACACTAAAAGACTATACAGGAAAATGCTCTTAATTACTATATCCAGGTACATCTCGAAACTCATCATTAGACTCCGATAACTTAACAAAATGTAAGCCTTGAAGATCTATCTACCTACTAAATAAATTGTTAATAATTTACATAAAAGATATGTTTTATCTTAATAGAAAACATATTAACCAACAGTTTACTGTTATTGCACTTGCATACTTTTATTGTAAACACCATACAAGAAATGTCTCTATTTCCTCAAGACATTGTTACTTATGTTTCATGAACTACATTTTACTTGACTTATGTTACACAGCTTAATTTTCGATAAAAACATATTTTTTGGAGAAAAAAAAAAGAACTCCAGATTAAGTTAAACATAATATATGCATTTGAATGACAATTTTAATACATGTGAGAGGTCTTCAGGAGCTCTAGAAAGAAGTCTGTGCTGAAATCTCTGATGCCTTCTATAAATGTCTACTGAAGGGGTCACCACTGCCTTTAAAAAATAAAAAACATCAACTCCAACCACTGCCATGCTGCTACTCCACTGTCACATAGCTACTGTGTAATTGTTGTGTACCCAAAGATGTCCCTTGGTGTACATCCAAAATTAGGAGATCCAGGGAGGGCACAGTCATTATAATGACAGCCTTGCATGTTGCACGTTTAAATCTTTTTTTAATTAATTAGATAACCTAAAAGCCAAAATGTTTAATTCACCCATTTGTCAGATATTTGCCCAGCAACTCTGTAATAATGAAAAATGTCTTTGCTGCCTTGGTACAAACATATGTTTCTAAAATAAATGCTCAGATGGCAACATATGTTGCTGAGTGTACATGCTGATCAGTGTCACTGCGCTTGTGTCAAAGGATAAACAAGTACTCTCTCATCTAATTAAGCTATAAACTGTCTTTTAAAACTTTTAAAGGCTATGATTTAAAAAGAAACAAGATCATTCGATTTCATTTTCCAGCACAGAGAGCATATTCATTTTTAAATGGTGCAATTGAAAACTCTGCAGATCTTGCTGTAGGATAATACAACTATGGATGGCTTACTTTTTATATTAGCAATTCTTTAAAAGTTATAGATTACAAAATATATTTACAGTACATAGTTTGACATATACCTGGTACAGCAATGTGTGCAAGTGATTCGAGCTGGGTGAATAAGATAGTTTTAAAGTGAACCTGTGGTAAATATGTAGACATTTATATTTTCACATATTCTTAATTCGGTAGGAACAATCTGCCTGGGTTCAGTCAATAGGGGGGGGGGGGGTTGTAAAAAACTTCCTGAAATCTGTAAAACCTGAACTCATTGAAGACTATAAGAAGGGAATCTAAGTAAAACATTTTGGCCATTTTCAAGACTAATGGGCAAATTATTGTCAAAAAGGGCATGGTAAGCTGAGCGCCTTCTGTGGGCAACATTTAAAAAAGATAGAGGGTCAATTTTACGCAACTTCATTTAGAACATGGATTTCTTAATGTTGTTGTAAGCCCTTACATATACCCAGTGAAGTGACTAGCCTTAGGTGATATACAGAGATTAAACAAATCCTCCTATATAAGTTGGTGCGTGTTTATCTGCTACCATCTCTCCTTTACAGCTGCTCAAAGTCTCGCATTTATACAGATTGGTCAATAATAAGTGGTACAGAATTCCCAGGTCAGTAGTAAGTGGCTCAGAATTCACAGGTCAGTAGTAAGTGTGACAGAATTCAGAGGTCAGTAGTAAGTGAGGTAGGAGTTCCTGGCAAAGACTAATATGTAACTCACAACCCCCAACATTCTATTCCAAATACATCAAATATAAAAAATGAGGCTACTGTGACCATTAAAATGTAGCATATAAACTTTTATAATACTAATCATAAAGTGTATATTCTATATTTCAAGGCTCACAGCAGTCTCATTCTTTAGATCTGGGTGTGGTAAAGCATGTGTTCCTCATAGTGGTGGCTGCAAGGGAGTCAACTGGTATTGGGGCTGTATAAGGGGAGAGGCCAGTCTGTGCATGGCCAAGAAAGCAGCCCAGTATGGCAGAGTTCACAGTGCTTGCAATTCTATTACTCCATAGCCAAACCACGCCACTAGCGCCCCTCTCAATTTGCAAATGTGTGTCCTTCTGTGCCCCCTAGTTTTGGCTCTGAGTGGGAGAGTAGCAACATGCTGAATGAGGGAGCTGGGCACATCATGGTGGACAGTGGGCATCAGTTGCCATCTGAAACTTCAAATAGCTACACTATAATTACCCCCCCCCCCCAGTTGGGCAGTCTGATTAACACGTTATTCAAGCTGTTTGCACTGCAACACCGCCATATAATCCAGAGTGACAGATTAGCAGCTGCCATTTTTTTCTGATTTTATCTACTGTATGTTGGTTTTGATTTTCACATTTATTTATATTGTCATGTGTTATTTGGTATTATGACAAGGTTAGTAATGTCTGTGGTAATATAAAAAATGTGCAATAGGGGGCAACATCATTCAGAAATTTGTAGCCAATCAAGAAAGAGGGAGAAACCTCCATTAATGGACTATCTCAGTACTCAAAGGACACTGGATTCACACAGTTGAAAATTTTACATAAAATGCTTTTTTCATTGCCTAGATAATTTACAAAATAAGGCTCCCAATAAGCTGTGCTGGTTATTTAGGTAATGTTTTTTTATGTATTTTTTGAATATGTTTGTAATGAAAAAGCATTTTATTTAAATTTTCAACTGTGTGAATCCTCCTCCTCTATCACTTTACCACCCCCTTCTTCTTCTACCTTCTTCTACTCTTACTCCTCTTTCTCCTGCTTGAGCAATGCTATGCTATTAGGGCACAAGACGACTCAGGGGATTGTAGGTTGTATGGGAAGAAACATGCATACTAAATAACACATGGTGAGAAACACAGCACTCTTTCTGCAGTTCATGGATTGAGTGGTACCATACTTACATATTTGTCCTTGCCATTATAATTTTTAATGTATTTTCATTTTTGTTAAAAATAAATGTACACTTTTTTAAACTCTTATTTATTTTCTCCTTGCTCTGGTTTAGTAAACACAGGCTGCAAAGGCAATGCAAATCAGGTAAAATAATAACACCCAGGAAGGAGGATCTGATTGGAATTTGTGGATTTACCACATTTGGGCTCATTTCAATCCCCCTTGGTTCTCATTAGACCTTTCCTGTAAGTCTTTTTTTCAGACACGTGTAGGAAAGAGCAGGCAATAGCAACAATTAAGCATACAATCCAATGGCCATAAACTGCCTGCTCTACTCAAAAGAAGCTTGAATCTCAAAGCAGCACTTACCAACTCCATTGTAACAGCCTTCCTATGTTTTCCCAAGCTTCCCACATACCCAGAGCCTATATGCTAGCTTGGCACTTTAACTACTTCCATACTAGCTGGTAAAAACAGACATTGTCCTCTAGTTCATAGATAGGACATGTCCCACATTAACATATTTCCATCCATCATAACTATTTTTTATATTTTTTTTACATGTATGTATTTTTCAATAGATTTCTATATTCATAATTTTCATTTTTTACCTTGAAATGCCATCCCTGCTCTGGTCAAACAGGAATGGATAGCAAGGCTGTGACTAAATTGAGTACAAGTAATCACATCTATGGACTACTTGGTGTCAAGGATGTCAGACTGGCTAGGATGGCTCAATATGTGCTTGCTGTACTTGTGTGATCTATTGCATTTGTCATGTCAGATGAGAAGCTGACTTTTAATTAAAACAAATCAGATCTGGATCACAGAGGCCTACCAAACACCCACTGTAGATGATACTGATAAAATCAACATGTTATTTATATGGATATTAAGTAAAAGGATATGGTGCACCTGGGTCGAGAGTACAGAGTTTTGGATGCAAAGAGTTTTTTGGGTGTTTTGTTTGTTTGTTTTTTAACTGTGAGAAAAAAGAAGGCTCTTGATTGAACTGTCATAAACAACTTCCTGTTGTGTTCTAATGACCCCAAGCTAAAAATTATAATAAAACAAGAGACAAGTAATAGAAAAAAAGTGTTGACAATTAAAGAACTAACTATCAATCAGACTTTCGGGTGTGCAAAGATGTTTGGGTGTGTACACAGGTAAAACATATAAGAAAACATACCCCAGTACTGCAATTCAAAGATCTCAAGCATAGTTTGTTAACCACTTCCTTACCGAGCCATAATAAAATGACATCGGCAGGAACACTCCATCGATCCGGGTGGGCGTCATATGATGTCCCCCTGGGGGCCCGCAGCGTAGCGATCGGGGTTTGGGCATGTCCCTCAGGACATAGCCTTTCTCCGATCAGGGTAAAGAGCCAATGAAATTGGCTCTTTACCACGTGACCGGCTGTGTCCAATCACAGCCGGTCACTATGGAGATCCCCTGGGCAGCGTGGCAATCGGACAAAGCCCAGCCCCGATCAGGGTAAAGAGCCAATGAAATTGACCGGCTGTGTCCAATCACAGCCGGTCACATGATATAAACAAACTGTGGTAACAAGCTGTTACTGGGTTCTCCTCCTCACACACCGATTGTGTCTGAGAAGGAGATTGCTGTAACAGCTTGTTACCGCTTAATGTACACACCAAGCACACTGATTGCCCCCCCATAATAAAGAGGACTGTCACCACCCCATCAAAGTCCTGTCACCACCCCATCAAAGTACCTGTCACCTGCCCATCAAAGTACCCAAGTGCCCATCACCTGCCCATCAAAGTACCTGAGTACCTGTCACCAGCCCATCTGAGTACCCAAGTACCTGTCATCTGCCCATCAAAGTACTCAAGTACCTGTCACTACCCATCTGAGTACCTGAGTACCTGTCACCAGCCCATCTGAGTACCCGAGTACCTGTCACCAACCCATCAAAGTACCAGAGTACCTGTCACCAACCCATCAGAGTATCCGAATACCTGTCACCAGTCCATCAGAGTACCGAGTACCTGTCACAAGTCCATCTGAGTACCCGAGCACCTATCACCTGCCCATCAGAGTACCCGAGTACCTGTCACCTGCCCATCAGAGTACCCGAGTCCCTGTCACCAGACCATCAGAGTACCTGTTGCCAGACCATCAGTGTACCCGAGTACCTGTCACCTGCCCATCTGAGTACTCTAGTACCTGTCACCAGCCCATCAGAGTACCTGAGTACCTGTCACCAGCCCATCAGAGTACCTGAGTACCTGTCACCTGCCCAACAGATTACCTGAGTACCTGTCACCAACCCATCTGAGTACCCGAGTACCTATCTGCAGCCCATCGGAGTACCCGAGTACCTTTTACCAGTCCATCAGATTACCCGATCACCTGTCTCCAGCCCATCAGAATACCCGAGTACCTATCTGCAGCCCATCAGAATACCTGAGTACCTGTCACCTACCCATCAGAGTACCTATCTGCAGCCCATCAGAATACCTGAGTACCTGTTACTTGCCCATCAAAGTACCCGAGTACCTATTTGCAGCCCATCAGAGTACCCGAGTACCTATCTGCAGCCCATGCCTCATAGAATATACCTCAGGGTGTTTGCTTTCCAAAATGTGGTCATTTTGTGGGTAATTACACTGTCCTGGTGCTGCAGGGCATTTCATTTTCTTTCCACGTCTTCCAAAGATTTGTGGGAAAAAAAGTAAAAGAAAAAAAATGAACCATGCAAAAGACTCATAATGCCTCATATAATATATGTTGGGGTGTTTGCTTTCCAAAATGGGGTCATTTTTGGGTGTTTCCATTGCCCTGGTGCTCCAGGACCTTCAAAAGTGCAAGAGGTAGTCAGGAAATTATATGTGTAATTTATGTCCTTAGAATGCCGGATGGTGCTCCCTGCATGTTGGACCTCTCTGTGTGGCCAGGCTGTGTAAAAGTCTCACACATGTGGTATTGCCATACTCGGGACGAGTAGCAGAATATATTTTGTGGGGTAATTTTTGCTATACGCATGCTATGTGTTCGAAATATCTTATAAATTGACCATTTGTTTAAAAAAAAATGTTTTCATTTTCTTTCCAAGTTTTCCGAAGACTTATGAAAAAAATTAACCGTTCAAAAGACTCATAATGCCTTATAGAATATACATTGGGGTGTTTGCTTTCCAAAATGGGGTCATTTTGTGGGTACTTTCACTTTCCTGGTGCCCCAGGGCCTTCAAAATTGTAATAGGTCGTTAGGAAATTAGATGTGTAATTTATGCTCCTAGAACACCTGATGGTGCTCCCTGCATGTTGGGCCTCTGTATGTGGCCAGGCTGTGAAAACGTCTCACACATGTGGTATCTCCATACTAGGGAGGAGTAGCAGAATGTATTTTGGGGTGTAATTGGAAGTATACATATGCTGTGTGTCAGAAATAACTTGTTATTATGACAATTTTGTGTAAACAATAATTAAATAATAATTTCTTAACTTCCCAAGAAGTGTGGAAAAAAATGACAACTTCAAAAAACTCGCCATGCCTCTTACCAAATACCTTGGACTGTTTACTTTTCAAAAAGGGGTCATTTGGGTTTTTTGCACTTTCCTGACCTTTCAGGGCCTCAAGAAATGAGATATGCCATCAGTACATCAGGTGTGATCAATTTTCAATGATTGGCTCCCTAGTTTGTGGACTCTATAACTTTCACACAGACAAAATAAGATACACTTATTTGGTTTATTTTTACTAAAGATAGGTAGCAGTATTAATTTGATCCAAATTTATGAAAAAAATGACTTATTTGCAAATTTTATAATAAAAACTAAAAAAATGTGTTTTTTTTTCAAAATGTTCACTATTTTTTCACTTATGTCGCAAAAAATAAAAATCCCAGTGGTGACTAAATACCACTAAAAGAAAGCTCTATTTGTGTGAAAAAAAATGATAAAAATGTTGTTTGGGTGCAGTGTTACATGACTGAGTAATTGTCTTTCAAAGTGTGAGAGCACTGAAAGCTGAAAATTGGTCTGGGCAGGAACAGGGTATAAATGCCCTGTATTGAAGTGGTTAACATATATGTAAACCCAAACAAAATTTCATATAAGCTCTTGACATGTTAATGTCATTTGGAAAGCATCTTTTATTTTAATTGCTAGATTTTATTAAAATAACAACTGGTAATACTGATTGATATATATATATATATATATATATATATATATATATATATATATATCTTTGTTTGGGTCCAGTGTGTTATGGCATGAAAACACTGCCCTTGTCTTTCAATAACTTCTACCTGTAAAATCACCCTGTCACATGCTCTCCTAAAGGCAACTATGGGCTTCTGCTCTAATGCTAATTACCCAGGCATATTCCACTGTCAGCATTTAATGCAGATGGGGAAAATGGAAGCATCATTCCTTAAATCAAATCACTTGCAAAAGTGATTTAAAAAATAAAGCTGGAGCAAAGATAATGGTTTGGTTGCTGTTTTGAGACACAGTTAATGATGTACTGCAGCTGCAAAATATGCTGCAAAAATTGTAGAGAGAAATTGGATAGATAGATAGGGCAGAGTTTTGGCTGGCTTTGTAGGTTATTGTTAGTATTTTTAATTGCATTTGTTGAGTAATTGGAAGCCAATGGAAGGATTGCCAAAGAGGTGTAATGAACTCTGAATGGTAGGTAAGAAGGTTGAGTCTGGCATCAGCCAGGATAGACTAAAGGGGACATTGTTTAGAGGTAGGCTAATGAAGAGGGGGTTGCAATAGTCAAGGTATAAAAAGGGTTAATTTTGGAGTTGTTACAAAGGCTAAACCAACATTGAATGTGGCGCTGAAAGGAGAGATTTGGTTCCAAGATTGCACCTAGCACCCCAGCATGAGGAGAGGAACCAATAGTTGTGCCTTTGATCTCAATGGAAAAATCTGGGAAGGGCAGAAGCGGGAGAAAATACACTGTTATGATTTCACTTATGGAAAGATTGAGTTTGAGAAAGTGGTGCAACATCTATACGAATTTGTCCCTTAGTAAATTAGTGATGCATAAGGTAACTGACAGTATAAGCAGAATGGTAGAAAGATAGATTTGGGTATCTTCAGCATAGAAATGGTATTGGAAGCCATGAGAGGCTATCAGCTGATCAGGTGTAGATTAAGAATAGAAGAGGTCAGAGGACAGGAGACAGAATCTTGGAGGATCCCTACAGAAAGAGGAAGAGAAGAGGAGGAGGTAGAGTTGTACAGTAAGTGATATTGAAGGTTCAGTCAGATAGGTAAGAGGAGATCCAGCACAGAACAAAAGCCAGGAACGCCAACGGAATAGAATGTTTTGAGAAGGAGTGGGTGGTCAACTGTATCATAGGCAGTATAGAGGTCTAAGAGTAAGAGTATGGAGTAGTGACCATTGGTTTTGCAGTTAGTAAGTGGCCAGGGAGTTTTACAACAGCAGTTTCTGTGGAATGTTGTGGCAAAATCCAGATTGAAAGAGGTCAAAAATGTTATCAGTGAGGTAGTAGTCCAGCAACTGTAGACTATGCATTCTAGCAGGTACGCGTCATGTGACATAGCTTTTTTTAAACAAAATTTGGGTTAATTTATACCTCTCTACTGCTGCAAAACAACATATTGTATGTCAATATTACTACTGTCATGAAATACCAATGTATGGAAAGAAATATGCTGCAAAAATTGTAGAGAGAAATTGGATAGATAGATAGATAGATAGATAGATAGATAGATAGATAGATAGATAGATAGATAGATAGATAGATAGATAGATAGATAGATAGTAAATCATCCTTAAAATACAATTCATTTCACATCATTCTACAACATCCAAATGCTCATGGTAAAACTAGTCATATAACACAGAGAACAAAAAGGTATATGAAATATTACTATTTTTTATCAAATAGACAGTATTATAAACAAGAGCCTGCGTCCTTTTTTTGTCTGGATTTTCTTTATTTCACTTGCTCACACCTTCTGGTAAAACGTTCAAGGGTCTGTGTGTTGCAATCATAGGCCAATTGTTAGTTAACCTGTACATTTTGGCCTCTGGTAATGGGAGATTATTCATTGCTGCAAATGTTACTTTCTTATTGCAGAACAACACAATCTATTTGGTAAAAAAAGTTTTATACAATGGTACAAAAAAAAAAAATAACCTTTTTTTTCTAGCATGCTCTTACCTTACATGTCAAAGAAAGCAATGCAGCTATAAATATTTTCTTTCAATGGCTCTGGAGTCTCCAGCACAACACCTTCCACTCGTTAAAAGCATCCACACTGCCCCTTGATTTAATACCACATTTAGTCAATTTCCCTTAGAAGGCACAGACATTGTGAACAAGGCATTTAGGTCTTGCTGATTGTAACACTGACAATGTTAGTCCCAATAAATATGCCTCAGTAGCTTTTCTCTGAATTGTTTTACATACAGACAATTTGTGAAAAGATATTCCAAGATTTGTAAAATGTTTCTTACTAGGTGTGATTTTTTTTTAAACTCATAGACATACATTTAAAAGTACCAAAGCTACTTACCCTGTCTGACAAGTACGGTCACCTTTCCTCTAAAGCAGTGTTTCTCAACCCTGTCCTCAAGTACCCCCAACAGGCCATGTTTGCAGGTTTTCCTTTATCTTGCACAGGTGCTTTAAATCAGAGTCAAAGGCTTGGTATTTTGGACAGCTATTTTATCTAAGAGAAATTCCCAAAACATGGCCTGTTGGGGGTACTTGAGGACAAGGTTGAGAACCACTGCTCTAAAGCAGGGGTCTCCAAACTACATCCCTCCAGATGTTCAGGAACTACAATTTCCATCATGCCTAGTCATGTCTGTGAATGCCAGAGTTTTTCAATGCCTCATGGGTAGTGTTGAGCGAACCCGGACTGTAACGTTCGGGTCCGTACCGAACTTTAGGGTGTCCGTGGCACGGACCCGGACCCGGACATTTCAAAAATCGTTCGGGTTCGGTCCGGGGTTCTGCTATTTTACTCCACGTGTTGAGAAGCTGCAGGGCAGCCAATCAACAAGCGTTTCACTGGTTTGCCCTTAGAAGCCATCACAGCCATGCCTACTAATGGCATGGCTGTGATTGGCCGGTGCATCATGTGACCCAGCCTCTTTATAAGCTGGAGTCACAGTGCTGCAGTCACATGCTCCTTGGGTTAGTATAGGGAAAGGTAGCTGACGGCGTGAGGGACAGATTTTAGCCATTTTAAGACCTGATCCTGCATCCTGAGATAGATTACTTTACTACTGCTGTCTGTGCTGTTGCTCTGAGGACAGATAGCAGAAATTAGAGATTTCACATACCGCTGCTTTGAGTTGCAGATCAAGCTCTGCATAGAACAACGATCGCTACGATCGTGCTCTACGATCAGATTGTTGGGGGAATTTGAGATTTCAAATACCGCTGCTTAGAGTTGGAGATTTGCAGATTAAACTCTGTCCAACGAAACGATTGTACGTTCGTACACAAAGATCAGATTGTTGGGGGAATTTGAGATTTCAAATACCGCTGCTTAGAGTTGGAGATTGCAGATTAAACTCTGTCTAACGAAACGATCGTACGTTCGTACACAACGATCAGATTGTGGGATCGTACACAACGATCAT
>BLSH010024109.1:94105-104532 GCA_018402905.1 Glandirana rugosa
TAACATCGTTTCACGGTAAAGACGTCACAACAGTGTACTTTTCTATATTATTTTATAAATGTTTTTACACGCCTAACATGAGGAAAACACTCTATGACATATGCACATATACATATATATATATATATATATACATATATAAAAAAAGACCAAGGATAATATGAAATCTCGTCCCTAGAGGTTTGATGTCGGGATGTGAAGGGTACTCATCTCAACTCGCTTGTGGACCTTCAAGCCCAAGACGACCAGGCAGGCTTGAAGCCCTGTTTCAGGCCCAGGCCCAGGCCTGCCTTGGGCTTGCTAGCGTGCCTGTTGCTTGGGGTAACTTTAGTTCCGTGCGATCGTTCGGGTTCCGTCCGGACCCGGACCCGGACTTTGTCCCGAAGTTCGGACGGACCAGCAGAACCCGAACTTCCAGGTGTTCGCTCAACTCTACTCATGGGAAGTGTAGGGCTGTAGTTTGGAGATCCCTGCTCTAAAGTATAATAGGAACCAGAAAAAAATATATACATATATATATATATATATATACATATACACGTATACAGTATCTCACAAAAGGAGTACAATCCGCACATTTTTGTAAATATTTTATTATATCTTTTCATGTGACAACACTGCAGAAATGGCACTTTGCTACAATGTAAAGCAGTGAGTGTACAACTTGTATACCAGTGTAAATTTGCTGTCCCCTCAAAATAACTCAACACACAGCCATTAATGTCTAAACTGCTGGCAACAAAAGTGAGTCCACCCCTAAGTGAAAATGTTTAGCCATTTTCCCTCCCCGGTGCTATGTGACTCATTAGTGTTACAAGGTCTCAGGTGTGAATGGGGAGCAGGTGTGTTAAATTTGGTGTTATCGGGGTGTGGTCGGCCAGCGCTGAAGACGGACGTGCAAGTGTGAGCTCCGCTCTCCTCACGCTGAATAAAGCAACACAGAAGCGTGGAAAAGGGACAGTGAGCACCCGGAGTACTTCAGCCAGCCTCAGGAGATCACCCGGCACAGATGTCAAAGAGGAGGAAGGAGAACCGGCTGCTCAAGTGCCTCACTGACTTTTACCCGGTGACTGACTGCACGGGTAAGCAAGATGGCACCTGCTCCCAGAGAGCGCCCCACTCCCAACCGCATCCGAGCACATCGGGCAGTGAAGCACCTGCTCAGCAAGGGAAGATGGACGATACAGCCCCCTCCTTCTCCCACTACCAGGAGCCCCACCAAAACTAAAAAGCTCAGGGATGGAGATACTGATCTCCCCGCGTCCTTGCACACGCTGCCACAGGCAGCAAGGCAACCCCTTCAACCAGGCCCCACTATAGAGATGTTTCCGGCCACAGACCAGGCTATTACAGAGACCACTATGGAAAATATGCTGATGTCACTGAGAAGCACATTATTTGCTCTGCTTAAGAGTAGCAGCTTTGTTGCCCATTTGGCTGCACAATGCCAGGGCTTTCTTATGTACTTTTGTTTGTCGTTCTAATGTACAGTTTTTTTTTCACCTTTATGTATCCCTTCACCCTTCCCACACCCTCTACCGGAGAATGGATCAGCCTACTAGAATCATCAATGACTACGACACTCAAGGAGCTGTCCCCCATGGGAAACTCAGGAATACAGAATTGGGACTTCCCTATACCGTCGGCTTTTGAACCCCATGCACTGCTTTTCAGGTATGAGATTTTCCCACCTGCATACACAAAACCCCACGTTCAACTAAGCATCATTTTCTTAAGTACTATCTGTCAAGTAAAATGCCTCTGAAGATCATGTCATTGAATGCTAAGAGCCTAAACAGCCCCTACAAAAGAGCAGCACTACTCAAGGAAGCTAATCTGCTTAAAGCTCATATCCTCTTTATTCAGGAGTCACACTGTGCTGCCAGCAAATGCCCCCACATAAACCTTAGGCATTTTCCTCACTTGTATATGGCAAACGGCCCAAAAAAAGCCAGCGGGGTATTTATTGCCATTCGAGACTCAGTTAAGTTTCGCCACATCGACTCAATCCCAGACGCGCAGGGGAGATAAATAATACTTATCTGTGAACTTAATGGATCAATTTTCACTTTAGTGAACTTGTATGCCCTGAATGCAAAGCAAAACAAATTCCTTGCCCCTCTGCTGAAAGTTGTTAAAGACAATCTACAGGGCACTCCAATTATTGGTGGAGATTTTAATACGATCCTCCAACCTGCCTTGGATTCCACCACAATGAACAGGAAACCAACACACTCAATTGTTCCTCTTCTTCAAGATTATGAACTCTACGATGTGTGGCGCTGCTATCATGGGTCAGAAAGGGACTACACCTTTCTATCCACAGAGCATACCTCATACTCTCGGATAGATTATTTTTTATTGACCAAACATGCCCTGCAAAATGTTATAAAGGCTGATATTGGAACCATCTCTTGGTCAGACCACGCGCCTATTACAGTGGAGATCGATGACTCACTTCGTCACACCCCTCCGCCACTGTGGAGAATAGACTCCATGCTCCTGGCTGAAAAGAAATGGTCCCAACTAATCCAACAAGAACACAAGGAGTTCTTTTTGCACAATGATGTATCAGATATGAATAGATGCACCCTTTGGAATGCATATAAGGCATATATGAGAAGAGTGTTGATAAAATTATCTTCCAACATCAGAAGGCAGAGGAGGAGGCAGATAGATTAGACCTTGCACTGTATATCCTCGAAAGAAAAATTGAACAAAGAGAATCCATCCCCACATCTCACTCAGGAAATACTATTAGAACGCAATAAATTGCGTTCACTTCTTTTGTACAAATAAGAAACTCATCTCAAGTATCTCAAAGCCAACAGCTAAAACCTTCATAATAAGGTGGGGGCATGGCTAGCAAAAAGGGTCAAATGGCAGCAAACTAAACAAACAATCCACACCCTTACACACCCCATCTCTAATAAAACATTGATGAACCCCAAGGCTGTGGCTGATGGCTTTGCAGATTACTACCAGTCCCTCTATGACCTCGCAAAAGATAGCTCTACACCACAACCCTCAGCAGAGGCGATAAAAACCTTTCTGTCGGCTGTTAAACTACCCTGTTCGAGCCCTGAGCAGCTCCAGGAAATGTCTAAGCCCTTTACCCCCATGGACAACGAAGCCACCATAAAAACTCTGCCCAACTAAAAATCTCCAGGAGAGGATGGGCTCACAAATGAGTACTATACATTTTTGGCATCTGAAATTTCCCCTCGCCTTTGTTAGGTCTTTGAAACTTCCTCCTCCTCTGGTTCCTTCCCGCAGGATATGTTAAGATTTTTACCATACCTAAACCCAACAAGGACCCCTCTAGACCCGCCAACTATAGACCTATATCTCTAATTAATACTGATATAAAAATTTTTGCTAAACTCCTTGCCCTTAGACTCTGCTCCTATCTTTGGACGTGGAGAAGGCATTCGATAGAGTTCACTGGGGATACCTAAAACAAGTACTGGGAAAATTTGGAATATCGGGCTGGATTTAGTTAGCTATCTTAGCCCTGTACTCCAATCCCTCAGCCAAGGTGCTCACTTCCGGCCTTTTCTCCAAACAAATCAAAATAACAAACGGGACCAGACAATGCTGCCCCCTGTCTCCTGCTATATTTACTCTCTTTATGGAATCGCTGGCGGAAGCCATTAGATCCCACCCTAACATTCAAGGCCCTTCTTTTGCTGGCAGAGTAAAAGATAAGTCTCTTTGTGGATGACGTTATGCTTATCCTGACCAAACCTACACCATCGCTTCTAGAAGTATAGTCCCTTTTAGCAACATTTAGTGAGGTCTCCTATTATAAACTTAACGCCACTAAATCCCAGATGCTAGGCATAAACATTCCACCTGCCAGCGAAGAAGAGCTAAGCAAGGACTTCCCATTCACCTGGGCGCCCAACATGCTAACATTCCTGGGAATCAAATTAACCCCAACCACCTTCTATATAAAGAAAACTACTTACCCTTCTTGAACTCACTACCACAACAACTCTCCCAATTAAAAACGCAATGTCTCTCCACAGCAGGTAAAATTGCAACCTTGAAAATGCTGATCATCCCCAAACATATATATCTAATTCGCACGTTAATAATTCCAATACCCCAAAGATTTCAAGTGTCAACGCAAAAGCTCCTTAACCAATTCATATGGGGAAATAAAGTCCCTAGATGTGCATCTCAAATCCTGATGCGGCATAGAGCAAATGGAGGGATGGGCATACCAAGTGTATCGACATATTATAAGGCATGTGTACTAGACCAGGTTCGCCACTGGTGGAACCCTCTCTCCTGCAAGCCCTGGTCACAACTGGAGTCTCAGATTGCCCCCAATGGAGACCTACGAACTACCCTCATAGCCCTCAAACTAGGCGCCCCAGTACCGGCTTCCTCTACTCCGATGGTTCAAGCTTCCCTGAGACTCTGGACGGAATCTCATTTCCACATGGGTCCCAGGTACCCACCCCCATCTTAGTCCTACAACACTTTATCCCAGACATTAACACCCAAAAGTGGCAAAATAACGGTATTACTATCCTTAATGACCTATTGCAGGGCACAGAGCTGCAATCATTTAAAGCTCTCCAACAACACTTTACCCTACCTAAAACCCTGCAATATCAACTTCTAAGAATACACTTGTTCCTTCGGTAAAACTCGCTGCCAGCATTCATGGCACTCCCAACACAGGTATATACCTTTCTTTCAACGCCCATCACCCCTATAAAGGGGATTACACTATTTTACAAGGCACTACACTCCTATGGTTGTTTTGAAAAAACACATACCATGCATAAGTAGGAAAAGGCACTAGGTATAACTTTTTCTGACTCCTTATGGAAGCAAGCTTTAACCACTACCTACTCGTCCACCAAATGTGTGAATCACTGGGAGAATTTCCAGAAGGTCTTGCACTTCTGGTATCTGACCCTTTTAAACTATCGAAGATTTATCCATCCCACTCGAACCTTTGCTGGCGGAAATGTGGCGAAATAGGTACCCTACACCACACACTATGAGCCTGTGTTTCCATTAGATCCTTCTGGAACAAAATATTCTCTATACTATCAGAAATTACAGGCCAACAGATCATACACTGCCCAGCACTGGCCCTCCTTCACTTAAATATCAACTTATGTCTCCCTAAACACCGGGTAATAGCAACACATCTTTTTATAGCTGCTAAAATTGCAATCACTAAACATTGGACATCTCCAGACCCACCCTCCCACAAGGAGGTTATCCAGTGTGATATGGAAAGTATTGTAGCATCGACATCCTGCACTCGCCCAAAATTTGATCACAACTGGGAAGCATGGCTACAGAATCCCAGATGCACCGGTAAGCCCAATTAACTAACTTAAAATGGGACAAATAGGCTGACCCACTCCCCCCTCCTCCTCCCCCTCCACCCCCTGTCTATTTTATCTAGTTTGCTACTTTAAGCAGAGAGTACCCACCTTCTAACAGGTACCCTCAAGTAGAAACTGCACCTCAGAGGATATGATAACTCTAGATATTAAGGTCAATCACTGTTACCTCAAACCCGGTCACTGCAGGTTCCCATTAGGGGTGCTCGGCATATTGAACCACTTAAGTATGGCCACTAGACATGCATTGACCCTTTAATAATAGCAAGGCTTATGCTTGATGTTTTGTTTCTTGTTATGGCGGACTGTATGAGCAACGTCTGAGATTCGCCCAGATGTCCATCCCACTTGTACTCTCTTCTATGCTGTTGTACCATGTTAATTTTTTTTTCTTCATACTAAAAATCAATAAAAATCATTTGAAATAAATTTGGTGTTATCACTCTCAATCTCTTACACTAGGCACTTATTAATCCACAAGCCATGATGATTGGTGTGGAGATAAATGATTTGCTTGAACAAATGTTGGATATGCTGGTAGTAAAAGAGTGAAAATAGAAAGGTGATTCTCCAGAACCATACGGTCCATATACAATCTGCATATGGGTGCACACAGGTTGTGCCAGGTGTGCTTGGGCACAACCTAATCAACCTGTGTGGCACAGATTCCCCGTTAAAACCTTTGCTATTTCACCAAAGCCCCCTAACAGAGTTCCTTTAAAAATTGCAAAAAATGAAATGAATAAAAATTGTAATAATTTATAAAAAATAAAATAATACAAACAAAAACTACTGACACCAATCTCTGCTCTACTGACACCGTCAGTATATATACACGTGCACAATTAGGCAAGTTGTATTTTTGAGGATTAATTTAATTATTGAACAACTACAGTGCTCTTGGTCAATCCAAAATGTTAATAAACCTCAAACAACTCAAGATTTAAAAAAATAAACATGTTTGACATTTAAAAAAAAACATTAACCGATATAGCCCCCCCCCCCCCATTCTTTTCAACAACAGTCATAAGCCTTCCATACATGGAGTCTGTCAGTTTCTTGATCTGTTGATGGTCAACTTTTTTGTGCAGCAGCAACCACAGCCTCTCAGACACTGTTCAGAGAGGTGTACTGTTTTCCTTCACTGTAAATCTCCCTTTTAAGAAGTGCCCACAAGTTCTCAATAGGGTTTAAGTCAGGTGAGGAAGGGCGCCATGTTATTCTTTCATCTTTAAGCCCCTTTACTGGCTAGCCACAGAGTGGAGTACTTAAATGCATGCCTCAGCTATCTGGACATGGTCAGCAAGTAAGCCAATGAGGAGAGAGAGGGGGCGGGGTCGAGCCCAGATTCTGTGTTTGAATGGAAATGCAGAGCCATGGCTCGGGATCGAGCATGCTCAGGTGCCCCCATTGCAAGCTGCTTGTTTTGGGGGCACTCAGAAAGAGGGAGGGGCCAAAAGTGCCAGCGAGGGACCCAAGAGGAGGATCGGGGTTGCTCTGTGCAAAACCACTGCACAGATCAGGTAAGACTTTAATATTACTTTAAGATGTTCAGAAATCATAGTATTCCTTTCCGAATGTATTACTTGTGCCCAAGGTCAGTTTTAGACGAAATACATAAAAATCAAAGTGGAGCCCCAATGTTCAGTGTTCTAAAAGCATTGATAACACACTGGTATATGTATACCTACCAACTTTCTGAGATAGGAAAGGGAGACACATTATAGCACAAAGTATGTGGGTAAAGAACACAACCCTGCCACGTGCCAGAAATAATTAATACAGAAAACATGATTGGTTAAACCCACTAATAAACTTTTGTTAAAATTATTATCATCAATTAATTAACTTTGCTGCTAAAAAAAACCCTTGGGGGAACTATCCTAACCTGTATCACTTTGGGGTGTGCAGCCCTAATATCTCATGTGTTTTTCCTATATATAAAGATTAAAGTCAGCAGAGCTTCTGCTCATTTACTTTGCAAAGTGCCCAGTCATTTTGCCTTTAGTAAATCAACTCCATAATCTCCTTCTTCCCCAAAACTCTAATGTCTGTCTAATAAAAAGAAATGTAATCACTGATTTTAAATGGAAAGAGCTAGGGTCCCCTTGCAGTTCTACCAGGCCCAAATTACCCCTATTACAGCAATCTTTGGTTATACTTTTGGGTATGAGTACATAGGCAGAAGCCTTTTACATATGCTTATTCTAAAAAAATCCCTGTCTGCTCTCGTCATCATAATACCGTACATCAGTGACCAGAGCACACGCTTAATAATACATTCCATTCCTAACCAATTTTTCAATGCATTCTGAAATACCTATAATTTTCCTCGCTAGTGTTCATGGCTCTTCTATTTAGAATACATGTGAAATAATTTCTAGGCTGGATTCAGAAAGCCATGATTTAATAAATCAGAAGCAAATTGCTTGGAAATGCTCTGCACGATATTGCTGAATTTCACAGATAAAAGAGACATACAGTAGATGTCCACTTACAGAAGAGGAGGAGGAGAAGAAGGTCAGAGCATTAGAAAGAAATTCATTTTTGTGGCAGTCAAACTTATTCTTGCTGAAACTATCTCCAAGGAATACATTTTCAAGAGTCAAAAGGTTTAAACTAATTTCCAAATTATCTGTCCCTAATCACACAGGCATCTGGTTTAGAACATTCATCTATTTTGAAAGGCAAGGCTTTTTTCCCTCTGTATATTTCATTTGTTTTGACTTATTTGCTTTTGCACAATCTTTTAAATCTTCACTGGCTGCAAGGGACGGGCAAGAGAAAAGACTGCTTTATGTAACACAGTGTATTGTATTTTCAAATGAATTCAATTATCTGAGCATGTTATTTCTAGATATTAAGGGTCAGGGCCAAATGCCTACAATTGTCATTGAGCAGGAAACAAATCACTTGGAAACACTTAGCATTTCTAGCTTCTGTGGCACATAACATAATTTAAAGCTGCATACTGGGTATACAAATAAATTCAGAAATTGATTTATTTAAAAAGACCAAATCTAAACAGAAATATATAAGCCTTTGTTGCTGACTTGTTTCTGAAGGTTCAAGCTCCAGGGCTTTCATTCTGATTTTAAGTCAGTCATTTGGCCATAGCAAGCATGTGCATAGAAAATTTCAGCATACCTGCTATAGACTTGCTTAGTCAAGGTCTGTGATTCCAAAATTAGTTAAGCCAGGATAAGGATGACACTCACAATGTATGGGCCTTTGAAAACAAGTAAGCACTGTCAAGATACCATATATCTGTCTTTTAACCGTTCTCCCCTTGGGCTCACCCCTTCTCTTACCCTGGTTTAATTTTTTTTTATACTTATATACTTACCTTTTCAAAATGTTTACAGTCCGGTCCCAGGATATGTCGGATCCTTTTCCTCAGGCTGGTCAAAGGTTGACGACATCTAGTGACAAAATTGAATTATTGCAGTTGACAGCATCAGAGAGATGGTATGTCTTGCAGATAGGGCTGTTTTTATTTTAAACCCCTGCTAGGGTAGTTGAGCTTTAACCGCTTCACCCCCGGAAGGATTTCCCACTGTAGGACCAGAGCACTTTTTGCAATTCGGCACTGCATCGCTTTAACTGACAATTGCACGGTCGTGCGACGTTGCACTCAAACGAAATTTGCGTCCTTTTTTCACACAAATAGAACTTTCTTTTGGTGGTATTTGATCACCTCTGTGTCATTTCTGACCACCGCTATAAACAAAAAAGTGCAACAATTTTGCAAACAAAACAATATTTCTTACTTTTTGCTAAAATACAAATCCAAAAAAAAACATATTGAACATTTTTGACACTTTTTTGGGACCGCTGACATTTATACAGCGATCAGAAATTAAAAAATCCACTGATTACTGTATAAATGTCTTTGGCAGTGAAGGGGTTAAACTGCAGGGGGAGATCTAGAGGTTAACTGTGTTCCCTAGGCGTGTTCTAACTATGAGGGGGCTGGGCTACCATGGGCATAAGAGATCTATCTGATCCCAGTGACAGGGATCAGTAGATATCTTACATGCCCACTGACAGAGCGGGGAACAACCATGTTTACATTGGCGCTTCCCAGTTCTTTCCCTCTTTCAGGTCATCGTGGCTTGCTGGTGGACATCAGGTCTGTCCGAGCAGTGGGCAGACTCCTCCAGAGTGCGGTGGGCGCACTCCCGCCCACTAGCTGAGCATGCATGGATCGCCGTATATATATGGCAAGTCGCGAGATAGTGCCACACTGCCGCCATATATATATAAAGCACGCGATCGGCAAACGGTTAAAGTGGTAGTCAACTATGTGAAAGAAAAGTAAGAACTGGTACCCTGCAAACTAATGGCATATTGTGTGTCTGTGTGTGTTGGTAGTTCTTTTATCCAAGGGCTCCAGTCTGGGATTTCTGGCAGGGGTACCTTTAGCCGATATATTTTTTTCTTTGTTTATTATAGCCAAGTCTGTACAAGATTTCATTACAATTCTGTCACCTGAAAAGATGGTCCCCTATAAAGCAGGTCACAGACTCTTCCAAACTGGCAAACAAAGCTTTTTATTACAGACAGTCCATGAGTACAGTTGAGCGAACCTCTGGAAGTTCGGGTTCTGCTGGTCCGTCCGAACTTCGGGACAAAGTCCGGGTCCGGGTCCGGACGGAACCCGAACGATCGCACGGACAACGAACCCCATTGAAATCAATGGGGATCCGAACTTTTATGCACAAAAATGGCTGTAACAAAGTCCTGGAAAGCCCCAGAGGGCTGCAAAAGGAAGTAAAATGGGGGTAAGGGTAGGGCAAGTGCCCTACAAAAAAATGGGGACAGGGAAATAACTGTAAATATTTAAAAAAAAATAAAAACATAAAACAAGCAAAAATGGAGGTGAATGTGGATCATCTTCAAACTGTGTCTGAAAAGTATTAATTAATGGTAGAAGCCATATAACTGTTCTAAAATCATCTTCAAACTAGGGCAAGTGCCCTACAAATAAATGGGGATAGGGAAAATAAATTAAAAAAAAGTAAAAAAACGGGAAGGGGGGTGGATGTGGAG
>BLSH010024109.1:116710-134125 GCA_018402905.1 Glandirana rugosa
AACCCAAGACCTTACATCCATACAAAGGGACGACAACACCAGGTAAATTCCCCCTGCTAAACTCTTGTTAAACTTCATGAGTCCTCATCTCAACTCGCTTGGGCCTGACATTTCAAACCCAGGCATGCCTTGAAACTCCACAGGCCCTGGGCCTGGACTTGGGATGATTTTAGAACAGTTATATGGCTTCTACCGTTAATTAATACTTTTCAGACCCAGTTTGAAGATGGTCCACATCCACCTCCATTTTTGCTTTTTTTATGTTTTTATTTTTCTAAAAATGCTTTCAGTTATTTCCCTGTCCCCATTTCTTTGTAGGGCACTTGTCCCACCCTTACCCCCATTTTCCTTCCTTTTGCAGACCTCTAGGACTTTCCTGGACTTTTTTACAGCAATTTTCAGAACTTTTGGTAAAATTACCAGAATCCCGGACCCGAACCCGGACTTTTTTTTGAAAAGTCCGGGTTCAGGTCCGGGTCCCGGACACCTCAAAGTTCCGTACGGACCCAAACTTTACAGTCCGGGTTCGCTCAACTCTACTCCTGAGTACTTCAAATTGTTCTCAAATCGTCCCCCTTAAATGGACCACAACAGCAGGGAAACATACCTACATTCCAGAACCCAACCCTGGTGTCCTGTACCACATGTATAATAAAAAAAAAAAAAATATGGTATGTTCCGCGCAAACGGATGTAAATATACTCTGAGAGCTGCTGCCTCCACCGAACTTCCCAGGAATGGGTAGTATGAGTAATATGAAAGTATTAAGGTGGTATTGGCGCTGCTCTCTTTTTTGTTGAATTTGTTTGACAATTCCTGTAGATAAGAAATTTCCAGCGTGCTGGTGGATTTTTTAAAAGTATAAAAAATGTGTAAAAAATGTGTAAAAAATCGGAGGAAAAATATCTCATAAGATTACGATTAAGGTGAAATTGTATAAGCTGGGACCAATGTTACATATAGTATGCAAACACCCTAGGTGTGGTATCAATAGTGTGTGCAGGTATTAATTTTTGAACTTATATAAACCAATGTCAATAAATAAATAACTTTAGCATACATATATTTCATGTAAAGCATAAAAAGGCATAAACCAAAAATGATCTTTAGAAAGTGCTTCGTGTTTGGTGATAACAAAAAATATAATATGAAAAAACACAAAAAACAAAAAACGAAAAGTCCAATTATTGGTCTGAAATCTTGTCCAAAATTTGATGTAAAATAACAATAAAATCTTCTACAAATAATTCAAGTGGATGTAAGACAACAGTGACTTTCCAATTGTGATCTCCAACTAGATCTCATAAGGTGCTCATTAAAGTGATCTGTGCTATATTCTTCTCAGCCGTGCATCAGGTGCTCCCCTCCTGACCCTGGGTGCCTGCTTACCGGACAAACGTTCCCCACTCAAGGGGTTCACGTTTTGGGAGAATTGCACAGCTCCCTCTGTGTGCTCTAGGAATGGCGTTCCTCCTGGTCCGCGTGTTCCTGGTCTCCGTGCCTCCTTTGTCTCTCTCCGTATCCCAAGATTTTACACCAAACAATAGAAAATCTCGATCTTGCGTAATATACAATTTCACCTTAATCGTAATCTTATGAGATATTTTTCCTCCGATTTTTTACACATTTTTTACACATTTTGTATACTTTTAAAAAATCCACCAGCACGCTGGAAATTTCTTATCTACAGGAATTATCAAACAAATTCAACAAAAAAGAGAGCAGCGCCAATACCACCTTAATACTTTCATAAAAAAAATAAATGCACCTGCACTAAAATGCGCCACAGGTACAGAATTCTGTATGTGTTGTGGTATGCTGCATTATCAAAAATAAAGCAGGTGGTATTTTTCATTCATTGAGAAATGCTGAAGTCCCAACAACGAATAGCCTGTAGCACAAAAGTACATTAATACATCTGCATTCATACACATTATGGTACATTATTTTTCTTATTATATAATTTGTATATTTTTAAAGCACTTTATACTAATACCTAGGTATGTACAGGGCAATTTCTTCAGGCTGAACATGTTCTGTATATAAATTGTTTGTTTAAACATGAATTTGGAATATATTTATAGTACACACATTTGTTTGAATGAATAATGTCTAATTATGAATACATTATTTCAGGTATATGGCTTATTTATGAATTCAGCATGTATGATTTAACTATTTCTTGGACATATGTTCCCTGAGGGGATACAAGTGTTTTTCCTACATGGTGCACAGTAGGTTTAAGGTTAGAAAACTGTACGTCATTTTTTCCATTTCTTAATGGGAATCCCTCACATTGCATGGGTGAGAACTCCTGAGTAGAGTGTTTTTCCTACATGGTGCACAGTAGGTTTAAGGTGGAAGAAGAGCTTTTTTGGTCAAAGACTTTTAAGTGTTTCCAAGCCAGCATGTGTGTGTTTATCAGGGGAATCACTTCATAAGTTGCAATAGTTTATTAAAGTTATTATTTATTGTTATTTTTGTAATTTGTTGCTGTAACTACCACTTATTCTTTTAACATTGTGATATGTTTTTCTCAACCCATTGGTCAACATGCTGTTGTGTTATGTAACTGCTATCATAATAATATTTGACAATGCAAACTTCTTTGCTAGTGTTTCATAAGGGATACACAGGTAGTACCTCGGCGGGTGATGTCACCAATATTTTTGGGTTTGTGTGATGGGAGACAAACCTTCATGGTTGGTCTACTTTAAGCAAGTTTATTCATCAAATATTTTAAATCATTTATTAAATAACAACAAATATTAATATTCATCACATTTATATAACATTTATTTAGTCAGCGTAAGCGGGGGTTCAAAGAAAGGAGGGTAGAGGATTAATATTTTTTAGGAATTATATTAACTGTCAACTCCCTTGGTTGCCATAATTGTCCTGGACTTCACTAATGCAGTTTGTGTGAAAATTCTCATCATCATCAGTAGATGATTGTTTTGCAGGACAGATTTTCTGTGTATAATCTTCCACGTCTGTCACTTATTTTTGTTTTGTGTCTATCTAGTTATATCGGTCTGGTAGAATGCTTTGCCTATTTCATGCACTTTGTATGATTCAGCCTCATGGGTTCTTACAATATTAACAGATTTGCTTACAGTACAATCAGTACCTTTGTATATTGATTTATCTTGCACTTTGTGAGAGTTGGTGTTAAATACAATTCTATCACAAATTATTTTATCGGTGTCAATGAACAAAAGGTTGATTCACTAAAGACAAATAGGTTGTTCACTTTGCAAGGGAATATGCCCCAGAGCTTAGTGAATATGATGAAGTTTTTCCTTGGAAAGCATAACCAATCACATGCAAGGATAATTAAAAATAACAGTAGCTTTTTATACATTTATTGGATGATGAAAGTCAACAGAGCTTCACCTCATTCACTAAGCTCTGGGGCAAATCTCTTGTAAAGTGAACCTTCCCTTGCAAAATTATCAGTCTATTTGCCTTTAGTAACTCATCCCCAGAGTCTCTAGCTCAAGTCTGTTAAAAACCGTTCAGCGTTTCATCTACATTTTGAATTGGGTTTGCTTTTGGAGTCACATTATTGTATTTTTAGATAAATCAGCTCTCTGAAGACGTGCCCACAAAGTGTTGGTAATGTCTCTCCTTTTCACTCCAACCAATAATAGAAATATTTTCCTGTCTCTCTTAATCCACCACACAGATTTATAAACAGGTTAATTGCTAAGATTGTGAAAGAACTGGGGCACATATGGACATCCTGCAAAGTTGATGCAGCACAGTGAATAGTGGGTATGACCAAATATGCTAACAGTTGGGCACACCTATTCCACAGGCCTCATTTCCATGAAATACGATTCAATTACTTTTCCAGAAGCGAGTCTCACAGATACACAAAAACACATTTTGTAAATTAAATGCTATTATTACAGCATGTTGCTCAAATAGTAGCCTGATTTAGGAGAGGATCATTGCATTTAATGGATTGAGTTAACTTATTGAGTTAAGGAGTGTGATATCTTATGGAGAAATATGCTATACCTCATAGAAATTAACCACTTGACCACTGGGCACTTAAACCCCCTTCCTAACTAGACCAATTTTCAGCTTTCAGTGCTCTCACATTTTGAATGACAATTACTCAGTCATACTACACTGTACCCATATGAAATTTTTTGTCTTTTTTTTCACACAAATAGAGCTTTCTTTTGGTGGTATTTAATCACCCTTGGGGTGTTTATTTTTTGAGCAATAAATGGAAAAAGACCGAAAATTTTGTAAAAACAAATGCATTTTACTTTCTTTTGGAAATTAGTAATTTTTCTTCATACATTTTGTCCAAAATTTATACTGCTATATATCTTTGGTAAAAATAACCCAAATTAGTTTATATTATTTGGTCTTTGTGAAAGTTATAGAGTCTACAATTTATGGTGCCAATCACTGAAAACTGATCACACCTGATATACTAAAGGCCTATCTCATTTCTTGTGGCCCTAACAAGACAGAAAAGTACAAATACCCCCCAAATTACCCCTTTTTGGAAAGTAGACAGTCCAACGTATTTAGTAAGAGGCATGGAGAGTTTTTCAAGTGGTAATTTTTCCCCACAATTCTTTGCAAAATAAATATTTTTTTCTGTTTTTTTTTTCACAAAATTGTCATATTAACAGATTATTTCTCACACCCAGCATATGCATACCACAAATTACACCCCAAAACACATTCTGCTACTCCTCCTGAGTATGGAAATACCACATGTGTGAGACTTTTACACAGCCTGGCCACATACAGAGGCCTAGCATGCAGGGAGCACCATCAGGCATTCTAAGGACATAAATTACACATATAATTTCCTGACTACCTCTTGCACTTTTGAAGGTGTAAACACCCAAAAATGACCCCATTTTGGAAAGTAAACACCCCAAAGTATATTCTATGAGGCATAATGAGTCTTTTGAATGGTTCATTTTTTCCACAAGTTTTTTGACAAGAAAATGAAAATGCATTTTTTTTTACACAATGTTGTCCATGTATACAATATTTTTAACACACAGCATGTACCTAGCAAAAATTTCACCCTAAAATATATTCTGCTACTCATCCCGAGTATGGCGATACCACATGTGTGACACTTTTAAACAGCCTGGCCACATACTGAGGTCCAACATGCAGGGTGCACCATCAGGCATTCTAGGGGCATACATTTAAAATCTAATTTGCCTACCTATTACATTATTGTGAGGCACTGTGGTGGCACTGATGGGTGCTGTAGTGGCACTGATGGGTGCTGTAGTGGCACCAATGGGTAATGTAGTGGCATGGATGTGTCATGGATGTTAACTGATGTGGTATGGATGAGCATGAATGAGGCATAAATGAGCACGAATGGGGGTGGATAAGCCGTAGATGGGGATGACTGAGCACAGATGGATGGCTGAGCACAGATGCATGGGTGAGCACGGATGCATTGGTGAGCACGGATGCATTGGTGAGCACTGATATATGTGTATATACTCCTGCGCTTCCACTGAGACTATCACTTATAAAATTGTAGACACACTTGGACAGCTGCTTGCACTTAGTGTTTATCCATGGACACTGATGATATAGGCATATAATGAGTAGTGAAGCGCTATCAGTGTAATTGGGAATCTGCGCCCAGCCATACACTGATAGAGCTTCACTACTCATTATATGACTATATCATTGGTGAGCAGGCATGCATGGGTGAGCATACATGCATGGGTGAGCATGAATGCATTAGTGAGTACAGATGGATGGCAGAGCATGGATGCATAGCTGAGCATGGATGGATGTGTGAGCATGGATGGATGGGTGAGCACGGATGGATGGCGGAGCATAGATGCATGGATGAGCACGGATGCATGGGTGAACACAGATGAGGCTGCATGGGTGAGCACAGCTGGATTGGTGAGCACGGATGAGGCTGCATGGGTGAGTATGGCTGGATGGGTAAACACGGATGCATGGATGAGCACAGATGGATGGTGGAGCACGGATGCATGGGTGAGCATGCATGCATGGGTGAGCACAGATGGATGGCAGAGCACGGATGCATTGCTGAGCATTGATGCATGGGTGAGCATGGATGGATGAGCACGGATGGATGGCGGAGCACAGATGCATGGGTGAGCACAGATGGATGGCGGAGCACGGATGCATGGCGGAGCACGGATGCATGGGTGAGCACGGATGCATAGGTGAACACGGATGAGTCTGGATGGGTGGGCACGGATGAAGCTGCATAGGTGAGCACAATTGGATTGGTGAGCATGGATGCATGGGTGAGAAAGGCTGGATGGGTGAGCATGGATGCATGGGTGAGAAAGGCAGGATGGGTGAGCATGGATGCATGGGTGACAGATGAGTGAGCGCAGATGGGTGAGTATGGATGCATGGGTGACGGATGAGTGAGCATGGATGGGTGAGCATGGATGAATGGGTGACAGATGAGTGAGCACGGATGGGTGAGCATGGGTGACAGATGACTGAGCACGGATGGGTGAGCATGGGTGATGGATGAGTGAGCATGGATGCATGGGTGACGAATGGGTGAGCACGGATGTGTGGGCACGGATGCATGGGTGACAGATGGGTGAGCACGGATGGTGAGCACGGACGCATTGGGTGACGGATGGGTGGGCACGGATGGCTGAGCACGGATGCATGGGTGACACATGGGTGAGCACAGATGCATGGGTGACAGATGGGTGAGCATGGATGGGTGATGGATGGTTGGGCACGGATGGGTGAGCACTGACGGATGGATGGGCACGGATGGGTGAGCAGGGATGCATGGGTGACGGATGGGTGAGCATGAATTGCATGGGTGATGGGTGAGTGGGCATGGATCATTTGACGGAGCGATCACGTGGTAAAAGGCCACTGCGAGCGGCCATTTCCCGTGATCCATGATGCGCCGGGTCTCACGAACCCGGCGGTCACGGATGCTCCCAGGTGCGCATCCCAGGAGGGAGCGTGATTCTGGGAGGACGTTATAGTACACCCTGCCAGAATAATGGATCCACCTTGCGGCCGTGTAATTACATTACATGGTCGGCAAGTGGTTAAAGATAATATTTTGATAGGTAAACATAGTAATTAAAGAAACTGCATATTTTTTTATTGATTTGTAACTATATATTTTAGTCTACTTGGACTGTTTTTGTTTCCCTGATTTGGTAAGAAAATCTATTATTACAGCAAGTAGTAAAGGTCAGAATTGACATTTCCAAGGACACAAGTTGGACATTTCTCTCTCCTGTTCAAACTAGGAAGTAGATATTAACATTGTTTTGAAATTCCCCACTCTGCTCTCTCAAGAAATACTTTGCTTGGTATTTTAGAAATAGAAGGCATCAGCTACTCATACTTTACATTTGTGATTCAGAGCTTTCATTTACGCGATGACACCCATCCATCAAAGTGTCCCATGTGCATGTTCTCTTCCAGCACTTCCACAGTCATAATGAGAGAACCTAAATATGCAGTGTCTGTTTAGAAAACATCAGACATGCACCAGCATTCATTAATAGATTTTTACTGTGATCACAAGCAGATAGATGACCTTTCTTTTGAGGCCAATGCAGCTTGACTGCAATTATGAGTGCCCCAATTTGCCCTTTAAATCTTAGGTCGGCACGGCTCAGTGAGGAATTGATTAAACTACTGTGTTTCTAACATGCACCTTCTAGTTGATAGCACAATTCTTTAAAGGGCAATGTTATACAAAAGAAAACAACTCTTAATTTTACTTGGTACATATTTTTAAAGAAAAAAAATCACGTTTCAAAATGTTTAGGATATTTGTGTCACTGTTTGTGTAACACCATTTTTTTATCTATCTATAGCAGTACTAGTATAATGTACTTTACAGTTACCTTTACTATCCTGTATGAATGGGGTTTGGATTCATAGCTACATGGATTTGAGACGAATCATCCATGTTCAAGGTTCACGTAGCTACCATGGGTTTGAGATTACGCTTACATTTATGATGAATTTTGTTGGGAAGAATTCTTTGTAACCATGATGTACTGCGTGGCCTTTGAACTTTGGTCAGCTGGTTTAAAAGATCAGAATATATTGTTGGGGGCACATATGTTTATCCATTTTTTTGTATTTCTTCCTGATTAAAAAAATGATTTAGGGTTTTGTGGATTTGCTATGACCTTTTTTTGTGTGCAGTGTACACTTGTTGCTGACACAGGCAAAGCTGTCCAGGCTGAGAGGTGGCTTTCCCCAACACCACCTTTACCAAGGTCCTGTATGATGACAGCACTATTCTGTTAGCTGCCCTACAGCAGGAAACCTTACACATGTACTAGCGGTTCATCAAGAAGTACCCTGGCTTCCAGGAGGTCCTTTGACAGGCTGGAAGGGATTGAGTTCACTTTAGGTGGTCATAATTGGTCAGTGTTCACCTGGCACAAATGCAGCGGCAACAAAAGCTGACAGCCTACCAACTCATCTTTGACATCTTTACATGCTGGAACTCAATAATGGCGATGAGCCATCAATGAATACCTGTGCAATTATGGTACAGTATGGTAAAAGGCTCTGGGGATGTGAAATTTTTTGCCTCATCAGTGGCTCACCATTCAAAACACATGCAGCATTTTGGCACCTTCTGAAAAGGCGACCCAATAAAGAGCAGGCTTCAAGGTGGGGGTTTCACTCCATTCACCCCTGGGAGTTACAGGTTGGGGAGTGAGTTTGTTAAGGGCAGAGTTTTCCACAGCATCACAGAGAACTCTAGGTCCTATTCTGCAAAAAAATTGTGGTCAATAGGGTCCTTTGTGCTCAAATGCTTGTTCAAGGACTCCAAAATGTGGGTCATCAAATAGAGAGACCACTTTTGGGTGGACAACCCATTAAATCCCAGATACAACTGTAAAATTACCAATCTACTTCTTCCAAGCCAGAGGGAGCCCAAAATGCAGCACTTTTCAAAGCGTGCTCCATAAGAACCTCTTTAAATTTCCTGAAAATGTCAGGATTCCACCTGATGAGAAATGTGCCTTCAATCTTCTGGTGCCTCGGTAGAGCTTTTAACGGTTTTCTTTAAACCACACTGGCAAGCTCTAGCTGCAGGCAGCACCTAAACTACATTATAGCTGTCTACATCAGGTCCAGAGCTGATGTGGGCACTCTTAGGCCCTGTACACAGGGGCCTAATGTCAAGAGACATTGGCCAGTTCAATAAAAACCGGCAAACATTCAGCCCATGTGTATGCTAGCCGGTCGGACATAAGCCAGCCATTTGAAGGGTCTGGTATGGACTGGGATGGCCCCCATTATTTTTCTCTTTATTTTTTTTTTTCCTTGTTCAATGTTTTTATTAGTAAGACAAAGTGACCAGATGGCCAAAAGGAGATACAGAAACACATAAGAATACAACAAGGAAGTGTGGGCAGCCCCTTATTATAGAGGAGCGATGGTAGCATTCTGACAATCAGGGACAAATATACAGTAGCAATCGTGTAAAATACATTAGAACTGCGAAAAAGATACATCAATTCGAAGATGAGATCCAAAAACTTCCAATTAATGAGTAGGGAGAAATATACAATTACTGAAAGTAAAATGCAGAACAGCATAGTAATGGTTCGGCTCAGTGTTTCATCACTTTGATTACAGCTAAGTGGGTTCTGTCTTAAGGACAATGTAGAGGCGAGGGGACATTGCACCTCATAAAAGAGACAAACCTTATAGGGTTGTCAAATAAGCAGTACTTCAGGGTAGAAAAGTCTGATAGGAATTAGGCTTTTGCATGGTCCCTGTGATGGGGGTGTGGTCAGGGGGGTCCCTGAGAAATCAAACAAAAGAATATAATATAGAGAAAGAGACGGAAAGAAATGAGCAGGAGAGGAAAGGGAATGGGATGTCACGAGAAGGGGGGACGGTCCAGCTGAGGTGGAGGAGTTTTAAATAGGTAATCTTCCTCCACTAGGGGTTTCAAGAGAGAAGGAGGCTGTTGTCAAAGCCGGGTGGGAGGAAATGTCGGACCCAAGGTTGCCATAGGTGCTCAAACTTAGGGATGATATCAAGGATTGTTGCCTCTATTTTGGCATGTATCAAAGCTTTGGTGATTCTATGTTTAGTCTCGAGAATTGGAAGTGAGGGAGTCTTCCAGGCTTTAGAAATTGTTTGCTTTGCTGCCGTGGTTACTTGAAGTAGGAGTTTAAATTGCCTATTTGTGATCTCCGATGCTTTGTGGATGAATAAGGCAAACAACAGGTGTGGAATGCAGGGATTGGTCTACAAGTGTAGAGATGATAGAAAAGATATCCGAAAACCTACGGACCAGGGGGCACTCCCACCAAATATGGAGGTGTGTACCTCTTTCAGGGCAGCCTCAGAAGCAGAGGGGGATAAGAGGTGTGATATTTGGCTATCCGAGCCAGTACAAGGTACCATCGAAAAAGTACCTTATAGTTTGCCTCAGAGGCTACCACATTTTGAGAGGCAAGCCAGATATCTTTCCATTCAGCAGCCTCTAAATGTACATTTATGTCGAACTCACATTTAGAAACATACGGGAGGGAGGTGTGCGGAGGGGGGCAGATAGAGATGGGAGAGGAGTCTGCGCATGTGAGGGTCCTGGTCACAAGCATATTCATATATGGTTTTGTGAGGCAAGGAGGAGTTTAGGCATATGCATGGGGCAAAGAAATGCTAAAGCTGGAGATAGCAAAATAGTTTGGTGCCTGGGAGATCATGGGTAGCTCATAGAGTTGGAAATGGGATATGTGTATCAGGGGTGGTGAATGAGTAGGCACGGATGAGGCCCACTGCTGACCAGTTGTGAAGAGAGTACGGTGACGTCCAGGCTGGGTAAAATGAGGGGTTATGGAGATAGGAGAGAAGGGGGTTATGTGGGGATTGTAGCTTGTATTTGAATTTGAGTGTATCCCATAGGCGAAGGGAATGATAGGTTACTGGGTTACGGACAGTTCTGCGATCTTTGGGCTGTAGCCAGAGCAGGTTAGCAGCTGATAGGAGGTCACAATCCATTGATTCCAGGGAGACCCAAAGGGGGGTTTCTCTAGTGGCATGATATTTATTAAGGGTAATTAAATATGAAAGGACCTGCGCTTCCCCTAGCAAATATTCTCCTGTGAATGTAGCACTCACATCACACAGCCGCAAACAAAAAAGTGCGGATCCACCACTAAACATCAATATAGTAAATATGCATATGCTGCGCTTGTGTGTAAAAATTCAGGTGCTAGTACCAAAAAAATATATACAAATATAGGAAAAATTATGTATATAGTCTGCAGTGAAAAATGATGGTGAAAAATAAATAAATGTCCTTAGTAGTGCTCCACCACACCACAACCCGAACGTGCAACACCTCCACCAATCACGATGTGCCCTTACCAGAGCCCCTGGACCTCCTATTACGGGGGGTCAGGGGACGCTTGTGTGGTATCTGGCTTCCACTCAGCCAAAGGGGTTGATGTCCTCTATGTCACCTCCCTCGTATGTCACCAACGACTTACACTCGGAAAGGATGAAAGAATCCCAATAGTGTGATAACGTTTAAAATTGAATTTAATGAAAAAGTAATGCACTTACAGCAATCCAAATTAAAAAGTCAGGCACAGATCTTGCATCAAAATAGCGGCGAATTGAAAAAAGCATTTCTGCCCATGAGCTGCCTGGTAATATTTGACAAAGGACGGGAGACCTAAGCCACAGTGGTGCTTTGTGAGGCAAAGCAGAGGGGGTTAATTTATGGAAGGCAATTAAGACCCCTCTGTGTTTGGTGTCAGCTGAGGCTGTATAGAATTGGGAGCATGTAGCATTTAGGTATCTAGGGGCAAGTTGGGTAGTAAAATGGGTCTCCTGGAGACATACAATATGTGCTTTAAGAGAGGCGAATGTGCGGAAAGCCTTGCGTCTTTTACAGGGGGAATTCAACCCCCCTACATTAAGGGAGAGGAGGATTAGTGCAGCCATGGGGAAGTGTGGTGTGAGGAGCTTGAAGGAGTTTAAGTACTGGATGGGGTCCCACCCTCCCGGCATGGAAGAGTGAAAAGGGTAGTAGCAGGGAAGCAAGAATAGGAATAAAGAGGGGAAAGTTAGAAACACAGAGAGGAACATAGAAGTTTTGTAGAGTGCCGTCTAGGCAGGCAGTGGGGACCTGCATAGAGGGGATCATGTTGCCTGGGGAGTCCCCAATAGGGGGAGTCGCTGGGCAAGAGGGGGGAGCAGCAGTGACAAGCAGCCAGAGACTGGTCAGCCGAAAGACGGGTTGAGGTGTCAGGCTGGTGCAGCCAGGTAGAGGATGAGATCCACCCCGCACAGGTAGTGCGCAGTGGGTCATTGAGGAGGCTTCCTGGGTGGGGTGAGTATGTGTGGGTTGAAATGGTAGTTGAGCCAAGCAATCTTACGAGTGCAAAGATCCTAAGGTAGAGGGCAATGAACTTCCTGGCTCTATTCTCAAAATCTTCCAGCTGGGACTGGAGCTTGAGATTTTCATTCCAAAGGGATTCTAGAGCTCATCTGCCTGAGAAGCAAGGTGGGTTTCCAGCTCATCCACCCTCTGCTTGAGCTCTGATGTGCGCTGCCCTAGCTCCCTTATCTCCCTTGTCAGTCACTCCGTGATTTGATTGGATGTGTGCTTCAGTGCACGATGAAGCATTCGCTCATATTGCTGTAAAATGACAGCTTGTAGTTCACCTTGCTGGGAGAGGAGGGGGGAGGCTAGGGGTTCTGTATCCGACTCACCCTCATCAGGATGGCATAATGAATGCAGTTTAGGTGTACGCGAGGTGCATGCTCTGGTGGCAGACAGCGGTGCCATCTTGGTGGAGGCCCGAGCTAGGGCCTCTCATATGTTCTTGGTCCAAAGCTTTGGCTTGGAACCTGTGGCGACCAATGCGGCCATCATAACTGTATCCCGGGGTGCAGGGGAGCCGGTGGGGGCTGTGAGGAGCAGTGTCAACTAGCTGGCTGCTGGTTAAGTTGGCTTAGTGTCTCCTGGCTGCACGGAGCTCTACAGCGGCATGTCCGTCGGGGTGAGCCTCACGCATGTGCCCCCTATTTTTTTTTTAATAGTTGGGTGCTGGAAATTGCAACCGCAAATCATTTTAAATGGGATTTGACACTTTTTTTTTTCTTTAGAAATTTAATTTTTGCAGCAGCATGTTATATGCATGTTACAGATGTGTCACTTCACAGGCAGATTAAGGGGACCCCCCGGGCACTATATTTAAAGGATTTTTTCCATTTTTATTGTTGCACTTCAAGAATCATTCAAATCATTGTTCCTGAAAAAACAATCGTCTTTAAAAAATATTTTTGCATTGATACATGTCCCTCGTGGCAATATCTGGACCCTCATACCCCTTTTATGTTCAATTACTTACATATAAGCCTTCAAAATTGGTACTTTTGATTTTTTCTTTTGGGCTCCCATAGACTTGAATGGGGTTTGCTGTTCAGTTGTTCTGCTGTGAACCAACTTTAGAAGTGAAGACCACTAGCCAGAGATTGCATATTATGTACTGGAACCTCTGGCTTGCCCTGCATCTGGTATGCTCTCTGAGAGGGCTTAAAAGTAGCAGGTTTTTTTTTTTTTTTCACAGAGAAGCAAATCCTTTATCCCCTGACAGTTTTCTCCAGCTGATTTTCATTAATATGAAGAAGTATTGGAATACCAATGGCTACAGAATCCCTATTACAGACTAAACTTTTAATTTCAACCATTACCAGCTTCTGCCACCTCCCCTAATCTATTCCAATGCTCTAGCATTGTAAAGTTATGTAAAATTCTCCTCATGTATTCAGCCATAGGCAGATTCGTTCAATACTACTTACAAATGTCTAGGTATCTTTTGTTGTTTTTACTGCTCTAAACTGAAAAAGTTGAAATGTCAAATGTTTTATAAAGATGATTATCTTAACCCCAGTGTTCTTTTATCTCAAAGAGGTCATGTACTGTAAAAACTGTGCCTAAAAGGACTGGTGGATGGTAATGGACCAGTTATCAGAATTGAATGTAGACTCCCTGAAACTGATCCTTTCCCAATTATTGATCTATCATGCCTTTTTGTGCCATGTGTCTATGTCTGGAGATGATCATCCTAGGAGAGAAGCATGGCTTTGATCTCTCATATTATGTCTGCCCCCTGATGACGGGTGATGATTAGGGATGGGCCGAACACCCCCCCCCCGGTTCAGTTTGCACCAGAACATGCCAACAGGTGAAAAATGTGTGCGAACATGCGAACCCCATTAAAGTCTATGGGACACGAACATGAAAAATCAAAAATGCTAATTTTAAAGGCTTATATGCAAGTTATTCCCATAAAAGGTGTATGGGGACCTGGGTACTGGCCTAGGGAACATGTATCAATGCTAAAAAAAGTTTTTAAAACAATTGTTTGTTCGGGAGCAGTGATAAGTGAAAATATAAAAATGAAATATTCCTTTAAATGTTGTGCCTGGGGGTCCCCTTAGTCTGCCTGTAAAGTGGCACATCTGTGTAATGTTTAGAAAAGTGCCACATCAAAATTACATTTCTAAAGAAAAAAAGTAATTTAAACTTGCTCGTGGCTGTAACATATTGCCAGCTCCTGGCAATATAGATTAAAACAAAAATCACTGAAAACAAATAGTGTGGGGTCCCCCCAGTCCATACCAGGCACTTCAGGTCTGGTATGGATTTCAAGGGGAACTCCACATCAAATTTAATTTAAAAATTGACGTGGGGTCCCCTCCAAAATCCATACCAGACCCTTATCCGAGCATGCAGCCTGGCTGGGCAGGATAGGGGGGACGAGTGAGCGCCCCCCCCCCCCCCCACCATACCAGGTTACATGCCCTCAACATGGGGGAGGGTGCTTTGGGGCAGGGGGGTTCTGAGCCCTCCCCCCCAAGGCACCTTGTCCTCATGTTGATTGGGACAAGGGCTTCTTCCCATCAACCCTTGGCTATTGCTGTCGGGGTCTGCAGCCAGACCCTGGCTCCCCAACCATGTGATTGGATATCAGGTAAATTGTAACCCTACCCATTCAGCAAAAAAGCTGTGAAATGTAAAAAAAAACAAGAGACAGTTTTTGACAAATCCCTTATTTTAAAAAATAGCTCTGTCTTCTCTCCGATCTGTCTTCTCCTGGTGCCGTCTCCTACTTCACTGCCGCTGTGTTGCTACCGGTTACCTACTGAAAACAAAAAAGACGATCTGCTCCTGATGCTGCCTTCCTCTGTTGTGATGTCCTTTGCTTTCTAACAGCTGTTATGTAGCTATGGGGCGTGGTCATCCGATGACATCATCCAGAGAGCCCGTCCCATTATGACATCACAAGGCTACATAAGAGATATCAGACAGGGGAGACTTCTTGGCCATTTTTCAGAGAATATGAATGATAACACAAAAGTTCTTCCTTCACTCATGGTTAGTGCTTGGCTGAAGCCATTTATTATCAGTCAACTGTGTTAACTCTCTTTAAATCATAATGACAACAGAAACTACCCAAATGACCCTGATCAAAAGTTGGCATACCCCAGTTCTTAATACAGTGTATTGCCCCTTTAACATCAATAACAGCTTGTAGTCTTTTGAGGTATTTGTGGATGAGGCTCTTTATCTTCTCAGATGGTAAAGCTGGCCATTCCTCTTGGCAAAAAGCCTCCAGTTCCTGGAAATTCTTGGGCTGTCTTGCACGAACTGCATGTTTGAGATCTCCCCAGAGTGGCTCAATGATATGGAGGTCAGGAGACTGAGATGGCCACCCCAAAGCCTTCACTTTATTCTGCTGTAGCTAATGACAGGTCAACTTGGCATTGTGTCTTGGATCATTGTCATGTTGGAATGTCCATGTACGTCCCATGTACAGCTTCCTGGCTGATGAATGCAAATATTCCTCCAGTATTTTTTGATAACATACTGCATTCATCTTTTCATCAATTTTGACCAAATTTCCTGTGCCTTTGTAGCTCACACATCCCCAAAACATCAGCGACCCACCTCTGTGTTTCACAGTAGGAATGGTGCACCTTTCATCATAGGCCTTATTGACTCCTCTCCAAGTGTAGCATTTATGGTTGTAACCAAAAAGCTCAAGTTTGGTCTCATCACTCCAAATGACTTTGTGCCAGAAGGTTTGAGGCTTGTCTCTGTGCTGTTTGGCATATTGTAAGCAGGCTACTTTGAGGCATTTGCGTAGTAATGGCTTTCTTCTGGTGAAGACCATGCAGCCCATCTTTCTTCAAGTGCCTCCTTAATGTGTATCTTGAAACTGCCACATCACGTTTTCAGAGAATCCTGTATTTCACCTGAAGTTATTTGTGGGTTTTACTTTGCATCACAAACATTTTTCCTGGCAGTTGAGGCTGAAGTTTTAGTTGGTCGACCTGACTGTGGTTTGGTTTCAACAGAACCCATAATTTTCCACTTCTTGATTAGAGTTTGAACACTGCTGATTGGCATTCTCAATTCCTTGGATATATTTTTATATCCCTTTCTTGTTTTATACAGTTCAACTACCTTTGACAATTCTTTTGCTTTCCCCATGAAAGATGCAAGGGTCTGTCAGAAGTGTGGAAACCCATTGACCTTTTATACACACACTAATTACAAACAGATCACAGGTGAGGATGGTTACCTTTAACTACTTCCCGACCGCCGTATGCAGAATGACGGCCGGGAAGTGGCTGAGTTATCCTGACTGGACATCATATGACGTCCTCAGGATAACAAGCCGCCGCGCGCCCTGGGGGGGTGCGCCCGGGGGGGCGCGCATCGCGGCGATCGGTGGTGTGGGGGGTCAGTCTGACCCCCCGCAATGCCGATCTCTGTAAAGTGCTTCGATACGAAGCACTTTACCATGTGACCAGCCGTGACCAATCACGGCTGGTCACAGTGTAATACAGGAAAGCCGTTTATCGGCTTTCCTGTACTCAGGTCTGCAGACCTGATGAGGGGAGAGCCGATTGGCTGCATCCCTGACAGGGAGGGTTTGTGCTGATGATTTATCAGCACAGCCCTCCCTCGGATTGCCACCCTAGACCACCAGGAAGCCTGCCCAGGGATGTGCCCACCCAGGACCACCAGGGAGCCGACCAGGGACCACCAGGGAGCCGATCTGGACCACCAGGGAGACCCCCCTAGACCACCAGGTAAGTGACATACTGCTCAGGTCCACCTTCACTCAGTGCCACCTTCAGATGCCACCCTAGACCACCAGGGAATGAGCCCCTATTAATGTATATGCCCACCAGTGCCCCTATCAGTACCCACCAGTGCCCCTATCAATGCATACCAGTGCCACACATCAGTGCCCACCATTGCCACCTACCAGTGCCCACCTATCAGTGCCCATCAGTGCCACCTATCAGTGCCCAGTGCCGCCTATGAGTGCCAATCAGTGCTGTCTATTAGTGCCCATCAGT
>BLSH010024109.1:134135-159574 GCA_018402905.1 Glandirana rugosa
CGCCACATAATTATATGTCAACACGAATGTTCAAATGTATGGGACCGTCTTAAATACTAAAGAACCGGCAAAAAGTTTCTTATATTTACTATCGTGTTTTTGCAAAGAAAGTGAGTACCAATCACAAACCGACTTCGGTAAATAAAAAAAATGAGAAAAATTTAGTATTACTGTTGTCTTCGATGGGTTTACTGGGACTAGTTTACAAATGTATGGGACCACTAAAACCGGACTATTGTACGTGTGTTCAACTGTGTTTCCCCAAACTTACCGATAATTGGTGAAGTTATGATACGTGAATCTTGTGAAATGATGGTCTGGTTAAAAGTCAAAAGTCACGACAACGCGAAACTTACTGATAACGCGCCAGCACGCTGCGACATGGGTTTGTCAAAAAATAGTAAAACTGTTTGGGTACAGCGTCGCACGACCGCGCAATAGTCATTCAAAGCGCAACAGCACTGAAAACTGAAAATTGGTCTGGTAGTAAAGTGTTCTAAGTGCATAGTATTGAAGTGGTTAATAGCCATTCAAACCCCTTTGTGTCAACTTGTGTGCATGTTATCAGGCCAAAATCACCAGGGTATGTAAACATTTGATCAGGGTCATTTGGGTAGCTTCTGTTGTCATTATGATTTAAAAAGAGTAAAAAAAATAAATGGCTTCAGCCAAACACTAACCATGAGTGAAAGAAACGTTTTTGTGCTATCATTTATATTCTTTGAAAAACGGCCAAGAAATCATAAATTCTGCCAGGGTATGTAAACTTGTAAGCACAACTGTATATTAATACACCGCCTAAAGTGGTTATATACTGTACACCGCCGAATGCACTGCACTGTCTATATAGTCTACACTGAATGCAGTGTGTGTGTATATATATATATATATATATATATATATATATATATACACACACACAGTATCTCACAAAAGTGAGTACACCCCTCACATTTTTGTAAATATTTTATTATATCTTTTCATGTGACAACACAACACAAGACAAGAAATTACACTTTGCTACAATGTAAAGTAGTGAGTGTACAGCTTGTATAACAGTGTAAATTTGCTGTCCCCTCAAAATCTCTAAACCGCTGGCAAAAAAAGTGAATAAACCCCTAAGTGAAAATGTCCAAATTATTATTATTATTATTATTATTATTATACAGGATTTATATAGCGCCAACAGTTAAGCAGCGCTTTACAATTTGAGGGTAGACAGTACAAATACAATACACTTAAATACAGTAGGAATCAGTGGGCCCTGCTCGCTAGAGCTTACAATCTAAGAGAGAAGGTCAAGAGATACAAGAGGTAATAACTGTGGGGGATGTGCTAATAGAGAGGATAAATGTACAGTTGTTAGGTGGGAGCCAGATAGGCTTCTCTGAAGAGATAGGTTTTCAGGGATTGTCTGAAGGTGGACAAACTAGGAGAAAGTCGGACAGATTGGGGTAGAGCATTCCAGAGGATGGGAGAGGTTCTGGAGGCGAGCATGGGATGAGGTGACAAGGGAGCTAGAGAGCAGGAGGTCTTGGGAGGAGCTAAGAGATCGATTTGGCTGGTATTTTGAGACCAGGTTAGTGATGAAGCTGGGGGCCAGGTTGTGAATTGCTTTATAAGTTATTGTTAGTATCTTGAATGTAATACGTTGGTTGAGTGGCAGCCAAGATTGACATAGGGGTGTAGCAGATGCCGAGCGGTTTTTAAGATGAATGAGCCTGGCGGCAGCATTCATAATGGACTGGAGTGGGGATAGGCTATTTAGAGGTAAGCCAGTGAGGAGAGAGGTGCAGTAGTCGAGGCGAGAAATGACCAGGGAGTGGATTAGTAGCTTTGTGGTGTCATCGGTTAGGAAGGGGCGTATCTTGGAGATGTTGCGAAGGTTGAGGCGGAAAATTTTGGATATCGATTGGATGTGGGGCCGAAAGGTTAATTGGGAGTCTAGTATTACACCTAGGACCTTGGTGTGGTGGGACGGGTTGATAGTTCAGCCGTTGATTTTGACAGAGAAATCTGGGGAAGTGGCACGTGAGGGAGGAAATATCATAAGCTCGGTTTTGGATAGGTTGAGTTTGAGGAAGTGATGTGACATCCAGGCTGATATGTCTGTTAGTAAGTTGGTGATGCGTAAGGAGACAGATTTAGAGATCTGGGGGGTTGAGAGATAGATTTGTATGTCATCACCATAGAGATGATACTGAAAGCCATGGGAGGCAATCAACTGACCCAGGGAGGAGGTGTAGATTGAGAAAAGGAGAGATCCAAGAACAGAACCTTGGGGAACACTGACAGAGAAAGGGAGAGGAGAGGAGAGGAGGAAGAGTTGTAGGTGACACTGAAGGAGCGGTGTGATAGGTAGGATGAGAACCAGCGAAGAGTACAGTCACGGAGACCAAAGGCATGGAGTTTTTTGAGGAGGAGGGGGTGGTCCACTGTGTCAAAGGCAGCAGAGAGGTCCAGGAGTAGTAGTACAGAATAGTGTCCATTAGTTTTAGAAGTTATTAGGTCATTAGTGAGTTTAAGGAGAGCAGTTTCTGTAGAGTGCTGAGGGTGAAATCCAGACTGAAGGGGATCAAGAAGTTTGTTCATGGTCAGATGGTCCAATTAGCCATTTTGCCTTCCCGATGTCATGTGACTTGTTAGTGTTACAAGGTCTCAGGTGTGAATGGGGAGTAGGTGTGTTAAATTTGGTGTTATTGCTCTCACTCTCTCATACTGGTCACTGGAAGTTCAACATGGCACCTCATGGCAAAGAGCTCTCTGAGAATTTAAAAAAATGAATTGTTGCTCTACATAAAGATGGCCTAGGATATAAGAAGATTGCCAAGACCCTGAAGCTGAGCTGCAGCATGGTGGCCAAGACCATATAGATGTTTAACAGGAGAGGTTCCACTCAGAACAGGCCTCGTCATGGTTGACCATAGGGGTTGAGTGCACATGCTCAGCGTCATATCCAGAGGTCGTCTTTGGGAAATAGAAGTATGAGTGCTGCCAGCATTGCTGCTGAGGTAGAAGGGGTGGGGGGTCAGACTGTCAGTGCTCAGACCATATGCCGCACACTGCATCACATTTGTCTGCATGGCTATCATCCCAGAAGGAAGCCTCTTCTAAAGATGATGCCCAAGAAAGCCCTCAAACAATTTGCTGAAGACAAGCAGTCTAAGAACACGGATTACTGGAACTATGTCCTGTGGTCTGATGAGACCAAGATAAACTTTTGTTCAGATGGTGTAAAGCGTGTGTGGAGGCAACCAGGTGAGGAGTACAAAGCCAAGTGCGTCTTGCCTACAGTCAAGCATGGTTGTGGGAGTGTCATGGTCTGGGGCTGCATGAGTGCTGCTGGCAATGGGGAGCTACAGTTCATTGAGGGAACCATGAATGCCAACAGGTACTGTGGCATACTGAAGCAGAGCATGATCCCCTCCTTTCAGAGACTGGGCCGCAGGGCAGTATTCCAACATGATAACAACCCCAAACACACCTCCAAGACGACTACTGCCTTGCTAAAGAAGCTGAGGGTAAAGGTGATGGACAGGCCAAGCATGTCTCCAGACCTAAACCCTACTGAGCATCTGTGGGGCATCCTCAAACAGAAGGTGGAGGAGCGCAAGATCTCTAACATCCACCAGCTCTGTGATATCCTCATGGAGGAGTGGAAGAAGGCTCCAGTGGCAACCTGTGAACCTCTGGAGAACTCCATGCCCAAGATAGTTAAGGCAGTGCTGGAAAATAATGGTGGCCACAAAAAAATATTGACACTTTGGGACTAATTTGGACATTTTCACTGAGGGACGTACACACTTTTGTTGCCAGCGGTTTAGACATTAATGGCTGTGTGCTAAGTTATTTTGAGGGGACAGCAAATTTACATTGTTATACAAGCTGTACACTCATTACTTTACATTGTAGCAGAGTGTCATTTCTTCAGTGTTGTCACATGAAAAGATATATATATACTAGGCTGTATATATAACTACATCGCCTGCACATATATTCTACACTGCCTGCACTGTAATATATACTACACTAATATATATTCTAAACTGCCTGCACTGTAATATATACTACACTAATATATATTCTATTCTGCCTGCACTGTATTATATACTACTCTAATATATATTCTACACTGCCTGCACTCTGTATATATACTACACTGACTACACTCTCTATCCACTAACTAAACTGCCTGCCTAATCTCTCTCTATTTCTCCACATTAACACACTACATACTGTGTAAGCAGCCTTATATAGTGTGTGGCTCGGACTTAGCCCCCTGAGCCATGATTGGACAAAGGCACCCTGCCTTTGGCCACTCATGGCTCTTGCAGCAGCGTGCGCTGTGATTGGCCAAAAGATGCAGGTCATGTGCATGCTTTGGCCAATCAGTGGCCGTCGATGCACTGTGATCTCGCAGTGCATTATGGGACATTCAGCGGCACGCAAATTTGCCGCGAACGCCCCATAATGTTCGGATTTTGGTGAACGGGCGAACGCCCATGTTGGAGTCGAACTTACGTTTGACTCAAACATCGGGTCCATCCCTAGTGATGATGATACACAGCAGGAGAGGTGCAGAAAGACCAGTACATCAGAATGAATGAAGCAGAAGCCAGACGATCCTTGCATTGCAGGTCCTCAAATACTGTTTCCTTTCCAGTGAGGAAAACAGCAAGCAGCACAATAGTGAAGTTGTAGGTACTATAAAATGCATAAGAGGAGCAAAGGTTGTGTATTGCAAAATGGATGATAGGTTAGCAGTCAGAAGATGTATTAACTGCAATGCTAACAATATTGAGTATGTAGTTAAGCACACACAGTGTTCCATTCAATCTGTTGGGTGTACAATCATGTCCCTGCATATTCGCATTGGCAAACATTATTGTAATGGAGCCAGTACCAATGTTAAACAGATATTGAATGCTTTTTACATTTTAGAGATATACATGGATGGAATATGGCACCCTTTTCTTTCCATTGCATAGAGAGAGTGACAGCACATTGAAGGGAAGGATATCTACACTGCTGGCTCTTAGAACATGAAGTGTGGTGTATTTTCCAGAGCCATACTAGAATACCCAATGGACTCAATTACTGTTTGAATGTGGTTCTGTATTTAAAATTATTTTTGGTTTTGCTGTCTTTCCCTCTGAATTTGTGGTCAGTATAACAGCTGTATTATATGCTATTAATATCTATTTTTTGTAACATGTATAGTTTATTGCACACTTGTTTGTCAGCTCTTTTATGAGGTAATTATGTCTAATTAATGTAATTTTTGATTTTTTTCATGGCGTGCATTTAATTGATTCTGGCAAAATCCAGCAGGTAGCTATGACTAAGGCTTAAGACCCTGATAGAGCCACAAAGACAATGCTGTAAAACAATCAATGTTTGTGCAGCTTTTACACTCTGATTCTATTTTTCTGCAGTGTTGTTATGCCACCCTGAACCTGATTTGCATGATTGCTTCTAAATTTGCACCTGTTTAGTAAACAGATTACAGTTACTCCTTGACTTATTAAGTATATTACTTATTCTGTTAAATGACCCATACATCATGTCAATGTCCATCTCCAAATCAATTCACAGTTCCTAGCCAAACAGGCCCCAACTAACTTACAAAAGTGAAATCATATTCTGAAAGAAAGTGTCAGAGAATGAAAATTCGCTTTAAGCACAACTTTCAAGGATCTAAAATCTGAATACAGCAGTATACATGGTTTTACATTACCACCAAATAGGAATCACTGTTAATCCACATATGACTTAGCTTCTAATCGGTTCCCGTCCACCGTATAGTCAAATGATGGCCAGGCGGGACCGCACTAGTTCTGGGAGGACGCCATATGACATCCTCCCATTCTTGGCACATGGTGATCAGTGCTGCCTTATCAGTGCCCATCAGTACTACCTCCTCAGTGCTACCTCATCAGTGCCCATCAGTGCAGCCTCTCAGTGCCCATCAGTGCAGCATCATCTGCGCACATTAGTAAAGAAAACTACATGTTTGCAAAATTTTATAACAGAATCTAAGAAAAACATTTTTTTTCCAAAATGTGTGGTCCTTTTTAGTTTGTTTAGCAAAAATAAAAACCCAGTGGTAATTGAATACCACCAAAAGAGAGCTCTATTTGTCTGAAAAAATGATAAACAATTCATATGGATACAGTGTTGCATTACCGCACAATTGTCAAAGTGTGACAGCACTGAAAGCTGAAAGCTGAACACAGGAAGGGGGTAAAAGTGCCCAATAGGCAAGTGGTTGAACCACCAAGGTTAAAATTACCAAACATAATATTCTAGTACAAAATAAACTTGCCCCACCCTGTCCTACAAAACTTGCTGTTTTAGGGCTCTTTCACAAATAAGGACCATTCAGGTCCATCTGTCAGTTTTTCAGGCGGACCTGAATGGACACTCCATTAATCTCGATAGATGTCAGCAGTGACATGTCTGCTGACATCCGATCTGCTAAATCCAGACGGATGGAAACCCTATTTTCCATCCGCCTGGTGGATCGGATAGGATGAAAACGGACAGGCCGATCCCTTTTCATCCGATCCCCCATAGAGGAGAGCGGGGGCTCGGACAGGTCCATCTCTGCACAGTGAGCAGAGACAGACCTGTCATTCGCCAGCTCAGCAGGGATCAACGGATTGATCCCCACTGAGCAAGCAGAGCCCGTCAAAACAAACGGCCATGTATGAAAGAGCCCTTAGGTAGCTGATTACATTTTCAGAGAGGGGTTCTTGACTTGTCAAAATTAATTAACATTATAGATACAAAAATGGACTAAATAAATATATGTTTTGTGCTTTTTTAAAGAAAAGTTTAATAGTAGGAAAAAAATGCACTTAGACTCCTGGTAATGACAATCATTAGAGTTGTATTTTAACTAAGAAATGTTATGGTGAATTCCACTGTCACAAATTTGGCAGTTGTTTATTTAAGGCAAAAATAGTCATAGTGAGCTCTGCCTGTCAAGATGATTTCAAACGGAATTATATCAACCAAACTGGTGCTGATAAAACTGCTATCCCTGAAAATAGAATAAAAACAGGTTCAAGACTTACACGCCTCTTAAAGACTGGAGGTGAAATAACATTTTCTCCATAGATCAGACTGTTTCAGCTCACAGTACTATGTTCCTGCCATCCACCACCAGGAAGATTTTGGCCTACGCTTTCCCCATCAAGAATTGAGCAAAAGAACTTTCTTTCTGCTCCAACTTTGTTTCATTTTACACTGTGTACATTATAATTTATATAAGTTTAGATGAACATTTTTGACACGATTACTAAAGTAAATCTAAAATGGCATGAATAGAAGTATTCTAATGAAAACCTATTATTTTTAAATGCTTAGCTGTGTAAATCATTAAATCATTTTTGGGTATTAAGCTCAAAAATACAAATGTAATATAATGCAAATACCCATTCTTAAATGTAGGGGCTGCGTTGGTTTTCTTTTTTTTTTTAGACATTTTTTATTCTTTATTTTCACCTTTTGTCCAAACAGTAAATGCTATTTTTCAACTTCCTTTAACAGACCAAGCTGTCCAAACAAAAGTGGCATATAGAGGGTTAAGACCTACTATTTAAGACTGAATGAATTGTTTAATCACTTTAAGACCAGCTGCCGTCATTATACTGCAGCAAGCAGGTCTGTTCCCTCGAATTGCTGTAGCTGTACGGCAGCACGAGAAGTCACTTTTGTGGAGGTCTGCAGGCGGAGGATTGTTAGAATCTGGAAGGGGGCCCCCAGATCCCACCCCCGTGCGAATGAGTATGGGGTACCAAGAATCCCTACCCATTCACCAAAGAGGTGTCAAAAAGTAATAAAAACACTCCGTCTTTGACAATTCCTTTATTAATAAATAAAAAAATTGTGTCCCCCGATGTAAATCCATCATGCTGCACACAAAAAATAAAAAAAAACTGCTCCCACCGCCTATGAAGGCTGGCTGCCTACTGCAGGCTCCACCATTTGACAGTTCTTATATAGGAAATTAATTGCATATAAGCTTTCAAAATGGGCACTTTTGATTTTTCTTGTTCATCTCCCATAGACATCAATGGGGTTTGCAATTTGGGTTAGAAGTTTTCCCCTGTTCGGGAGTTCTCCTGGGAACCGAACAAGGGGTTGTTCAGCCCATCTCTAATCTGAAGATAGGCTGTAATTTGTTAAGCCCCGTACACACGGTTCGACGATCGCATACTACAGGTCGTACACACGACCGTTGTATGCGAAATCGATCTTTCGTACGCGCGATTTGAACAGTCGAACATACGACGGTTGTACAAGGAGTTGTATGAGCAGACTAAAAAACTTGGTCGTACCAACAAGCTCTCATACGACCGTTGTATCGTGTGTACAGAGCAGTTGGTACAACAAAGTTGTATTGTGCAAAACACGCATGCTCCAAAGTCAGGAATGGCTGGATGCTAATTACATGCACCTGAACGTTCTTTCCCCAGCCGTACGATCGTGTAGTGCAGTCAGTATGCTGCATACAACAGCCAACATACGATTCGACACGATCGTACGTGCGATCGTCAAACCGTGTGTACGGGGCATTAGCCAAGTCCATCTAAATCTGCTAGTTCATCTAACACTACCCTCTCCTTATGTTGGAGCAGAGACAACATAAAGCCTTGTACACACAGGGCAAAAATCAGCCAAAATTGGTTGGTTTGGCAGGAACCAAGCTACAGTTGAAGGGGCATGCTGGGAGACCGGCATCCAATCCGCATCTGATCAGTGCTGGCAACCAACCCACATCTGATCAGTGTGTTCTGGTGGTGGGGCAGTACCCCCTGTCAGAATACAATAGCACAGCAGAGTAGATCGCCAGACTATCATCATCTGTTAGTATGGCAATCTCTCATTTTTTTTTTTAATTCAGCCCACTGGGTTGAATGACAAAAAAAAAATGGTGTGTACCCAGCTTAAAGTGGTTGTCAACCCTTGACAACCACTTTAACCTACAGGTAAGCCTATAATAAGGCTTACCTGTAGGTTCCCTGCATATCTCCTAAACCTGCAGGGTTTAGGAGATATACCAGTGTACTTGCATGTGCCCACATCATCAGGCACATGCACAGTGAAGAAACGGCCTCCATGCCATTTCATAACTGAGATTGTGCTGTGATTGGCAGCTTCCGTGCACATGCCGTGAAATCACGCAAAGCCATGGCCCCAGAAGGAAGAGGGGCAGAACATGGACATGGCCTGGAGCAGGGACATCGCAGGCTTCCAATGCAGGTAAGTGCCACATAATGGGCTAATATGCAATGCATACTAGCCCATTATGCTTTTACATTGTAGGGTAATAAAGAGGAAGTAAAACCCATCAGGGTTTACTTCCTCTTTAAGACAGTAAGTGTGTTACTGGCCAGATCACTTGGTGAAAAGAAAAGGAAAAAAAGCAAAAAAAATGCAGACACATAAGGATTTATAAACTGCTAAATAATACATGTTTGGTTTTGGGTTTATTACTTAAAGCGGAGGTCCTCCCGCCCCTTTAACAATTAAAAGTCAGCAGTTACACATACTGTAGCTGCTGACTTTTAACATTAGGACACTTACCTGTCCTGGAGTCCAGCGATTTCAGCACTGCAGTTGATGTTTCCATCAGCTGTTGGGTGCTGCCACCACCATTGCTGGTAAGGGAACCCTGCAGTGTAGCCTTTCGGCCTCAAAAATGTGGCACCGGGGGGGGGGGGGGAGGAATCAGATAATCAGAAGTTCCACTTCTGGGTGGAACTCTGCTTTAACTTAGAAATACGCACATAGTTGCACTTTTACTTGCCATAGGATTTGTAATTTTATCCAGCCACTTCTGTCATTTACATGGCCAGCTAGTGAGTTGATATTTCTCTATTATGGATAAACAATACAACCAGGTTACTTTCCTGTCAGTGAATGAGCAGCAACAGACTGAACAAGGCATCTATCCGCTGTCCCCTATTAGCATTTCTTTTTCGATTATGTGCAAGCATTACACTTGGTTGCCTTCTACTGATGCCCCCCTCTCTCTACTCGTTTGCTCTGCAAGTGCTACAAGAGGTTCATACAAAGTCAAATTCAGGTATTTACATCAGCTGCCTTTAAAATTACATTTATTTTTGTTTATGAATACAAAACAGAATTCATGCAGTTCATTTGTGCTTGGACTTCTTTTAAATGTAGCAAGTTAACACTGGGGTTGACTTACCAAAGGCAAACAGACTATTCACTTTGCAAGGGAATCATCACTTTGTAAGGGGATTATCACCAGAGCTTAAAGTGATTGTAAAGTCTTTTTTTTTTAAGTTAAAAACAACAAACATGCCATACTTAACTGCTCTGTGCAGTGGTTTTGCACTGTGCAGCTCAGATCCTCCTCTTCGAGTCCCTCCTCAGTTTTCCTGCCCCCCCATCAAGTTCCCCCACAGCAAGCAGCTAACTATGGGGGCACCTGAGCCAAGCCACAGCTACCTGTGTCCATTCAGGCATGCCCCTTTCTCTCCTCATTGGCTGACTGACTTTGATTGACAGCAGTGGGAGCCAATAGCGCTGAGCTGCTGTCTCAGCCAATGAGGAGGGGAGTCCTGGGCAGCCGAGACACTCCTGCAACATCGCTGGATAGAGATGGGCTCAGGTATTAGGGGGGCTGCTGCACACAGAAGGTTCTGCCTTTACAACTCCTTTAAAGTGGAAGTAAACTCTCATGCATAGTTTGTACGTATAGGCAAGCCTATAATAAGGCTTACCTATAAGTACTGTAAATATCTCCTAAAGATGCACTGTTTAGGAGATATTTACTGCCAGGTGGCCGTTGCTTCAGAGCCCTGTGCCGTAAACTGTGGCTCCTGCACACATGTACAGGAGTGACATCATTGCGGCTCCAGACACTTACACAGCCGGAGTCTGCGAACCTGTTAAAAATAACATATTATACTTACCTGTTCTATGCAATGCTTTTGCACAGAGCTGCCCCATCCTCCTCTTCTTGGCTCTCAATGTCAAATATTCATAGCCATTTGCTATGCAAGGACTCATTTGAGCTTTCTCCCAAGCCAGCTCTGTGTCTGGCCCCATCCCACCACCTCCCCACAGGCTATGATTGACAGCACTGGGAACCCTTAAGCCAATTAGGATGGAGAGAGCCGAGAGAGCCTCTGCTCTTGTGCACATCACTGGATCGAGATTGGGCTTAGGTAAGCATGGGGTTAGGGGAGCTGGATTCAGAAGATTTTTACCTGAATGCATAGAATGCATTCAGGTAAAAAAAATCCTTCAGCCTTTACAACCACTTTAAGTAAAACTAAAGTAAATTGTAAAGTCATATTATAAAGTGTAGGGGGATTCCCTAAACCACAATCTTTTATAATAATGTATACATCAACACAATTTACATTTTACTTATTTCAAATTTTATTTTGTATATGTATCTTATTGAGACATAAAAATATAGATGCCTACCAATTTCAATACATGAGACTAACAATTTAAATTCAGAGCTGATGCCTGCCATCAAATCCTCTGTGCCTGGTACCCTCTTATATCATTAATTCATTAGAATTTCCAATGCACATGTTCTCCTTGACAAGAGCATTCATTGGAATACCAGATCCCTCCTCTGCCAAGACCACTGTGCCTCATGTGAGCTCAAGCTGATTTCCTTATTGCGAGAGCAGTGCTTCCACTTACACTACCATCTGGTAACTTTGTCTCTCTCTGCTGAACACTGAATACTAACACTCATTTAAATATGGGAGCAGTTGTGTTTTTTCCATTGCAAGTTGCAAAGTTAATGCAAATAGTCTGGTTAATCTCTCCACTTGCATTAAATATGGATAAACGTATGCCAAACCAGACTGTCCAGCCATTAGTGTAGAAAGGGTCAGTTTATTTTATTTTAGAGCCACATCCTGACATGATAAATTCAAGAGAAATAAAAATACTGTGTTTTATGGGCGTATTTGAATGTAGGAGAAAGGTCACATGCTTTCCAAAAGACCTTAACATTTTGCATCCGAGCCACAGGCCTTTTGCTACAGACATTAAATCCAATGTTGATTATTCAATGGTGAATCTGTGAATTGCTAATTATTCTCAGTTGTGATGTTTAACCGCTTGCCGACCGCTGGTCGGCAAATGACGGGGACAGTGTGGCGCTCCTGCGCAAATCGCCGTCATATGACGGCGGCTGCGAGATCACGCCCAGTGAGCGCGCGCGCGCTCACTGTGTCCGGGGAGGGCCAGGGAGCGGGTGCGGTGGATTCGATCCCCGCCGGCCACTCGCGATGCCCCCCCCGGAGTGAAAGAACGGAGGTCCGTGTAAGGAAACACGGACCTCCGTTCTGTGAGGGGGGAAGGGCTGTGATCACAGCCTTCCTCTACACGGAAGGTGTGATCACTTCCCTTCCCCAGCTAGGGCAGTCCCCCCACAGTTAGAACACACCCAGGGAAAACTATTAACCCTTAGACCGCCCCCTGCAGGTTAACCCCTTCACTGCCAATGGCATTTACACAGTAATCAGTGCATTTTTATAGCACTGATCGCTGTATAAATGCCAATGGTCCCAAAAAAGTGTCAAAATGTTCCGAGATGTCCGCTGAAATATTGCAGTACCGCTAAAAATCGCAGATCGCCGCCATTACTAGTAAAAAAAAAAAAAATAATAAAAACCCCAGAAATGAATTCTCATCATCCGTAAATGCGACCACTTTTGCGCAAACCAATCAATGAACGCCGATTGCAATATTTTTTTATCACAAATATGAGGAAGAATATAAATCGGCCAAAAACAGTGAAAAAAAATGTTTTTTCATATTTTTTTTTTTGGATTTGTATTTTAGCAAAAAGTAAGAAATTCGTTTTTTTTTTTGCAAAATTGTCGCTCTTCTCTTGTTTATAGCAGCGATCAGAAATGACACAGCGGTGATCAAATACCACCAAAAGAAAGCTCTATTTGTGAGGAAAAAAAAGGACGCAAATTTCGTATGGGTACAACGTCGCACGACCGCGCAATTTTCAGTTAAAGTGACACAGTGCCGAATCACAAAAAGGGCTCTGGTCCTAAAGGGGGAAATCCCGGGTTATTGTTACAAAATCATCTCCAAGTTGTATTGGAGATGATTTTAGAACAATAATATGGCTCTATGCGGCTAGAATACACTTTGCCTATAGAACTTGGAGATGATTTTAGAACAATAATATGGCTTCTATGCGGCTAGAATACACTTTGCCTATAGAACTTGGAGATGATTTTAGAACAATAATCTTTCCCTTAAAGCAACAGCTGGAACCTTTCCCTGTACAACTTGGAGATGATTTTAGAACAATAATCTTTCCCTTAAAGCAACAGCTGGAAACTTTCCCTGTACAACTTGGAGATGATTTTAGAATCTAAAATCATCTCCAAGTTCTATAGGGAGAGGTTCCTGCTGTTGCTTAAAGGGACAGATTAGTGTTTCTTGCACAAAATTAAAAAGTGCATCTACATAGCTGGTTTAAAAAAAAAAAATCTAAAAACTACATTTGCGGCCAGCGGTGCATTTCTTGCACAAAAATAAAAAAAACAGTGTTGGCTACCTCCTCCTCCTCCACCGCCATTTTCACCGCCTCCTCAACCTCCAACTCCACATCCACCTCCATTTTTGATCTTTTTATGTGATTTTAGCTTAAAAATTATTTTAAGTTATTTCCCTATCCCCATTTCTTTGTAGGGCACTTGTCCAACTCTTAACCCCATTTTCCTTCCTTTTGCAGACCTCTAGGACTTGCCAGGACTTTGTTACAGCCATTTTTGTGCCTAAAAGTTCGGGTCCCCATTGATTTCAATGGGGTTCGGGGTCTGGGTCAAAGTTCGAGTCAAGTCCGGACCCGAACCCGGAATTTGTCCGTAAGTTCGGCCGATCCTGCCAAACCCGGACTTCCAGAGGTTCGATTAACTCTAGCCTCAATCTTTCTCTGTCCTCCTATATCAACTGTTCTCCTCAGATGACTCCCCCTATACAACACAGCAAACACACACTCTATTCTTAGTTAACTATTCTACTTATGAAAAAGCAACGTCTCCTGTTATACCTTATATTTAATGTTGAAACTTAAGTAAGAGCGATGAGGTACTACATGAAGAGTTCACTTATACAGACATTTTAACAGGTTTTATGTTAACCGCTTGGGACATTCTGTTTGAACCTAAACATATTAACCATTGCAATTTAAACTTTTCAAAACCTTTGTATGGTACTTACCAAGTTATTATATACAAAGAGGAATCTTGAACGTATGCTTAAACCTATGCTTTTATCCATATTTGTTTGATTTCCATTCACCTTTCACCCTCCCCATTCTACGAATATCCTGTACATTCGAGCTGCCTGGTATAGTCCCCTGTTGGGGTGCCAGACAACTACCTCTAATAAATACTCAAGAATAACTGGGAATCCAGCGCAATAATCCTACTCCCCTGCTATCCCTCCCTCCCCCCTTATTTTATTCCTCCACAACTTTTATATGTTGATATACTTAAAATTTCAATCTGTCTTTTTATGACATTATAGTAGACCATCCTCACTTTGAAAACTGTTATGTACCCCACCATCTGAAGCAATATGGTCCATTTTATGCTCAAACCTTTGTTATACTGTACCCACTATACTATTGTACCTCTTGCTTTCTTGTACTTTGCATTGTAACCCTCTTTGATGTATTCAATAAAATATTTGAACAATTTTTCTCTGTCCAAACCTGAATTCCTGAGCAATAAAAAAAACAAAACAAAAACAAAAAAGGACTACCATTGCAGTGTGACTTTGCCCACACTACAAAGGATCTATGCATGTTTTTACCTAGGATACAATTAAAAAACATGTATACTTACCTCATCCCTTACTCCCCAAGCAGACTTCCCTCTGACACTCTGAGTGAGCCCTCACATACAATGTAGGACTGCTGGTATTGCATTGTACATGCTGATAATGTCAAAGCACAACCCACAGATGGAGCACCAAAGAGTAGCAGCTATGAGGAACTGGTCACATTAAGAGGAGAGTCTATGGGAGTGAGGGATAAGGTAAGTAAATGTGGATACAACAACAAACACAATAGTTATTTGTAATCCATGTGTACCCCATTGAATACAGATGGTTGCTTCCAGTATTTTCCCTGCAGTGGTTCCCACATAGCTGCTGCATACTGCCCTTTTTTTTCAGCATTGTGAGAGTTAACAGCAACTGCTGTAACTGAGAATATTTGCATGGCTCTCCCTTTCCTCTTCTGACCATTCTACCCTTCACAAACCTGGTAATACAATGCTCCCACAATGCATTGTGTTATGGAAATGGAAGAGGAGCAGTTGAATGACAGGATCTCTACTGTCCATTCAGAGAACATGGAATACTAGGCCATGTACAGATGGACTTAAAAGGACAGAAGGTTTAGTATACAATGTAAATAGGCAATTCACTCTGCAAGGGAATATTCACTTTGTAAGGGAATTTCCCCTTTGCATAGTGAATGAGGTGAAGTTCTGCTGCTTGCCATCATTCAATCATGTACAAGCAAAAATACTTTTTTGATCTTCCTTGCACGTGGTTGGGTATCTTTTGCAAAGTGAGTAACCACATTAACTAACAGTTTTTTTTTTTTGTTCCAATATTTTTTATTGAAAAATGAAGTCAATACATAGACAGTAGTTATTAGCAACATAGCAAGCCGTAGCAACATATTAGAGTAACAGCATATGTTCCAGTGTTGATCACTACAACCTTACATGGAGCATACAATTAACAAGAGAATGACATTTATTCTATCACACCAGGGTTCGCATGTCACCTGGATAACTTTAATTTGGTTAGATATTGTCACAGGTGAATGCGGAAAGTATCCCTAGCAGGGTTAGCTCCCCGGTCTGACACCCCTAATGGGAACCTGCTGCGATTAACTAACAGTTTTAATTAGGAATAGTAGGTCTAAATGATGTATGCCTAACGTCTAATTTACCCAAGGGAATAGGGGGCTGCATTGAAAGTGAGTGATATAATGAGAATTGGTTTAAAGCGCATTATTATTGCACTTAGCTTATGTTTCTTTCTAATGATGCAGCTGTGTGCTGAGAACAAAAGGCAGCTTCAAGAACAGATGGTGAGTAACAAGTGAACTCATTGCTTTGAGCACTCCAAATTTAACAATAGACCATAAACGAGAAATAAAAAAAAATAAAAGCCCCAAAAACCCATCCCTGAAACAAAAGCAATGGAAGCCTTGCAAAAAGAAAAAAGCAAATACACTTGAACCTAAAATTAAGGCCATATCAACATAAAATTAAAACATACCCCCAAAATAAATAACAACACAAGCATACCACACTCTGAAACAAGAGACATTTTTTTTAAGGGAAACCTTGCAGCCCAAATAAATACAAGTTTGCAATGGGTGGGACAGAAGCTAAATTTACCAGCTGTCCTTAAATCAACTACAAAACATTTCCAATGATAAGAACAAAGAAAGCAGCAAATATTATTGATTGTATGAAGAACTAACAATCATAATTAAACTACAGTTTTCTAACTGACCCTAATGCCTAGTACACACTAGTCATTTTTTTTCATTCAACCCAGCAGGGCTGAACGAAAAAAAAAAAAAAAAAAACTGACAGCTCAGGAGGAGCCATTGTACTATCTATCTCACGTTAGTAGAGCAATCTCCCCTGCTGTTCTATTGTGTTCTGATAGGGGGGCAGCCGCTGATTGGGAGCCGATCGGCAGACCTTTTTTGGTAATGTCCCTTTGACAGAACCCAGCCTGCTTCTGTTGGACCAACTCCAGTACACGTGGGCCAAATGTTGGCTGGTTTCTATTAAACTTTCCAATGCTGCCAGACATTCGGCCCGTGTATACTAGGCTTAATAGCTCCCCATTTTTCGGCTTTCCCTATGCAACAGTTTACAATCCACTAACACTATGCCTGCTTCATGCACTTACCCCTCTACCTTTTTAGTGATGGGGCTGGCTTAACCAGAAGTCCCCTATTGTCCCTTATTAACTTGCTGTCATTAGTTCAAAGGCCATGCAGTACATTATGATCTAAAATAAACTCCCCAGGGCAAATCTGCACAGGACAGTATTGCAGATTTCAAGACCATGATAGCAGAAAACCCAAGCCTCAGACCTAATGAAGAACAAGTGGCACACTTTGTCATTTTATACAGATACCTCTGTATAGCACCCTACAGAATCCTATGCATGCGATTGCATATGAATACACCTAGTAATTGTGATATGTAGACCACAGATATTTTCCCGTTCTTATGTCAATACTTGCACTTTGCATCATGAAAATTCCTTTTTTTTATAGACATTCAGGTTTTTCAAGTTTATGTCCAAATGTATAAGTCATAAATGTTGATTGGGTGACACTGGCACATTAAAATATCAACTGGCTCCCACATCACTCTATAATGCCACATAGCTTTTTAAGATATGTTAATTTTAATGTATTTGTTTTAATAACAATTTGGAGAGTCAGTTATTCCCAATAAACTCAGCACTAGTCCTTTAGGGGAGCTCATTTTTCACCCTGGAGGTCATAAGTTTAAGCAGAGTCCAGTGGGGATCCACTTTTTTTTAGATCCCACCCTAGCCACTTCAGCCCCGGAAGGATTTCCCACATTAGGACCAGAGCACTTTTTGCGATTCGGCACTGCGTCGTTTTAACTGACAATTGCGTGGTCATGTGACGTTGTACCCAAACAAAATTGGCTCCCTTTTTTTCCCCACAAATATCACTTTCATTTGGTGATATTTGATCACCTCTGTGCCACTTCTGATCACCGCTATAAACAACAAAAGAGCGAGCATTTTATTGATTGGTTTGCGCAATTGATTGGTTTGATGTTGCCGCGTTTACGAACCAAGAGAATTAATTTATGGTGTCTTTACAATTTTTTTTCTTTACTAGTAATGGCATAGCCAAGCTAAACGTGTTGTAAATTATTATAGAATGGCTGTTTTTGATAAATAAGGAGTGGCTTTGGAAATGTATTTATCTTTGGTTTCTATGTTTTGATATATTCTCTTTTCAACTATTTAGGTTTCCAACATTGTACCCTGTGCTCCTTAAATTAAGCCCCCTTGTGTGATTCCAGCAGTCCCTTTGAAAGTGTAACCCCTACGTTTTAGTGCTAGACACACTTTTTATAATTATAGCTACCATTAAGTTCAAAATACAAACAAAACAAGAACATTATGATAAGAAAATGTAATACAAAGAATTAATATACAGTGTTCTGCATAAATCTTCAAGTGTCCTGTAATATCTGCCAAATTAATTATTCTTCATTCTCCTCCACCACTGTGAAACCGTATCCCACCCAGTGTATTTAATAGAGAGAAATGCTCACTCACCAGACCAGTATGGCCCCTTAGTAATAAGCATGTGAATATGTGCTTTGTTTTATTAAAAGTTTTTTTTTAACTTCACTTACTCCATGCTTGGCTCTCTATCTGCTCACCATGCCTCCCAGAATCTCTCCTTCTCCTCACCATGTGACCAAAGGATTCATAAAGATCAACAGAAAACTCTCACTGTGTAGCATTTATTAATCAATATTCCCACATTAAACAAGTGTAAATATCTCACTTACAATTGTATATGACCAGCTTGGCACTAAAATAATCAGCCCATTGGTATTTTGGAAGTGCTGCTCCGCTCTCTTCTGGAACTGGCATGAGCCCCCATTACTGGAAAACATATTACTGACATAACTGGAACTACTGACCAGAAGTCCTGCCTCTATGAGTTTTGTCTATACAATGTCCTCAGGAAGGTGTGCTACCTGTACAGTATGTGGTGATTAACTTCAGTCCCGGAAGGATTTCACACTTTAGGACCAGAGCACTTTTTGCGATTCGGCACTGCAACTTTTTAACTGAAAATTGTACGGCCGTGCGTACCCAAACGAAATGTGTGCCCTTTTTTCCCCAGAAATAGAGCTTTCTTTTGGTGGTATTTGATCCCCTCTGCGTCATTTATGACCACCGCTATAAATAAAAAAAAAGAGTGACAATTTTGCAAAAACAACTATTTTTCTTACTTTTTGCTAAAATACAAATCCAAAAAAAGTGTAAAAAAATATTTTTTTATCGGTTTCGGACAATTTTTATTCTTCCTCATATTTTTGGTTAAAAAAAAAATCGCAATTGGCATTTATTGATTGGTTTGCACACAAGTTGCCTCGTTTACGGATGATGAGAATTAATTTCTGGGGTTTTTATTTATTTATTTTCTTACTAGTAATGGCAGAGATCTGCGATTTTTAGTGGTACTGCAATATTGCAGCGGACATGTCGAACCATTTTGACACTTTTTTGGGCCCATTGGCATTTATACAGCGATCAGTGCTATAAAAATGCACTGATTACTGTGTAAATGCCATTGACAGTGAATGGGTTAACCTGGAAGGGGCGATCTAAGGGTTAAATGTGTTACCTTGGCATGTTCTAACTGTATGGGGGCTGGGCTGGCAGGGGGAGGGGAGTGATCACAGCTTCCATATACAGGAAGCCTGTGATCACAGCCCTTCCTCCTCTATGAGAATGGAGATCCGTGTTTACATACATGGACCTCCATTCTTTCACTGCGGGGGTGTCATCGCGGGTAGCTGGTGGAGATCGAGTCCGCCCTACCCGCTCCCTGGCTCCCCCGGAACACAGTGAACGATCTCGCAGCCGCCGTCATGACGGCGGTTTGCGATAACGAGCCATCTTGACACCGTCAAACTGCGGTTGGCGGTCAGCAAGTGGTTAATGGTGGAGACCTAAGGAACCCCTTTTTAATTCCTAATTTGTCAAGCAAACTCAACAGGAGGGATATATTTATTTTCAAGATATGGATATGTGGCACACTTATACCAGCTTTGATCTCTCTGTTGGAATAATTAGCTCTTTATCTAGAAGCCTGCATGGTCCTTGAAGTAAAATTTTAGGCATGCTTACATACTCACAGCTCTTCTTTCAGGGCTATTCTGGTATATTGCGATGACCCTTTAACCACTTAAGTACCGTAAGGATTTACCTCCTTAGTGATCAGGCCATTTTTTGCGATATGGCACTGTGTCAATTTAACTGACAATTGCGCGGTCCTGCGACGATGCACCCAAACAAATTTGACGTCCTTTTTTTCCCAAAAATAGAGCTTACAGTTGGCTGTATTTGACTACCTCTGCGGTTTTTATTTTTTGTGCTATAAACAAAAAAAGCGACAATTTTGAAAAAAAATACAATATTGTTTACTTTTTACTACAAGAAATATCCAAAAAAATATTTAAAAAAACAAATTTCTTCATCAGTTTAGACCAATATGTATTCTTCTACATATTTTTGATTTAAAAAAATTGCAATAACCGTATATTGATTGGTTTGCGCAAAAGTTATCGCGTCTAGAAACTATGGGATAGATTTATGGATTTTTATTTTTCTACTGGTAATGGTGGCGATCTGCAATTTTTAGTGGGACTGCAGCATTGCAGTGGACAAATCTGACCCCAAATTACACTTTTTGGAGAGCAGTGATATTATTACATTGATCAGTGCTATAAAAATGCACTGATCATTGCATAAGTGACACTGGAAGGCAAAGGGGTTAACACTAGGGACGATCAAGGGGTTAACTATGTTCACTAAGTGTGTTCTAACTGTAGGGGGGATGGGCTGCCAGGGACATGACAGAGATCGCTGTTCCCGATCACTGGGAACAGTAGATCTCTGACATATCCCCTGTTAGAACGGTGATCTGCCTTGTTTGCATAGGCAGATCCACATTCTGCCTCTGTGTACAACGATTGTGGCTGGCCGGTGGACATTGAGTCTGTCTGACACACGAGTGTGGGCATGCGTGCCCACAATCTCACATGCACGGACTGATATACAGGTACATTGGTTCGCGCAGGAGAGCCTGGTTAATATGTAGTGATATACTGGTGAGGGTTGACAAAGGGATGCACCATTTCTTACTAGAACACAGTTCATTTGAGTACACCAGTCAGCCCTTGCACTTAGTATTTCCTTTCAAGAACCTACTAGACCCATAGTGCCCAGTAAGCAAGTGGTTAAACAGTACTTAAACAAAGTATAATCATAGTGGTGAATTCTAATACATATAATCACATCAAGAACAGATATAACATACCTTCACATTGCATGGAATATGTGATCACATAAATAACGTACACAAAAAGACAAAGACATAAGATATGCTTGCCTGTTCAGCTACAGTAAGTTGAGGAGCTGGAGTGCGACAAAACAGACAACTTGCAACTAACTCCATTTATCAGAGAGTCATACCAATCCAAAATGGATAGTATAATAATAATAATGCTGTATAATCGACATCCACTGGAATCAGCCCACAAATTGTCCCACACCAAAATAAATATGCGTGGTATGAAACGACCCCCTTTAGCAGAGATCTATCTGGTGAGAGATCATAAAGGATGTGTGCTTCCCAATCAAGAATGTCCATATGACTATAAATTGTAAATTACCCCATTGGGGAGATCCGCAAGCTCAGTGGTTTGCCGCAAGGTATCGACATGAAGAACCAAAAGAGCATATGTATGTGGGCTTGAAATACTATAGAACATGATTAAGTGGGTCACAGCAAGAGCCAAATTCCAGACAGCTTATTTAGCATGATGGAAGAATGCATGTTCCCTACATATATATGTATATACAACTAGTAGCTTACCTGAAGCTCAATATTAAATTTGACTTACTGACGCTGGCAGGTAGATGATAAATGTTGTCTAAAGGAATCACTCCCTATCAGGCATTCAGATATACCAGTGGAAGTGCTTATAGCTCTAAACGTGAATGGAGACAATAGAGAAAAAAGGCATGTGTGTAAAACACTGGGGAAAGTGGTATATATATATATATATATATATATATATATATATATATATATATATATATATATAAAATCAGTATCACAACACAACATGCTTAACTATCAAACAGTGTAGGCAATAAGTGTGCCTGGAAGCAAGGGAGAACAAAGGGTTGATCCACCTATGTTTGTAATAAGTTTGAAAGTCACTCAGGTGGTCAGTGCCACAAGCCTTAAGTCAGCAGAAAATGCCTCTAAATATCTGAAAGATCTGGGAATAAAATCAGAATGGAATGGATAAAATCATATAATCGTTATATAAGCACTTTTCTATCAATAAAGAAGGAAAGGGGGAGGAGATCGTGCAATATCTACCTTTAGACACAGTGCAGTGCGTGCCCCCACCGGCTGCGAGTCCTGGTCTAATATGCCAAGGTTAAATAGCAAAAAAATGGTGCCAAAATGCAGCCGTGTTGAATGGTGGTGAGGGGGCGGGACCAAGTGCTTACGCTGCGTCTTGCAATTGGGCCAGAGCGGATCTAGGGTAGGGGGCGTGTTCCGCATAGTAAACCTATGGGTGTCAGCTGTGTGACACAATTGTTTATCTCCTTCCGCTATGTAACCCGAAGTCCCTTGGAAAGCACTGCAGAAAACACAATTGGGACTTATAAAAGCCTCAATGCGCATGCTTGGTATCAGATGTATCCAAGCCTTAACCTGGACATGCAAGAATGCAAGACCTAATGAGAACAATGTAAAAAGAGCTGCCACAGCGTCATCAGGCATCAGAGCATCTCCACAGCACGGCACATTATATAGTATATTGTATGTATGTCCGGTGTCCATGTTGATTGTGGGTATGCTGGTCGTGCTCAGTATTGCAATACTGATCGCCATAACAATGGTGTGGTATTTGCTCAACAAAGACTTTATTTGACATGTAGTGTCATTGGAGAAGAACGGTGGGTTTTTTTATACTATATAATGTGCTGTGCTGTGGAGATGCTCTGATGCCTGGTGGCGCTGTGGCAGCTCTTTTTACATTGTTCTTATCAGGTCTTGCATGTCCAGGTTAAGGCTTGATAAGTCTGATACCGAGTGTGCGCACTGAGGCTTTTATAAGTCCCAATTGTGTTTCCTGCTGTGCATTCCAAGGGACTTCCGGTTACATACCGGAAGGAGATACGCAATTGCGTTACACAGCTGACGCTCATAGGTGTACTATGCGGAACTCACCCTCTACGCTAGATCCACTCTGGCCCAATTGCAAGACGCAACATAGGCACTTGGTCCCACCTCCCCTCTCCACCATTCGATACGGCTGCATTATGGTGACGTTTTTTTGCTATTTAAGATTGCCATATTAGACCAAGACTCGTAGCCAGCGGGGACACGCACTGCACTGTGTCTAAAGGTAGATATTGCATAATCTCCTCCCCCTTTCCTTCTTTATTGCTAGAAAGGTGATTTTATTGGGATTATATGATTTTATTCCCAGGTCTTTCAGATATTTGGAGGCAATAAGCACCTGAAGGACTTTCAAATGTACTACAAACATAGGTGGGTTAACCATTTGTTCTCCCTTGCGTCCAGGCACACTTATTGCCTACACTGCTTGATAGTTAAGCATGTTGTATTCTGATACTGACATATATATATATATATATATATATACACACACACACACACACATATACCACTTTCCCCAGTGTTTTACACACATGCCTTTTTTCTCTATTGTCTCCATTCACAGTTGGGGCTATAAGGCTGTAAGCACCTCCACTGGTATATGTGAATGCCTGATAGGGAGTGATTCCTTTAGACCACATTTATCACCTACTTGAGTACCCGCCAGAATCAGTCCATTAAATTTAATATTGAGCTTCAGGTAAGCTACTAGTTGTACATACATATATATGTATGGAACATACATGCTTCCATCATGCTGAATAAGCTGTCTCAAATACATTTGGGTCCTGCTGTGACCTATTTAATCATGTTCTATTGTACACATACATATGCTCTTTTGGTACTTCACCTTTTGGTACTACTACCTGCGGCAAACCACTGAGTTTGTAATTGTAATTTACAATTTATATCCATATGGACATAATTGATTGGGAAGCACACATCCTTTATCACCTCTCACCAGATAGATCTCTGCTAAAATGGGTCGTTTCATACCACGCATATTTTTTTGGGTTTTCAATTGGGCCAATTTGCGGGCTGATTCCAGTGGATGTTGATTATACAGTATTGGCATTCCAAACTATCCATTTTGGATTAGAATGACTCTCTGGTAAACTGAGTCAGTTGCATGTTGTCTGTTTTGTCACATTCCAGCTCCTCAACTTACCGTGGCTGAACAGGCAAGCATACCGTATGTCTTTGTCTGTTTATGTACGTTCCATGCTATCTGGAGGCATGTTATATCTGTTCTTGATGCAATTATATGTATTAGAATTCACCACTAGGATTATATTTTGTTTAACCACTTCAGCCCTGGAAGGATTTCACACTTTAGGACCAGAGCACTTTTTGCGATTCGGCGCTGCGACGCTTTAACTGACAATTGCACGGTCGTGCGACGGTGTACCCAAACGAAATTTGCGTCCTTTTTTTCCCACAAATAGAGCTTTCTTTTGGTGGTATTTGATTACCACTGCGTCATTTCTGATCACCGCTATAAACAAAAGAAGAGCGACAATTTTGCAAAAAAACGCACATTTCTTACTTTTTGCTGAAATACAAATCCAAAAAAATATAAAAAAACATTTTTTTCAACGGTTTTGGCGGATTTGTATTCTTCCTCATATTTGTGATAAAAAATATCGCAATCAGCATTTATTGATTGGTTTGCGCAAAGTGGCCGTGTTTACGGATGATGAGAATTAATTTCTGGGGTTTTTATTTTTTTTTTCATTTTTTATTAGTAATGGCGGCGATCTGCAATTTTTAGCGGTACTGCGATATTGGGGCTGACATGTCGGACCATTTTGACACTTTTACTTTCAATAGTTTTTTATTGAAAAAAAATATTGATTCACATATAATATAAACACTTTTAAGTATACAGGGAGTGCAGAATTATTAGGCAAGTTGTATTTTTGAGGAATAATTTTATTATTGAACAACAACCATGTTCTCAATGATTCCAAAAACTCATTAATATCAAAGCTGAATATTTTTGGAAGTAGTTTTTAGTTTGTTTTTAGTTGTAGCTATTTTAGGAGGATATCTGTGTGTGCAGGTGACTATTACTGTGCATAATTATTAGGCAACTTAACAAAAAACAAATATATACCCATTTCAATTATTTATTTTCAGCAGTGAAACCAATATAACATCTCAAAATTCACAAATATACATTTCTGACATTCAAAAACAAAACAAAAACAAATCAGTGACCAATATAGCCACCTTTCTTTGCAAGGACACTCAAAAGCCTGCCATCCATGGATTCTGTCAGTGTTTTGATCTGTTCACCATCAACATTGCGTGCAGCAGCAACCACAGCCTCCCAGACACTGTTCAGAGAGGTGTACTGTTTTCC
>BLSH010024109.1:162444-177598 GCA_018402905.1 Glandirana rugosa
CCGCTCTGGGCATCAAATTCCAAGACACGTGAATAAGAAGTTATAACGGAATTTAAGACTATCAAGTGGGACAAACACCTTATTCCCAACCGAGAAGGGACGCCTCCTTGTGAAGGGAAAGAGTAGGATACCCCCCATCCCCACGGACCCCTACAGACTAGGCGTCGTACAAGGGAAATCCCCGCCCAGCCTTGTTGGGCCCATGAGCACGGGTAGTACCAAGGAGCTCACCGAGACGTGCCTTCCCGGGTCACCCAGAATTTTCTAACAGAATTAATGAAATCTCTAATGAATTGATATCTATGAATTTACAAGAGAACAATGGTAGTAGGCTTTCGAGCCTATACAGCTTGGAGTAAGACAACATGCATAAAGAGGATGATGTGGTCAAAATACTCATTTGCCTAATAATTCTGCACACAGTGTACATAATAACAGCATATCAGCATATTCAACACTCTAGGTATAGTCAAGACCATTGTGAGTTCAGTCTCTCGTTCACTTGCATAATAAACGAGAACAAGAGAACATTTAAGTATCTATAGTTAAGTAATCTCTAAAGTAATTAAGACAATCTTTTAAGACCCACTGGGCCCTTCCGTGCAGAGCCACTCGAGGAACCATGATGGGCACGAGTACCCGGGTTGTTCCGACCCGCCCCTAAAGGGAACATGCTGCGGATCAGACATCCCCAGGCACCCCTACCCCCCATAGGATGAGAAAGGGAAGTGTTCCTCCGCAGGGAAGAGCCAACCCTTATTCCACAAACAGGGTGAACTATCAGAATTTAAGGCAATATTGAAGAATAAGTGCACAGAACCTTAAACTACGGGTCTCGCCAGGTTTGTATGGAGGTATCAGTGAAAACGAAGAATGGAAAGGACAGAGTTTTTAGAGAGGAAAGATTGAGGAAGAGGTACGAAAGAAGGTAAGACTACAAGAACCAGTTAGTCAGAAAGAGGAGCCTCTCGGGTCATCCGGGGAGAGAGGTTGCATGAGGCTGTCGTTGTTCCCGGTAAGAGAGGGGCTTGAGTGAACTGCATCCAGGGCTCCCAAACCGAATCAAATAGCTGCTCCCTATCCATCAGGGTTCCGGCTATCTTTTCTTGAACCATTATCCACATAATCTTGCGCTTCACCGCTAACCAAGGTATCGAGGGTTTTTTCCAATATTTTGCTATGGTGATTTTGGAAGCTGTGAGTATGAAGAGAGCAAGCCGTTGAGTGTGTTTGCTCACTTTTTCAATGTGATGGTTCAGCAAAGCAATCTCTGAGGTTTGCATTTTGACACTTTTATGGGACCATTGGCATTTATACAGCGATCAGTGCTATGAAAATGCATTGATTACTGTGTAAATGCCATTGGCAGTGAAGAGGTTAACCTGGGGGGGCGCTGTAAGGGTTAACTGTGTTCCCTGGGTGTGTTCTAATTGTGACAGTGTTTGACTGGCAGGGGAAGAGGAGTGATCACAGCTTACATTTACAGGAAGGCTGTGATCACAGCCCTTCCCCCTCACACAGAACGGAGATCCGTGTTTACATACACGGACCTCCGTTCTTTCACTGCGGGGGGGCATTGCAGGTAGCCGGCGGAGATCGAGTCCACCGCACCCGCTCCCTGGCCCCCCCGAACACAGTGAGCGTGCAAGCGCACCTCCAGCGGTGCGCGCGTGCTCACAGTGCATGATATCGTAGCCGCCATCGCATGACGGTGGTTTGTGATATCGAGCCACCTTGTCGCCGTCAACCTGAGGTTGGCATTCGGCAAGTGGTTAAAGTGGTAGTAAACCCCTTCCATCAACTTTCTTTTATATTAATTATTCCAAGGAAATGTACTGTGTGCTCTGTGTGCCCAGCTTCCTACCTGCTTTCTTGCAGTGTAATCACTTGTTTTGTTTGCAATGACGTCACGGCACATGCGCTGTTCGCCCTATTTTTCCGGCAAGCTCTTCACGCCGGAAAAATGTTGTTTACATGCCAGGGCTACGTCATTTCCTTAGCTCGGCGTCAGCCCCAGCATCCCGTGATACTACTTTCCCCTTCTCATGTAAGACAACAGCAGGATCATTGTTACATCGGCTCCTATTTGCTAAAGAAGCTTGCCATGGTAAGAATGGAAGGAAAACGAGGCTTGGCTTCGGGAACTTCTGCACATGCACGGGATTATGGAGGGCGGAAATGCAACACTATTCAGACGCGGAAGACAGGAGTTAGAATGGCGGCAGCTGCAAACAAGCAGGAGCTTGTCAAAAAATGTTTTTAATTACAAGTAAGAGCGTTCTTTTTATCTTATATATGCGGTGCATAGCTGCAAAAGAGCAATAAGTAATTACTCATTTAGAATTTGGGTTGCAATGGTGTGAGTTTACTACCTCTTTAAGTTGTGTTTAAGATACATTGTATTACCTATACTATAAAGATCATGTTGGTAAAATGCTTTCTTTTCTTTATTTATAAACATCAGCACTTACCCCTTTGTGCCCTGAAGAAGCTTTTTCTATAAAGCAAAATGCATGGACAGACCAATAGAGGAATATAGGAATATATGTGTCCACAATCTTCATACTTACCATAATTCATTACACGTTATATACCTTAGGATCCTACTTCTGTTTATGGTCATATGGGTAGTGTGCAACCTTTTCAGTAGAGAGTGCTTGTTTTGTACATTTGTGTTAAGTGTCTGGTTTTTAACCTATTTTTGGAATAAAGTACATATATTTTATTTTTTGTCATTTCTGCCTCTTGTTGGGGCCACAGAGTCCAGTCTTTATTTGGAAGGAGGGTTCATCCCTCTCTTCCAATCCTTACACTATATATTTTGATGTTGGCATGGTGAGGTTCTGTGTTTGCAACATGCATTTGGGGCGTCATTAACAGTGCACTGACACCTGCTGAAGATTATAAGGGCAGTGCAATTTGAGTGGTGTGGGAAACTCACATGAGTCACAGGTTATTGACTCCAAGCTCTAGTGTGAACCGGGGCTAAAGGAGCTTTCCTAAACTTGTTGCATTCCTCACAAAAGCATGAGAACTCCAACAAAGGTCTCCTCTACAAATGGTTGTAGTTATGCAACATAGTTAGTCTGGATGAAAAAAAAAACACCTAGTTTAACCAACGAAAGGGAAACAAAAATCCTAATAAAAAAAATCATACAATCTTTTATACACAATCATATATCCACAGTTAATCCAGAGGAAGGCATGTTATGTATTAAAGGTAATGCAAAATGTGTGTTTGCTTAACAGTAGAGTTGAGCGAACCCGAATTGTAAAGCTCGGGTCCGTACCGAACTTTGGGGGTCCGTGACCCGGACCTGAACCCAGACATTTGAAAGAAAGTTTGGGTTCGGGTTGCGGGTTTGAATATTTTTTTACGCATGTTGAATAGCTGCAGGGCAACCAATCAACAAACGTTTCACTGGTTTGCCCTTAGAAGCCATCACAGCCATGCCTACTAATGGCATGGCTGTGATTGGCCAGTGCATCATGTGACCCAGCCTCCATATAAGCTGGAGTCACATAGTGCTGCATGTCACATGCTCTCAGGCTAGTCTAGGGAGAAGATGCTGCCGGCGTTGTGAGGGACAGATTGCAGATATAATATTAATAACATCTCATCAATCTGATTGTGGACTAGGTAGAGATTACTACTACTACTGCTTTTAGGGACAGATTGCAGATCTAATAACATCTCATCATACTGCATTACAGAACAATCTGACAGGACTATAGGGTCAGGTTCCTGCTGTTGCTGTAAGGGACAGATTATTGTTCTAAAATCATCACCTACACTGCCACGGTCACGGCCTAGTCAACCTCTAGGCTCCTACTCCACATTCACCCCCCCTTTCCATTTTTATTTTTTTATTTGAATTTAAGTTATTTTCCCTATCCCCATTTTTTTTGTAGGGCACTTGTCCTACTCTTATTCCCATTCTACTTCCTTTTGCAGCCCTCTAGCACTTGCCAGGACTTTTTTACAGCCATTTTTGTGCCGAAAGTTCGGGTCCCCATTGACTTCAATGGGGTTCGGGGTCAAGTTCGGTACCGAACCCGAACTTTTTCGCGATGTTCGGCCGGACCCGTTGAACCCGAACATCCAGGTGTTTGCTCAACTCTACTTAACAGGACAAAACCAATTGCAGTGCTTGCTTGCAAACTTAGTGGCAGCACAAGTTTATAGGAGCACAACTTAAAAAATATACATACTTCTGAAAACTAAGAAAGCCCAATAACAGAATATTAGTTTGACAGTCAAGATAGCACTCTAGGTAAAAAAAAAGTAAACCATGAAAATATGATTTCTTTCTCTGTGATAAATGGGCTGAAATAATGTTTAACTGCTAGATTAACTTAATTCACTTGAACTAAATGAACTTAAAACACATTTTCATGTGGGTGGCTCTCGTGTCTAGTTTATTGATTCCAGCACAGTTACACATGCAATCTTAAAACACCTACATAATAGGTTAGGTGATTCAAGTGGGTGGGGGCAAAATCCAACTTTCACAAAGGTTCTTGCATTTTACAAAGTCTACAGACCCCATTGTAGTTTGTCAACACCTGATGAATGTAGTTAAATAATAGAGATTCAAAAATAAATAATACAGTTCACTTTACAGTTTCAGCAGCAATTATGTGAGAATTTCCTACGTTTCTTTGTAGCGCAATTTCTTCTTTAGTTCTGAAAACTGCTTGGCTCCTCTAGTCTGCAATTAGTCCTCTTTGTGCTTTTTTTAATTGCCACACAATTATGATTAAGAACACAATTATTCCCATTAAAAGTCATCACCTAATGAATTTTCCAGAAACTCCTGCTAATATCTGCAACCTTAATCTCTTCAATTAAGATCCATTTATTCTATTTTTATGCCCTCACACAAACTAGAGTATGTACATTTTACATATTTCATGAAATAAAACAGAAAATTAAATCCTGGCATATACCATTTGTAACGTATACTATGAGTGCGAATTCCAGCTCCATGTGCTCATTGACTCCCACAACCTTGATTATAGGAAGGGAAAAAATCCCCAATTTCAGATGTAACATACAGTTTATGTTGAAAGCCAACTTTCCTGCTGTGCTAAACTTTCTGAATCAAATAGAAAAATCACGATTATAATGTTCTGTTATTTTTTTTTTACTATCTGGTAATTGGAATACACACCAGGAGCTGTGCCTGTTTTATAACATAACTTATTAAGAAAGCATGCTAATGTTGGAGTTACACACCATTCCTAGTTAATATGAAACACTGTTCGATTATCTGCAGGAGAAAGCAACTCAGATTCAATTCTTGCCCAAAATAATCTCACATGGGAATGAAACACTGGGTGCCAAAATGTACAAACCAACATAAAAGTAAATGTGGCCATAATAGTTCTTACAAAATAGCAATTAAAATAGATTATTTCCAAGCATTTAGCATGAAATAGATCAACTTCAGAATATTTAGTATAGTTTTAGGCAGGTGTGAAGATGATATAAGTAAGAATGCTTAAAAAATATATATTTTAGTAGTTTATTTTTATCAATTTACAAAACGCAAAGCAAGCGAACAGAAGAAAAATCTAACGTCAATTAATAGTTGGTGTGACTACCCTTTGGGTTTAAACTAGAATCAATTCCTATATTGTACACTTTATATGCTTGCACAAAGTCAGGGATTTTGTAGGATTAGAGTCAGGCATATGATTAACCAATTATGCCAAGCAGGCGCTAATGATTATCAATTTCATATGTAGGTAGAAAGCTTAAAACTGGGTGAAGAACAGCTAAACTCTGCTACTAAGGTGAGATTGTGGAAGATAGTTTCATGTCACTGGTGATGCACCATGCCAAGACTGAGCACAGCAACAGGACACAAGGCAGTTATACTGCATCAGCAAGGTCTCTCCCAGACAAAGATTGCAAAACAGACTGGGATTTCAGGATACAGTTCAAGCTCTTTGGAAGGTGCACAAAGAAACTGGCAACACTGAGGACTGTAGAGGCAGTGGTTCGCCAAGGAAACTTAATGCAGCAGATGAAAAGCACATCATTCTTACTTCCTTTCAACATGTTCAGTGCATGTTCAGCACTGCCATCAACACAGAACTGGTGGAAACCAGTGAAACCCATGTGCATCCATCTACTGTCCAGAAAAGTCTGGCCAGAAGTGGTCTTTATTGCAACCAAAAAACCATATCTCTGATGCGGAAATAAAGCCAAGCAACTCAACTATGCACAAAAACATAGGGACTGGGATGCAGAAAAATGACAGCAGATGCAGTGAACTGATGAGTCAAAATGTAAACTATTCGGCTGTAGCAGGAGGCAGTTTCATCCCCTGAAGGACAGGAATGTTTTACAATGAGTGTCTGCAGGCAACAGTGAAGCATGGTGGAGGTTCCTTGCAACAACTGACTGCAACTCTTTCATACCTACTGATAGTTACCATCATAAAGTTTATTTGCAATCCGTGCCACGGAGCCAGTTTGTTTGTCTTAGGCAAAATTGTACCAACATTAATGACTTTGATGTCCAAGCGTCTCTTTTGAAAGACAAGTTTTTCAAGAAGGGTTATGATAGCGAAACTTTGGTCAAAGAGATAGCATAGGCAAAAAGTATTGATAGGAGTTCTCTGTTGACTGATCAAATCCAACCCCTCTGATAAATTTAAATGGTCATTTTTTACCACTTTCTCTGCTCAACATTTTAAAAAGTAAAACATTTTTTTACAAACATTGGTCTGTTTTAAAGAATGACTGTATGTTGGGTCCAATACTCCCTGAAAAAACATTGTTTATCTTTAGAGGATTATCTTCCCTATAGCCAAGGGCGACACCCAACATTACGGACCCACCAAAACCAATATCCTTCTTTCAACAATTAATAGGTTTCTATCCTTGTGAAAAATGTGCGGTATGCCGTATTACTGGAAATGGTAGGAATAAGACATGTTCTTTTTCCTCTACCATTACAGGTAAAACCTACCCAATTAAACACGTCATCATATGTTATACTAAAACTGTGGTATACCTGATCACCTGTCCTTGTGGCAAACAATACATAGGATGAACAATTAGGGTGACTCTGTGGGACTTCCAGTTTAGGAGGGAGGCTTGGCTTTATCTGCTTTGTATTTCCTGCCATTTTGTATCTATCCATACAGCTTTCCAGACGAGGCTTGGTCAGTGGCTTCCCCCTTAGCGTCACGGCTGCTAATTTGGGAGCGAGGCCTGGTTTCCTCCCTAAAGTTATGGCTGCCAAGTTTGGAAATGAGGCAGAAAGAAAGATCTGTGTGGTCAGCCTTTTTTGGTTATATTTTAATTAATGCCTATATGAGCAAATCATTCTGCTCCTATTCTAGATAGAGAAAGCGGTTCTTGCTGCCAATCATGTGAATTTGAGCACTGGTTCAGCTATGCTCTTTCCACACTGGATTATATATATAGCATGGTTTAGGGCTTGAACTCCACAACCCTGATGATGTAATTTATTACGAAACTAGTAGGGTGGAGTTTAAGCTCAAGACACCACTCTCTTTATTCGGATCTGCAGACCTTTTAAACTTTGTAACATTTTGGAATTGCTACTTCAATAAACCACTATGTTATCACGATATGTGGTGACTTTTCTCTCTTCCTTATTTATGACAGCCAAAGAAAAAAAGCAAAGCAGGACTGACATCCATCTCTCACGGCTTGTCTACACTTTGTGGAGGGATTTCATACGGCATAAATCCATGGTTGCACAGGCTCTTATAATGTGGAGCTGCATCATCTGGTAAGGGCATATCTTTTGTTGTCACTGTGAAAAGGTGCAATTTGGGTGATTTTCTTCATTAATCATCGTACCAGATATCATTATTCTTCCCTCATCAAAAATTTTTTTGGGCTAAATATATATCACATATGATATGTTTAGCATTAAAGTGAGGATGGGGAAGAAAAGGTGGAAGAAGGAAGAAGGAGGTGGGAGAAGGAGGGAGGGGTAGGAGAAGGAGGGGGGTGGGCAGAGGGGAGAGCAATCAAGCTCAAGAATATCCAAATATAAATAACTATTGGCTTAAGCATCAAGTAACAACAAGAGTATACATACCTCCCTGAATAAACGAGCTGATCCGGGAGGCATTAAACGTGACCTCCAAGTTCAGCAGCCTGAGGTGGCTTTCTCACCCGGTGGCAGTAGGTGGAGGTGTTCCAGGACAGATCCTGCTTTTTTGGTCACAGTGTGCAAGTGTCCCTATTAAGAAAAGGACAGCTTGAAAGGAAAGCCCCAGCAATAGTGGATTTGATGGTGGGTAAGACCGTTGTATAGGGTCGATCAGGTTTATTCTGGGCCGCCCTAAACAGAATCTCCTGTGATTATGCGCGATAATATGTGAATTTGATCACGATATAACGGGGGGGGGGGCTTCCTGTCTCTTGGGACCCATGGCTCGATGAATTGGGTCAAACTCCAGCCAAATCAATCGGAATAGCAGGGATCAATTCCTGAAACAGCATGGTTGTGGTAGAAGTAAGGTCCTCAGTGGATTCGAGGAGACCCAGGAGAAGTAGGTTACCCCTCCTGGCCCTGTTCTCAAAATCCTCCATACACAAGAGGCCTGCCTCTAGTTCTTTCTGCAGATCAGTATGGTCCTGCCCGTGATTTTCAAGGACCATTGCAGCAGCATCCATCTTCTCCTCCAGATCACTGGTGCAGGCGCCCAGCTCTCTGATCTCTCTGGTGAGATGGGTAGACAGTTTGGTGGTGGCTGCAGAAAGCTCTGACTGCAGCATTGTTTTAAAATGAGCTAACAGGTCTGCATCTCACAGGGCTGGTGGTGGCATAGCCAGGGGATCCTCTGAACTGTCTCTGATGTCAGACGGTGGATCCGGGTCCCCTGAGAGCAATATCGGCAATAGCTCCAGACTCCAGGCAGAGGCCTCAAAAATGGCGTACGGCTGTGAGAGCTTGACCAAAGACTGACTCTGGGGAATAACCAACAAATCGTTTTGCTCTTGGGAGAGTGTCAGCCTGGTTGTTTGTCACTTTACACCAGTGCTGCAGGGGTAAAGGTAGACTCCAGAAAAGTTTTGGCATGCTGCTGGAGAAAAGAGGCGGGCGCTGAAGTTCCTGATAAGCACTAGAGCCGATCCATTGGCAGGGGGAAGAGTTGTCGCTCTGCAGAGGAGGAGAAGGAGGCGCTGTTGTGTACACCACCATTGCTCAACCACGTGTTGCGATACTGTTATTCAGTTTAGAAGATGGCGCAGTTTGGAGTTGCCATGGCGAATGGAAAAGTTTACATTGGTCCTAGACTGAGTGGACAGAAAGGTGTCCTTACGGATATAGGAGTGCGGTATGTACCAAAAGTTAGCCTTGCCCTTTACACATCGGGGGGCTATGAAGCAATCAGGCTGTTATGTGCAAAGTGTTCTGGCCTAGCTACAAATGTTCGGCCCTGGATTACTTGCGGCACTGCGGAGAAGCATTACTAGAGGTAGTTTTGCCAGCCTACCCCCATGGGCGCTACAGGTGAATTGGGACAAGTGTGTTGCCATTCCAGCTCAGGAAGCTACTGAGAACCCTGCTGCTGTTGCTTGGCTTACTGAAGTGGCTGCTCCTTCAACTATTGTAGCTGCCCCAAAGTCAGGTACTCTGACTATCTCCCGGAGCCACGTTCTCTGATGATGGAACCTCCTGGGGAGAAGACAACCAGACCTGGTAAGCCTGATGTGAGCAAAGGCAGTGTGCCTGTGGGTACTGCAACCTGTGGCAATTAAGGGAGGGGAGTGTAGAACATCTACTACTACCGGTTTGAAATGTAATCTGCTCTTGGCCAAAGAATGTTGTACTGAATCCAATACTGATATCCAGTCCAATTGGATATCTGAACTATTTTCAGATACTAGGGCATGGCCTGAAAAGTGGCCTGACAGTGATGTTGAGCCACAGGGCGAGCCTATAGAGGAGGAGGTTCTTGTTGCTATTAAAACCTCCAGTACGGGAGTGCGCATGCGTGGAATCTCCGGCAAGACGCTGTAGCCGGGAGCTCCGCACCGCTCCGGTCCCTTCGCAGCCCCACGGCTAATTCCAGCTAGAGGAAGGCTCGCACACCAGGCCCCAGCTCTCAGGAACAGAGGGGGATGCGACCCATGCACGGATCAGGGGAGAAAACCCCCGCACAGAGGCAACTCTGCTTCGAGTCTCCTCTCCCGGAAGGCTCAAAGATGGCAGCCGCACATGTCGCAAGCAGAGGAGGTCAGTACAGGGGGGATGTTAACACCAGGCAGCACAGCTCTCCCCCCAGAGCATTCAACTCCAGAAGGCCTCCCAGCGGCCCTCCAGGCATCCCCAGCATCCACTGAATCGCTCCTAAGGGGGATGGCTGCTGACTATCTGAACTCTCCCTTACCCACCACCCCTGGGAGCATTAAGGGCCCTCCTCTCCTTCAGGCCTCATCCTCTTTGCCACAAATAATGCACCATGACATGGGTCAGCTGCTTAACAGGTTCTCAGAGATGTTATCTGCGGGCCTTATGCAGAATGCAGAGCAAATAACCTCCTCCATTAAAGCTGAGATCACAAGTTTGGGCTCTTGCATAGACATTATAGAACAAATAGTAGACCAGTCTGTGTCCAGAATCATCCAGAATACTACATGTATATAATGTCTTCAAGACCAACTCGACTCTGCACTTTCCAAAATTGATGAATTGGAAAATAGGAGCAGACGTTACAACTTTCGTATCCGAGGTCTCCCTGAGTCGATTATGGATGTGCAAGGTGCTGTGAAGACCCTAATTAAAAACCTACTATGGGACGTTCCAGAACAGAGGCTAGAATTAGATAGGCCCTGCAGCCACCTCGCTCCGGCGGTCTCCCAAGGGACATTATTGTGAAACCTCACCATTTTACAATTAAGGGGGAGGTCATGAGGAAGGCAAGAAGTGCTGACAAGCTTACACTTCTGGGCCATCAAATCCAAATCTTCGCAGATATATCGCCCTCCACCATCCAGAGGCGACAATCACTTAAACCCCTGCTTACCGTACTGGCACAGAAAGAGGTCAAATATTGGTGGTCCTTTCCTTTTCGTTTGAACTTCCTATATAACAACAAAACCATGGGCTTCGCAAGCTTACAAGATGGTGAAAAAATTCTTGGTCAACTGGGGCTCATCTCCCTAGAAGCGATGGATATATCATCCCCAGGGCAACAAAATACCTCTAAAGGGCCCCCGCCTAGCAGTCCGGCCCTTCCACTTTGGCAGAAACAGAAGCCCAAAAGACAACGAGAATCCTTACATCCACAACGCTGAGGAAGTTCTTTTTACCTGCAGACTTGTTTCTTTGGACCACTAATTTCGTTGTGAGGAGCAGGTGCTCCAGCCCCTTTACATCGGGCAACCCCGTGGGAGCCACCTGGAACCTCCTCGTCTGTTTTTCTCCTAATGAGACTGGGTAGAGGGCTCCATTTCTGAACGTTAGGGATTGGGTGACGGGGCCAAGGCCTGGTTGTCCATATCGGTTTTTGGCCCCCTCACCTTGTCCTCTTAGCCCTCTTCCTTTTTTTCGGCCCTTCCCTCCCATCCCTAACTGGTCAGTCATCCCCTGAGTTCAGGGAACTACCATGCATAAGTTCCCTCTTTACGGACAGATTTGCATTATTCATTCTGCCCCCCTGAAATACAAAGACAGCCCAGTTACAATTCTTCAAGGGTTAAATTGTTACACTTTGCATTCTATTTGAGTAAATATCAGGGGATACCTCCCCAAATTGTTTTCATGCTGGGAGTTGTTCTCAATTTTATTGGTTTGGTTTTCGTAATATCCATATATGTCCTGTTCATTCCTAAGCCGCAATAGTTTTTGAGCATGCAGCGGGGTGGTAGGGCCGGAGTGGTACTACATGCACCTCCCCCTGCTGAGCTCCAGAGAATGTTCTCCCGATGCTCCGTGGGCTTGCAACCCAAATTTGGGCTGCTAGTAGTTTTGACACCCTGTTTTAGGGTACTGAGTGGGGGTGTTTTGCACCAACCCTACTCTTTGGACTTCCTGGCCCCCGATGGGGCAGGAACTCCTTTTCCAATTGATACTGTATTGCGTCTTCCTTCATGTTATTTCTTCTTCTCTTTCTTCAAGACCCTGCTCTCCTTCTCTTCTCTCTTTTCTTCTCGGGGTCGTTCTTGGCTAATAAATGTTTTCTCTATCTCCTACCAGCTGTCAGAGTGGATGGATTAGCCCTTCTGGCCTGGATCACAGACCCCCCCAGCTTTCTGGTGGCTCCCGTTGGTCCCCTCCTACACTTTCAAGGTAAGTCATTGGGCTCCTAATACAGTCCTTTCCTCTCGTGTCCATGGCTAACACATACCAACCTAAGCCTTTCTTCAAGGTAATATCCCACAACACACAAGGTCTCAATTCTCCGGACAAAAGGAGGAAAGCATTTCAGCGTTACCATTCATTAGGCGCAGGGGTGGTCTTGGTTCAAGAGACCCATTTTCCAATTACATATAAACCCTCCTTTTTACATGCTAAATTCCCATCTTTTTATACGGCGAATGCAGACTGTAAAAAAAGGGGAGTAGCCATACTCTTCTCCAAAAATTTCCCCTTTACCCATTCACTTACAGTCAGAGACCCTGAGGGAAGATACATACTAGTGAAAGGTCTGATAAATGAGGAAGTATACACATTCATCTCTTACTACGCCCCCAATAAGGACCAGACCCCTTTCTTCACTAAACTAGTCAAAAATTTAACACCTCATATGGCAGGAATGATCATAATGGAGGGATTCAAACGTAGCGTTTGATTACCTATTAGATAAATCAAGGGTTGATAAACCCCACCCTAAAAAAACCCCAAGACAGAGCACAAAGGTAGCACAGGTTTTAAACTCCCTAGGCTTGATAGATACTTGGAGAGATTAAATCCCCAATCCAAGGATTACACACACTACTCACTTCCTCATAGCACCTACGCTAGAATCGACCACGTTTTTGTGCCTTCCTCGGGGATCCACAGGGTTGTGAGAGCGTTAATTCAAGACACAGTTTGGTCTGATCATTCTTTGGTGTCAATCTCTGTGAGCCTTTCTCCGCCCCCCGGGAGACCTAAATTGTGGAGACTCAATGAATCACTCCTAAGCGACCCTGTTAGGGTCACGATGTTGGAAAACGACATAAAAGAATACTTCACTCTCAATGATAAAACTGACACGTCTCTGGGATCCCTGTGGGAAGGTCATAAAGCGTTCCTGAGAGGAAGATTTATACAGTTGGGCGCACAGCTGAAAAAAGGGCGTTTATCGGAAATAACTAGACTAGAGGCAGAATTCCAACAGTTAAGTATAAAGCATAAAAGAAACCCTATGAAGGAGATTTGTTCTGGTCTGAACAGAATTAAACTAGAACTCAATCTTCAACTAACCACCACAGCTGAAAAACACGTCCAGTGGTCTCAGGGGAAGCTATATTGCCTCAGGGACCAGATCGGTCCTAATCTGGCAACAAAACTTTCCCCCAAATACAAAGCCCCTGCGGCCCCAAAAATTAAGCCATGGGAGGGAACGATCACCCAAAATTTCCAAAAAATCCTAGAAACTTTTCAGAAATTTTATTCTAAGCTCTATGCTAAGGAACAATCAGACGTTACCAATCACCTTCAGAGGTTTTTAGAAAACATACCCTTACCAAAGCTCAACAAGCACCACCAATCTGTCATGGAGGGACCAATTGCCAAGTCTGAAATTATGCAAGTCATTAAAAACTTAAAGACCCGATCCTCTCCGGGCCCAGATGGTTTCCCCAATCTGTACTACCAAAAGTTCAGCCTCACTCTAGCTCCATTTATGGCTAGATATTTCAATTCACTCCAAAAGGGGCAGGACTTGGATTCTGCCTCCAATCTAGCATTTATCTCGGTGATCCCAAAACCAGACAAGGAACACGGGGATGTGAGTAATTACAGACCAATCTCCCTTATCAATAGTGACATTAAGATCATGACCAAAATATATGCTAACCAATTGGCCTCCTTCATAAACAGCTATATTGATAAAGATCAGGTAGGTTTCATCCCTGGGAGGCAAGGTCCAGACCAGGTCAGGAGAACCATAGACTTAATCTCACTAATGAGGTCGGGTTGGAGGAAAGATAACCCACAGGCAGGTCTCGTCATTTCGATCAATCTACATAAGGCATTTGATGCGGTCTCCTGGCAATATCTGTTTACGTTACTGAAATGGTGGGGATTTGGACCTAAGTTCCTGGGAGCCCTGGAAGCTCTGTACTCTCAGCCTTCGGCAAAAAATAAAATTCCAGGGGTATGTTTCGGGATCCCTTCCGATAAGACTGGGCACACGACAGGGATGCCCTCTTTCCCCACTGCTATTTGCAATAGCTATAGAAACACTGGCTATAGCTATTAGGGAAAATCAGGACATACAGGGGGTTAGTTGTGGTCAAAAGACCCACAAGTGCGGGTTGTTTGCCGATGACCTCCTCCTCTTTGTTACGGGCCCCTTGGACTCAATCCCCAATCTTCTCAGACTACTGACAGAATTCGGTCAAATTTCAGGATTAAGGGTCAACACTAGTGTTAAGCGAACCCGGACTGTAACGTTCGGGTCCGTACCGAACTTTCGGGTGTCCGTGGCACGGACCCAGACCCGGACATTTCAAAAATCGTTCGGGTTCAGTCTGGGGTTCTGCTATTTTACTCCACGTGTTGAGAAGCTGCAGGGCAGCCAATCAACAAGCGTTTCACTGGTTTGCCCTTAGAAGCCATCACAGCCATGCCTACTAATGGCATGGCTGTGATTGGCCAGTGCATCATGTGACCCAGCCTCTTTATAAGCTGGAGTCACAGTGCTGCAGTCACATGCTCCTTGGGTTAGTGTAGGGAAAGGAAGCTGAAAGCTTGAGGGACAGATTTGAGACATTTTAAGACCTGATCCTGCATCCTGAGATAGATTACTTTACTACTGCTGTCTGTGCTGTTGCTCTGAGGACAGATAGCAGAAATGAGAGATTTCACATACCGCTGCTTTGAGTTGCAGATCAAGCTCTGCGTAGAACAACGATCGCTACGATCGTGCTCAGCGATCAGATTGTTGGGGGAATTTGAGATTTCAAATACCGCTGCTTAGAGTTGGAGATTTGCAGATTAAAC
>BLSH010024109.1:182493-199892 GCA_018402905.1 Glandirana rugosa
CCCCCCCCCCCCCCCGATGAGCATCCTTAAGAACAATTTCCCCTTCACTTGGGTTGAGAAATCCATCCCATACTTGGGTATCAATATTCCTCCCTCCTATGATCAAATATACAACGTTAACTATCCCCCCCTTTTCAAAAAACTAAATCAAGATCTTCTTTCCTGGTCCAAACAGAATCTCTCCTGGATAGGTAGAATCCACGCAGTGAAGATGACTCTACTCCCTCGAATTCTTTACTATTTCCGAGCACTTCCTATTCCCCTTTCTAAAAGTAAACTAGCAGGTATGCAAGCAGCAATCACCCAATTCATTTGGGGAAAAAGGGGGAACAGGCTCACAAACAGTACTCTCTTCAGACCCAAGAGGAAGGGTGGCCTGGGGGTGCCAAATTTATGGTGGTACTTACAGGCAGCCCAACTGGCCCACATTTCTATAATACACTCAAACAGCAGAAAAAAACAGATTGGACTAATATAGAGAGACAAGCCACCCCTGGAAATACATTAGACTACTTACTCTGGTGTGATCCGAAATTAAGACCTTCCATACTCGCACCTACACTCTCACAATCTTTGGCTTTGAGTGATAAACTCCGTAAACATACAACCCTAATATCACCCTGGCTTCCACATTTTCCATAAACCAAGATTCCCTCCAGGGAAAAACGTGAAGGCTTTTCTTTGGCGGATAAATAAAGGGCTCTATAGGATTGGACATTTTTTCAATGTGGCAGGTCCCCTTTCCCTCAAACACTGTAGTGAAAAATTAGAAATGCCACCCTCGGAATCCTTCCATTTCTCCCAACTTTCGCATTTCCTATACTCCCTACAATCCAGCAAGCGTGATCCTCTTACAGTCACTTATTACGAACAGTGGTGTGCTAAGCTAGCGGACACGAGGGGGATCTCTCTCATCTATGCTGCTCTGGCCGAACTGCAGAGCAAGACAAAATACATGGCAAGATGGGAAGGAGACCTTGACTTCCAGTGGGACCAGGACACTTGGCATTGCTGTTTCCTGGGAGCCACCTAGGGGATCCACAAAATCTCCTTACTTGAAACCAATTTGAAAGTAATAACCAGGTGAAACCTTTATCCTTTGCACCTATCGAAAATGTTTCCTTCCTCCTCTCCCCTTTGCTTTAGGGACTGTGGCCACATGGGGACACTGCTCCATGTCCTGTGGGAATGTCCACGAATAAGGGGTTATTGGAACCGCATTTTTCAGATCATTAGACAGACAACAGGTGCTCAGGTTAAACAAGATCCGGTGATTGCCCTCCTTAATCAGAAAATACCAATATCAGTAAGAATTCACAAACTCTGATCAGTCTAATCCTAGGAGTGAAAATAACAATTACTAAGGCTTGGAAAAAACATTTGGTTCATACAAGCCAGGCAGTCAGAAAGATTTCTTGGATTATGGTTCAAGAGAAAATTTTTCACACAATAAATGATTCAATTAAGAAATTTGAAGCAATCTGGGAACCATGGGCCTTGTACGTGGGCATCCCTATTTGAGGATAGGTCTGTTTCTAGGTCAAAAACAACTACTTTAACTACCTCACCACTCTGACAGCTGTTGAGATTCCTTCAAACGCCTTCCTGTTCTTTTCACCTTCTCCCTCTGTTCTGTCCTCCCCTCACTTTCCACTTGATTTTCTCTTCTTCCTCCCCTCCTGTAATTTCAGTTCCCCAGATCACTCTGTGGAAACATGAATCCCACTCCTCTCGACGATTCCAAAGCCTTAACTTTACCATTTGTGGATCCTGGACTAGGTCTCGCTGAGAGGAGTGGTGAATGAGTAATTATAGCCTCAAGGAGCTCCAGGTTAGAAATTCTGTTTATTTTTGGTTTAAGTCTTGTTATCTACACTCAAGTTGGCATTTCTGAATATAACATTTTGCTGATAATTATTATCTCAGGATGGGACTGCTTCTCCTCTATCCCTGGTGGAGCCTAGCCTTTCCAATTTATTCTGCGCCTAGGCCCTGTGGGAGGACGAACCGAAGTGGAGTGTAGGAGTTGTGGGAGTGCCTTCCTTCCGGTCTACAGTAAGTTCCCAATTGGGGTGATCTGAGGGTGGGCCCCAGCAGACCTGCTCCGCTGCTCGGGCTAGTTCCCGGGTCGAGCCTTAACATGTTTTTTTGAGGGCCGGGTCCCCACTAGGAGGGGGAGAAGCAATCCGTATATTTGCCTTATCGGTTAGGTATTCTTTATGTACACAAGATTGAGATGTGAAGGCTTTAGTGTGCTCTGATATTTGTGACTTATCTTTGTAAATCCTCATTCTTCTCAATATTATACCGCTATTGTTTTCTATAACAAATTGAAAGTTCTCCCCAGAGGGGACGATCTGTTTATGTTTTTCTGTTTTCTCTTACATATCAATACAAATATTGAAATTAAAACCTCCAGTACAAAACCTGGAGTGTCACCTGCTATTTACCTGATCTTTGAGCCCCTAAAATTCTGGGGCCAATGCCTCCTTCGTCCACTAAATCTTCTTCAAAGCCTGAAGTAATTGCTGGTTACTGGGTCAAATGTGTACCAGATACACAGGTCCTGAAAGGATATTGGGACCCTAAACTTTTGCTGAGACTGTCAAAATTGCAAAGGATTGTCATGCAAAAAGTAGCTGAGGAGTACGGCTATCTGTACCCATATGTGCCTGAGAGCCTGGAAGCTGAAATCCAAATAAAGTGGGTGCAGTGGCTTGATGTTGCTATCAGGGAATACTTGAGAATCTCTATTCACTAGTATCTAAAGGATCTGCCTCCTAGATACATTGGTAAATATACTGTACCAACGTTCTTCAAACTTGGGACTACGGTCACCATATCTACTCAGACAGTGTTGTTATTCGCAGACCCAACCAAGTGGATGTGCAACACTACATCAGCACTATTGGATCAACAGGAAAACCTATTCAATTGCCTGACCCTGGTTACTATTGGTAACGCCATCTGACTGTGGAAAATCGTTAAAAGTGGAACACATTGCTGTGCTCAGTTGGCTGTGTCAGTTCCACCAGAAGTTTCTCTACAGTTGAGAGGATCTTGATGTGGGGACACTCCTGCCTGTGCTGTTTGCTGCTGGACTGGGTTCCTGATACCAGCAGATTGAAGGGGGTGTTCTTAAAGAGACCTGCTGACCTGTTAACTGGAACTGTCAGTATGCTAAACTTTGCAAAATAATCTGAGTCCCTGGCTGGGCTAAGAAGACAGACTGAGATATGCTTAAAAGGCAAGGGGGCTTTGTTGCCCTGGAAAATGGACTTTTCTTTGGAAATCTACAGTCCCTAGCCTATTTATGTGGCTAAAAGTTTTTGTCTGCAAATAGCCATGCACACTGTTTCCAGAGTTTGTCCCCGAGAAGAAGTGAACTGCTGGGAAGTTGTTAACCATGTTACTACATTGGAAAAAGTGCCTATTGGACTTTGGGGCTCCAAGGACAATGGGATATTTAGTTAGTTAGGTACGCTGTGCTGTGGCAAAGGGGCAAGTCTTTACCTTGAGATTGAATTTCATGGACTGAGATGCTGCTATACATACAGACTATTTTCATGACTGACCACTAGATGGCGAGAGAGATGTGCCACTCTGAGTGAATTTAAACTTTGCTCTATTATGTTTCACAATAGGTTGCTATGTAAGATTTCTTTCTAGGTTTGCTATGAAAGCTGGTGTCATTCTTGAGGAAATGGGGCCCGTTTTCAACTGTAAACATGTCTAGGTAAATATGTATGTTAAGGTATGTGTTTGTGATTATTTTGCTCCCTTTTGAATAGGCTCAGTTGAGAGTCAACAAAAGTTCACCAATGTACATATGGTTCATACTGCACTAGTATTGCTATAATAGTAGATTGTGTTCTCTCTTTGTTGTTTCTTTCATTCTCTTTCAGGTGCTCCTGCATCCTTTACATCTTCCTTGGATGAGGAGAGACAATATCCTTGACTTGTATACTAATGCTATTTTTTTCCTATTTCTTATCCTGTACATATTAGATAGATAGTTAGGATATAAGGTTTTCTTGTTTATTGCATACTTCCCTTACCCTCAGGTGGTACGCCACATGTAAAATGTAAATAATGTCTTCTATTTATCTGTCCCTGTATGAAATGCCACTTATCATTGTATATAAGTTATTTGCACTTGTGTGTGTGGTACGCCACATGCATTTGTTATTACTGTTTATCCTTTCCCCGTTTTTCCTTCTCATGCACTTTTTGCCAGGACATTCACTTTCAGGACTGAGAGTACCTGTTTTTTTTTTTGCAAACTCCGAGATGTAGTTTCCTTGGCAGGGGGAGATTGTAGCACCCTGATACTAAACAGGGCTGCTAACAAATTTAGTTGTGCTAGGGGCTAACTAGCCTGGCTGTTTGGTAGGGGATTTTACCCTAAGCCTGAGTCTGGTGTAGTTGCTCTCTTCTGTCACAAGGTGGCACTGTTACCGCTGACATTAGAATGATGGATTACAGTTAACACAGGTTATGAATAGATATGTTGTATCACCCAATTAGCAGGGTTTTCTTTCAGTGGCCAAGCATGCTGGGATAGACTATTTATTCAGAAGGAGTCAGGTGATCAGTGTTCTTTGCCACCCGGGCAGCTGCCTGGGTGGACGTGTGTCGCATGGCTCTGGGTTGCTAGGCCAGAAGCCTGAGGCCTATCCCGGAGAACCTGGCTGCTGGGCCTGACCAAGGTCTATCCACGAATCCAAGCAGCAGCAATGAGTTAGGCTTTGAGTTGGAGGCCTAACCTAGTTGGGGAGGTTCTGCCTGAGGGAGAACTCGATCAGTGCCAGTGGTAAAGGAGAAGCCGTTGCCACAAAGGGATGACCACTCCTGTTACCAAAGGCAGGTGTAGAGAGGATGGAGGTCTGAATAAGTACCAGAGGAGCCCTTTCACTAGCCGGGGACGGTGAAGAGGTGGGAAAGCTTCAGTAGTCTCACCTGGAAACCCAGCAGGAGGCGTGGGTGAACCTTAAAGATAAGTACAGCAGGTAGCTGTGAGTCAAGTCAGGGACCCAGTGTGGATGAAGCTTGAGAAATCTACAGTGGGATACTGTGAGATATGAGTGAAGATCTACAGCGGGATACTGTGAGTTACATGTGCAGGTCTACAGTGAAGCATGAAAGTGAAGTGTTACTATAGGAGACAGTAGTTGCTACTAAATACAGATTGCTGCATTCAGCTTAAAGGCTCCTTTTCTGTATCACTGTCAGCCTATTTCTATTTTTGTTTGCAGAGTCTGCCTGTTTGCATATTGCATTTTCTTAAGGGTGTCTTGGCCCTAACCCTCTCTCCCTCAGGTCTTGTTAAGAGACAATAAATCTCTTTTTGTTAATTTCAAATCTGGCTGTCGTCCAATCAGTCCACCTTGCACTACACTCACCATGCCTAGTAACCTGCACCTTGAGGAGGAATGTCATCTGCCCCAGACTCCGGAGGTCACCATCAGGCCTCTGGAGGATGGGGGCATCACTACACAAAGAAAATATATATAAAGGTTTGATGTCTTGGTGCAGGACTCCTGATGCAGTGCATGCATACAATCCAAAGATGTCAAAGTTGTGTTGGAGGTGTAAGACAGAAAAGGGAACTTCATTTCATATATTTTGGCAATTCCCCCTAATCTAGCCTTTTTGGACTTGTGTCAAACAACTACTATGTCAAAATTTAGAAATTTCCCTGCCTTTAGATCCCATATACTACCTGTTAGGTATAGCATTTGTAAGCATTTCTAAGCATTCCAAAAAGTTAACCATCCATATTCAAACAGCCACTACAATACTTATCCCATTATACTGGCAGATGAATAGGACACTGTTTATCATTCAACTTGTGTCTGTTTTTATGGATATAAGATGAATGGAATATATGACAGTAAACATTCAGGACTCTGTAGAGCAATTTAATAAAACTTGGACTTTATGAGAGGTATGATTTAGGCATTGGAATAAATAGGGATCTCAGACTCCCTCTAGCCCCCTGTGTGGTCTTAAAGCTCAGCTTTCTGAATCTCTCTGGATCTGTGTAGTTGTTTTGACTCTCTAAGTCTTTTGGGCAAGAAATCCCCCCAACATAGGGTCTCATCTCTGAAGGAGGTCACCTTTCCTTGCTGGAGCACACTGCTATCTTCACACTATGGCTGTATCTCTAAATGGCAGTACCTACCCTGAGCTATTCTCAAGCTTATAATGTTCCTGCACACCTGTGTACTCTGACAGTCTGCAGACATCAAGAAAAACAGGATTGAAGGTTCCATCCCACCCAAGACACTTTGGAACCTTCAGGCCCCAATCTGGAACTACCAAACCTGTAGTAAACGTACAACACAGTTTTCTCTACTCACAGTAAACATGCCAGAACTTCTGAAATTGAAACTTTGAGAATTCTGTGTCATCTTTACATCCCTTGCAGTGTCACAACAGCAACACTATAATTTTTAAAAAAGTGCTATCTTTTAACATAAAGAGCAGTCACTGAACCCTAAGCAATTGGCTTTACCTGGGTCATCAGTCTGCTGCGGGCAAGAGGAAGCATTTCCTCAGTTTCCAGTGATTAGAATGCAAAAGTGCAGGTGACTGATCTGTATGAAATATTTTTTAACATTCCCAGGAAATGCACAGGAACCAGGAGGTACATGACTGTCATTGCTGAGCCAGCACCTCAGTCCAGGAAGTAGCTGCTGACCCTAGATAATGTCTGAACAAAGGCTGGGCCATCCTTCTGATGAGAGAAGCTGTTTTATTATTTCATTATTAATAAAAGGCAGTGGGGGGGATGTGATCTATGTAAGGGTAATACATGCATGTAGTGTTACTATTACACATTTTTTAGCATGCAGGATTTCAACACAAACAAAAATGAAGCTATATCAACTTTAACCACTTCAATGCCAGGCACTTACCCCCCATACCGCCCAGACCAATTTTCAGCTTTCAGTGCTGTCATATTTTGAATCACAATTGCGCGGTCATGCGATGCTGTACCCAAACAACACTTTGACCTTTTTTTCCACAAATAGAGCTTACTTTTGGTGGTATTTGATCACCTCTGGGGTTTTTATTTTTTACGCTATGAATAAAAAAGTCCAAAAATGTTGAAAAAAAAAGTTCTCTGTTTCTGTCACAAAACTTTGTAAATAAGTAATTTTCTCCATTATTGATGGGCACTGATGATGAGGCACATATATGCAGCACTGATAGGCGGCACTGATAACCAGCACTGATGGGCACTGATGGGCACTGATAGGTGACACTGATAAGCAGCACTGATGGGCACTCATAGGCTGCACTGATGGGCACTCATAGGTGGCACTGATGGGCACTCATAGGTGGCACTGATGGGCACTGATACGTGATACTGATGGGGGTACTGATAGGTGGCACTGGTGGGAACTGATAGGTGACAATATCAGCTTGCAATGTAAGGTGGGCATTCCCTGGTGGTTCTAAGTGGTATCTGAAATGGGCACTGATTGCCATCCATGTTGGGCATTGTGCCCCTTACCTGGTGGTCTAGGATGGGTTTCCTGGTGGTCCTGGGTGGGCTGCACTGAACAAAACATAAACAATCAGTGCAGACCCCCCTGTAAGGAGAGGCGTGGAATGGCTCTCCTCTACTCGTGTCTGCTAGAGGAAAAGCCGATAAATGGCTCTGTTTACATTGTGACCAGCCGTGATTGGTCATGGCTAATCACGCCGTAAGGAGCTTCCGAATAACAGAGGCAGAAGGAACAATTTGAGAGTAAGGGGGATCCCTGAAGCTGTGCCAGCGGAACAAATCAAACATGCACTGAGCACCATATTCAAAAGCCTTTTGGAGAGACTTGCAGAATCCCCCATTGATTTTGACAGGGCTCACAGGGCTCTCCGTCCCAAAGGGCCAGAGGATTCCCCCCCAAGAGACATCATATGCTGCATCAGTAGTTTTCCCTTAAAGGAGGAAATCATCCAGAAAGCGAGACAAAACGATCAAATAATGTTTAATGATATTCCTATTCAGATATTCCAGGACCTCTCACCGATCACATTAAACAACAGACGTGCAGTTAAGCCCCTTCTGGAGGTGATGAGAGCTAAAGGAATAACTTATAGATAGAAATTTCCGTTCGCTCTTCAGGCCACTGGCAGGCAGTTCCTCCTGAGATCTCCTGAAGATCTACCACATTTCTGCGACCAACTCCAACTTGATCCGATCGATCTTCCCGACTGGTATAAAGACTTCCGCCTTCCTCCTACGATCGCACTAAACTCGCAGCCAGCTAGAGCGACACCGAGCAAATCACCACTTAACAAAGGGAAAAAACAAAAATAGTCGGACACCTTGGGAGAAAGCACTCCTCCGAACAAAACACCTAGGAAAAGAGATTCATATTGATCTACATTGCTCTCCAGATACGCCTAACTTTTAATGGGTTAAGGCTGACTTTAATCGTTTAATTTGTTCCTATGCGTCATAGAGTAAGCACAGTTTCGTTACTGCTCTCCTCCACCAGCAGATGGAGACGGAAACCTCCCATACAATCAGAATACTCGCACGGAAATAAGCAAACAAGGCTCTAATGTTGTGAGAACAATTTCTTGGTCTCCCACAATTCCCCGATGGACCCTCAAGATGTTCCCTCGACAAGCTTTGGATAAAAGGTACTTTACTTCAGACTTAATTAAGGAGAGGATTGCTGCCCCCATTTGGATTACGCCTCATTTTTTTTTTTTTTTTTTTTATATAACATCGGAATAAATAGATCCGAACAATCCCAATTGTGGCCTAATCAAAGACTACCTCTATCCTGGCCCTGGTTGTGGATATATAGTTACACCAAGTTATGGCTAGTCAAGCCACTCCAGGCTTCCTTCAGTGATCCAATCACGCTCTCATAATCCTTTTTTTTTCCTTATAACTCATATACCAACTATATATAATGGGCCTTGCTATTTTTGTTAATTTTGTTATTTTTGCTATTTTTTGACCTCTTTGAATTTGGACTAACTCGGACAGACATTGCTGAACTTGGCTAAGTCTCCAAACTATAGGCATCCTTCTTTTAAATGCTGGTCCACCAAGAGAGTTTGTTTTTTGTTACAGGTTTCAATGCCTCCGGTATTACTTAATGTGCCTCTCCACGTGTCCGTGCTCTGCAGGTTTTACCATGGTGGCGCACTGGCATGGGGAGGGACAATACTTACTCAACAATGTATTAACGTTTCTTGTTTCATGGAGGATGGCGCACGCGGTTGGCCTGTTACCCCAGCCCCTTTTGTGACTTATAAGTCTCTATCATCCAACCAACGAGGTATGAGATACTCTGGACCGATTGACCACATTTGTGGGCATCAATTTTTAGTTGGGCTGGGGGACACGGTCAACGGAGCGCGCTATTTTACCAAATTTCTCCTTATTAGGAAATTTACCTGAAGTTACAGTATTATAGAGATTTTGAAACTTAACGTTAGGTAATCTTTGTATGTTGTCTTGGTGTTCGCTTATATAAGTGGCCCTCAGGGCTTTTCAAGGTTAATTTAGTCACATTGACACGTTAGCACTCACATGACCTTATTCCTTTCTCATAGTTAGGCCCCGGTCTTCTGCAATAAGATCGTATATTTTAGACTTTTAGATTTAGGTCTGCTTTACAATCCTGGCTGTAAGTCGGGCCCATTTTTTCCCCCATTACGAGCTACCCATCCAATAGTAACAGTTACTTTTCCTCTTGATTGTAGACGTTACATAACGTATTACTTAACAAGATACATCTTCTTTGCCAGCTTATCACTTTACCCCACCAGAATAATATTGACATACATATCAGCGTTTTCTGTATATATTCAGTTTACCTATACCCTGGGACGAGGAAGCTGCCTGTCCAAGGAGTACTACTTCATCCTTCCTCTCTTTGTATTTGTTTTTATTTTTCATTTTTTTTTTTCTCTCCCTTTCCCTTCTTCCCTAACCCTCACCCCTCACCACCCGCAATACCATGGCCTACTCCGGACTGGGAAAATTTCCTAGTTTAATTTCACATAACGTGAATGGACTAAACATCCCTGAAAAAAGAAGTAAAATTCTATCTGAACTTCAAAAACAGAAACCACAAATTGGTCTACTCCAAGAAACCCATTTCAAGGAAAACCAAATTCCTAAAATGACAAACAAATACTTCACCCAAGCATTCCACGCAACCAACCCAATTGCTAAAACCAAAGGTGTCACAATCCTCCTCAGCAAGGATACTACCTTTTCGGTAGAACACCAACACATAAACATTAACGGCAGATATATCTTTTTAAAAGGATCCTGGAACAGTAAACCTCTCACAATAGCAAACGTTGATTTCCCAAACAAATCATCAACTTCTGCACTCATGTAATAGACAAACTCAAAAGTTTTGCAAAAGGATGTATCATCCTTGGAGGCGATTTCAATATCCCTTTGAACCCTATTCAGGACACTTCTGCAGGGAAATCGTATATTACATACAGAATTCTAAAAAAATTAAAATCCTTGTTAAAATCTTTAACCTTGATTGACGTTTGGAGGACCCTACACCCTACATCCAGAGACTTTTCTTATTTCTCAGCCATCCATAAAAGCTACTTTAGAATAGACCACTTATTTATCTCTCAAAGAGACCTCTTGGACGTCTTGAGCGCCGAAATTGGTTCAATAATACGCTCAGACAATGCCCCTATCTCAATCTCAATTGCACAGAACACTCCACATCAGAAACATTTCAACTGGAGACTGAATGCAGCCCTCCTGACAGACACTGAAATCCATACAAAAATACAATCCTCAATCACTGAATATTTCCAACTAAATGATACACTAGAGACCTCCCCATTGATAGTCTGGGAAACTCATAAAAGTGTTATAAGAGGAGAGCTGATCAAACACGGAGCCAGGAGGAAAAAAGCTAAAGAGAAACACATAGAATATATACTACACAGGATAAATACCCTTGAACTGATACACAAACAATCTCTATCAATCACAGCAGCAGATGAACTAATTGAAAAAAGAAAAGAACTTCAAAACATACTAGACCTCAAAACTGAAAGATCATTGTTCTTGAAAAAGACTATCTACTACGAACACAACGATAAAAGTAGCAAATATCTTTCCAGAGCACTTAAAGATTCATTATCCGCGGGGAACATTCATTGTATTCGTGACAAACGAGGCACACCCTCATTCGACTCTGAGTCTATTGTACAACCTACCAACTCAACCTAAACCCAAAGAGAACTTGGAAGATAGAACACAAATTATCAATAAATTTCTAGTAGACAGTAAAATCCCTAGACTAGAAACATCTGAGACCTCAATTCTCGATGAAATGATTTCTACAGAAGAAGTTACCCAAGCCATTAAAGGTTTGAAACCAGGGAAAAGCCCCGGCCCGGACGGCTTTACCTCCCTATATTATAAGACATATGAACCTATCTTGAGCTCTTACCTGACTAAAGCCCTCAACCAACTCATTGTAGATCCCGAACCCCCTCGAGACTTTTCCTTGGCCCACATTGCAGTTATCCCCAAAAAGGATAAAGACCCGACTGATTGCACAAATTACAGACCCATTTCATTACTGAATTTAGACATAAAAATACTAGCAAAAATCCTGGCCAAAAGAATACACCCTTTCCTGGGGAAACTGATAGGAATGGAGCAAGTAGGGTTTATGCCGGGACGTGAGGCCTGCGACAACATTATCAAAGCGCTCAATATAATCCATAGATCACATGAAGATAAACTTGAAACTTTACTCCTATCAACTGATGCCGAAAAGGCTTTTGATAGAATTTCTTGGGACTACATCATGGCTACATGCAGACATGTAGGTTTCAGAGACAAATTACTTAATTGGATACATAAGCTATATCTTAATCCTACTGCTAGAGTAAAGGTAAACAACACACTTTCAGAACCCATTCAAATTAGAATTGGTACGAGACAGGGATGCCCACTCTCACCAATTCTTTTCATTATTACATTAGAACCGATGATAAGAATGGTCAACTTACACCCAGACATACACGGTATAACACTGAAAGGAGTAGAATACAAAACAGCAGCTTATGCTGATGACCTTCTATTCTTCATTTCAAACCCCCATATTACCATTCCCAATCTGAACAAATTATTCCAACTATTTAGGTACATCGCTAACTTTAAAATTAACCACAAGAAATCAGAAGCCATGAATGTTTCCCTTAATAGCAAAACTGCAGACCTGACACACAAAAACTGTCCCTACAAGTGGGAGAAAAATGCTCTTCAATACCTTGGTATTAAATTAACCCCCAGATTAGAACAAATCATCACTTCTAACGTTAAACCTATGTTAAGCAGAATACAGAATTATCTTCACAAATGGAACCCTAAACACTTCTCATGGTTTGGTAGAGTGGCCATATTGAAAATGGTGATCCTTCCCAGATTAATTTACCTATTCCATGCCCTACCAATTGATCTTCCAAACCTCTTTTTTCAAAAGCTAGCTTCACTCCAAAGAAAATTTCTATGGGCAAACAAGAGGCCCCGAATCAGTTTGAGTTTACTAAACTTACCTAAAATTTATGGAGGATTGGGTGTTCCAGATTTCAAAAAATATTATTACGCATCTCACTTAACAAGGATATTAGATTGGCAATGCCACCTTGAAAACAAGGAGTGGGTGAAAATTGAAAGACAAAGCTTCTCTTATCCCATTCACTATCTCCCATGGTCTAACCCCAGAAATTACCCTCATGAGATTCAAACGCACCCGTTAATAGACACAACTCTGAAAACTTTTCATAGGGCTGCTGTACCACATCAGCTCTCCTCTTCCCCAGGCCCTTTATCCTCAATCGCAGGTAACCCAGACTTTCCCCCGGGTCTCCAAAACAAGAAATTTCACGTGACTGACTCCAACCATCCTCTCTTGATTAAGCATTGCATTTTAAGCAGAAAGATCAGAGATCTAGATGGAATGAGGGGTTTGGCACATATGGGCAACCTGGCTCATTGGGAATATCTTCAGATTTTTGATTTTATTCAAAACAGCAAACACAAAAATCTCCTATCTAGGCCTCTCACCAATCTCGAGAAATTTTGCTTTGAACAGAAACCTATTAAAAGGGGCACCTCCCTCACCTATGGCTGGCTATCTGAACCCCTGAATGGGAAAAGTGACAAATTTAAGGAACTATGGGAAAGGGACCTGAAGAGACCAATTTCAAATGAGGAATGGGAAAAAGCTGATGTTTTTACCCATAAGTGTTCGCTAAGCTCCAGAACGCAAGAAACAGCATATAAAATTCGCACACAATGGTACCTCACACTGATTAAACTTAAATTGTGGCACATATCAGACTCAGATCTTTGTTGGAGATGCCATAAGGCCAGAGGTACTTTCTTCCACATTTGGTGGGAATGTGCCCTCATCCAGGTTTTTTGGAATCAAGTGATCTCCTGGACACAAAATATCACGGAGACACGTCTTACACTAGACGCTGCGTGTTGCCTACTCCATCTGAATGATTCATCCTACAAGTCTTACAAAAATGACCTAGCCAGGCACCTGTTGAATGCAGCCAAATCCCTCATTCTGTTACATTGGAAATCACAATCCCCACTATAAAGGAGTGGATTTCCAAGATCAACTCTATTTACCACATGGAGGAGACCATTGCAATTAAAAATGATAGCATTGAGAAATTCCACAAATTATGGAAACAGTGGACACTTTTCCGATGGTCCAAAACAAATGAAAATCACACATAAAACCCAACACCCAACTCATCTCCTCTCCCCCCCCCCCCTTTTTTTTTTTCTCTCCTTTTCTCTCCTTTACCCTTTTTAAAAGCAGATGTACAGTTAACCCATCTGAGAGTCTTCCGAGATTGATTTTTGATATCCTTCCAATTGAAGGTCTGTCTTTAGTCATTCTTACCGATCTTTTATACTCTCGTATTCTCTATGTTACAATAATACTAATGTTTGTTTTTTTTTTGCTGTGCATATTGTAACCTTACAATACGTAGTCATACGGTATTTTGTGATGTAAAACATCCGGATTCTTTGCTACTGAAAATGCTATATACATCACGCAATTTTGTATTGTTCATTATTTCATTAATAAAATCTTTTATTGTGAAAAAAAAAAAAAAAGAGCTTCCGATGGAAGTTCTTTACTGAGATCGGTAATGCTGTGGGTCAGACTGACACACTGCACCACAGATCGCTGCGATGCACACCACCATGGGCGCGCGATCATGGGTCAGATGGATCATGCTTTGCTGGTGTTTTTCGCTTTCCTCTGGATCAACTGTGGGTGAATGATTGTTTATATGGGATTGTATGGTTATATATATTTTTTTTATTTGTAAAGTAGATGGACTTAACTATGTAAACTATGACATCACCAGCGTTAGTCAGACATGAACATAATAAGGACAGTAATAAGTACGAACATAATACATAGTTGCAATATAGGAGAAACAACTTTCTCACTTGTTTAGCACCATGTATGAAGGTTCTTTAAAAAGTGTCTGCACTTTTTTAACTCTACTAAATATAAAAAAGTGCAGAGATGTTTTGTAGACCCCTTGTATATGGAGCATTTGATGCATGTAATTGTTTAAAATTAATAGGGGTGATTGTATGAGTTGGATTTTATGAAAGCTTTGCATTCTTTGGAAGGAATCAGGCCAACATGGTTTGTTTGTACCAATGTACCAATTACCATCTCCTTTATATTTACCAAAACTATGTACAGTGTTTTGAGGACCTACCTAAACTTTCCACTTAGTTTGTATGCAATCAAAAGGCCATCATACTACATAGTTGTTGGTAGATCTAAAATAGATTATACGGTGTGGTGAGCTTAAAGAGTTTGTCAAAGCAAAACTCACATCCTAACAGTAGGAACAGGTCAATGACAAGTGTCTACAGAAGAAATTTTGTAGAAGCTCCCACTTCTCTGGCAATCATTCTCTTCCTTTGGCTTTACAACTTAGTAAGTATGCAACTTTGACGTTGGATGGAAAAGAGACAAAACAATTAAATCTGTTAAAGCTGCACTGCACTCTCTCAATCAGTATTGATTATTTTTAATCCTTATGCTGTTATCATTAGTAAATTGGAGAAAATATCATATTTACTTGTTTTAATTGTTTTTCTTTCTTCGGTTACTTAATTGTTCCCAGGCCTAGGCAAATCATGTCATACATCCCAGGAGTCTTCAGGAGGGGTATCCTCAGCTAAGCACACCCACCTGAACTAAGGGCAGATGGATTGCAGGAAATAAAAGCTACATGTATCATCTGCCCTTACTCAAGCTGGCCACTGCCAGAAATACTAAGATGCTTTTCAAAGTGATTTTTCAGCAAATAAAACATGGAGACATGAATGGATGGATGGATGAGTGAGTTTGCTTTAAATATCAATAATGACTTAAATATCGTTTTTGGTTTGTGGTGCTCAAATGCAGTGTAGTCTGCTTTAAGTAGTGAAATTAGAGAATGTATGGGAACTAGAATCTTGTAAAAGAAGTAGACAATGGAAGGACCTACAGTATATTTCTGGCATATAAGTGTTCACTTTGAATATATCAAATAATACCTAAACGGTCTTAAATAAAAAAAAATGGTCCATAAATGTAACATTTTTGCATACTTTTGAATGCTGATTGATAGAATGGACTTTAGATTTTTTTTAAGCTTTTTTTACTTGCTAACCCCCTTAAATTGGATGGGGGTGGGGAATAGGTGAATACATTTAGTTACATTTTATAGATTCTTTAAAAAATATGTTGTGATTTATTACCCATTCAATGATTTAATTTTGTATCATGTCTTAAGGTCAGGAAATGAAACAGAACAACACATTTAAACCTATATATATTGTTTAAATGAAAGAAATAACTAATATTATTAGGAAAGAGTTAACCATGAAAATACTTATTTCTGGGCACACGTCCATTCTCTAACACTATCCAGCCAATAAAAGCCATTTGGATACATATCAGTAACTGAGCAGGCATATTGAAAATTGCAGGATTCCAAGAGATTCCAGGCTGTGTTGCTATGCAGCATGGTGTAATAAGAGGATTAAAGCGGTATTCCAGGAATTATTTTAATCACTTTCTACAATGCCTCTCCATCTAAGAGACAGCAAAAATTATATTAAAAATGATGATTCTTCCCAAGTTTTTATTCTTTTTTTAAATAGTGCCTATAGCACTGCCTAAGACATATCTGCAACAGATAAGTCATACATTCACTTGGTTTGTGTGGCAGGGCAAATACCCCCAATTCTTGTATCGTCTTCTATGGAAGACACAAGTTCAAGGTGGTTTAGGACTGCCAGATCTCTCCATCTATTATCAGGCCACAGCGATGAATCCTTAACTTATAGATGACTGGCTGCTACAATTTCCCTGTTATCACCCTCTACCTTAGCAATCAGGGATAGGTAAAATAGAATTTAGCCCCTTTCCCAACCCCACTTTCTCCTCTGGGAGGATTCCAGCTGGAGAACATATGGCATTCTTCAGATCCTGAGGGGGAGCATTGGAGGTCAGGCATTTCCACTTTCAGAGGGGCACAGAATTAAAGCCGCCCAGAGCGAGAGGACGCAACTAGAGTTGAGCGAACCTCTGGAAGTTCGGGTTCTGCTGGTCCGGCCGAACTTCGGGACAAAGTCCGGGTCCGGACGGAACCCGAACGATCGCACGGACACCGAACCCCATTGAAATCAATGGGGACCCGAACTTTTAGGCACAAAAATGGCTGTAACAAAGTCCTGGAAAGCCCTAGAGGGCTGCAAAAGGAAGTAAAATGGGGGTAAGGGTAGGGCAAGTGCCCTACAAAAAAATGGGGACAGGGAAATAACTTTAAAAAAATAAAAACATAAAAAAAGCAAAAATGGAGGTGAACGTGGATCATCTTCAAACTGTGTCTGAAAAGTATTAATTAACGGTAGAAGCCATATAACTGTTCTAAAATCATCTTCAAACTAGGGCAAGTGCCCTACAAATAAATGGGGATAGGGAAAATAAATTAAAATCAAATAAAAAAATGGGAAGGGGGGTGGATGTGGAGTAGGAGCCTAGAGGTTGACTAGGCCATGACCGTGGCAGTGTAGGTGGAAGTGGCGGTGGTAGAGGAGTAGGAGGAGGTAGCCAACATGTTTTTTTTTTGTATTGAGGCCTATTCAAAAAAAGAAGTATATGAATGGCTGTGTGAGTCCGGTCTAAATGTTTATTCTGCACAAGGTACAGACAAGTCTTGTGGGATCCATAGCTTGTTAGCTTGTCCACATTGGATGTGGACAAACGGCTCCGCTTGTGTGTGATAACGCCCCCTGCCATGCTAAACACACGTTCTGACAATACACT
>BLSH010024118.1:54460-68262 GCA_018402905.1 Glandirana rugosa
GTAAGTACAAAGGTTTGTATCAATAACGAAGACAGAATGGGGGACCCGTCTGACATCCAGTACTGTGTCCTTCCGTGATTGGTCGACTGGAGTAATCGTGTGTGGGACTTGGGAGGATGGATGGTGGGGTTGAGGTCTACGTGTAAATTTACTCTACGTTAGTCAGTCTCTAGTGGGAAGAGTGATTTGTGTGTTATATGTTTGACTAACGAATCACATACCGTAGAAATATCTTCATGTATCCTCATTCACCTGTCTTTGTGCGTTCGGGGCAAGTGTTGAGACGTATCGTCCTTATCTCAACTCGCTTGGAGACCTTCAAGCCCAAGACGTCGGTGTCCGTGCGATCGTTCGGGTTCCGTCCGGACCCGGACCCGGACTTTGTCCCGAAGTTCGGACGGACCAGCAGAACCCGAACTTCCAGAGGTTCGCTCAACTCTATTCCTGCTATGCAGAGTTGTGAACGGGGCTTGCGTGTTTCTGTCCACTTACTCCTATGTACTTCTATAAAGATGCCATACACTAAGCAATCAGTTTGTATATTGTGTGTTTAGTGAGAAGGGTGATCTCTGACTGATTGCATCTCATTTAAATGTGCATCTGGAGTTGGGGTGGTAGGTAGGAGGGTTCAGGGTGTGTGCTAATGAGGTCAGCTGGTTAGTGCCTTCCTGTGTCATGACCTACAGTCTGCCCAGGGGGTAAGACAGAAGCAATAACTATGTTTGGAAACATGAATGTAGGATAGTAAGGTAAGTGTCTGTATATTTTATGGAAAGCTTTGATATTTTTGCAAAAAAAGTACACAAATGCTATATTGGTACATAGGGGAGCTGGAACATAGAAAAAAAAGGTGAACAAAGGTGAACTTATCCTTTAAAGCAGTGCTTGAAAATAATGATGGCCACACAAAATATTGACACTTTTGGCCCAATTTTGACATTTTCACATAGGGGTGTACTTACTTTTGTTGCCAGCGGTTTAGACATTAATAGTTGTGTGTTGGGTTATTTTGAGGGGGCAACAAATTCACACTGTTATACAAGCTGTATACTCACTACTTTACATTGTAGCAAAGTGTAATTTCTTCAGTGTTGTCCAGTGTGGATATGACACAGTGTTATCACATGAAAAGATATAATAAAATATTTACAAAAAAGTGAGGGGTGTACTCTCTTTTGTGATATATATATATACAAAAATATGTATATACAGTATCTCACAAAAGTGAATACACCCCTCCATTTTTGTAAATATTTTATTCTATCTTTTCATGTGACAACACTGTGTCATATCCACACAGAGTTTGGAAATAGACGTTTTGCTGCAGAGGTTGAAGGGGTGGGGGGGTCAGCCTACCAGTGCTCAGACCATACAACGCACACTGCATCAAATTGGTCTGCATGGCTGTAGGCAGAAGGAAGCACCTTCTAAAGATGATGCACAAGAAAGCATGCAAACAGATTGCTGAAAGCAAGCAGACTAAGGACATGTATTACTGGAACCATGTCCTGTGGTCTGATGAGACCAAGATGAATTTATTTGGTTCAGATGGTGTCAAGGGTGTGTGGCGGCAACCAGGGGAGGAGTACAAAGACAAGTGTGTCTTGCCTACAGTCAATCATGGTGGTGGGAATGTCATGGTCTGGGGCTGCATGAGTGCTGCTGGCACTGGGGAGCTACAGTTCATTGAAGGAACCATGAATGCCAACATGTACTGTGACATACTGAAGCAGAGTATGATCCCCTCCCTTTGGAGACTGTGCCGCAGTGCAGTATTCCAACATGATAACGACCCCAAACACACCTCCAAGACGACCATTTCCTTGCTAAAGAAGCTGAGGGTAAAAGTGATGGACTGGCCAAGCATGTCTCCAGACTTAAACCCTATTGAGCATCTGTGGGGCATATTCAAATGGAAGGTGGAGGAGCGCAAGATTTCTAACATCCACCAGCTCCATGATGTCCTCATGGAGGAGTGCAAGAGGACTCCAGTGACAACCTGTGAAGCTCTGGTGAACTCTATGCCCAAAAGGGTTAAGCCAGTGCTGGAAAATAATGGTGGCCACACAAAATATTGACACTTTGGACCCAATTTGGACATTTTCACTTAGGGGTATACTCAATTTGTTGCCAGCAGTTTAGACACGAATGGCTGTGTGATGAGTTATTTTTTTTTTATCTCAATATTTTTTATTGAAATTTTTACATGTTACAAGTAAGTAGTACTAGTTAGAGTGATGTTAATAATGTTAACAGGTGATAAACTGTTTAGTATTAAAAGTAGTTAATAGGGAAAAGAAAAGAACAATATATCCATTGTATGCAACCTGTGAACATTCTATAGGGGTTCCGTTTATTTGAGTTCCTTCTATAAACACATTTTTACCTGTGGTTATGATGCTATTCCTCTCTGTCATCAGTCATTTCTCCTCCTCAGGTGTCCCCCCCCCATCCCCTCCAGAACAATCGGGCTCCCCATTTGGGATCATCAGCGGCCGGATAGGGGCCCTTGAGGGGGGCCCCCCGAAGGGCCTAGCGGTGTCTTGGCAACCTTGGCTGCTCATGATTGTTGCCCTATTGAGTTATTAATTAGGGTGTGTTTTGTACCATTTTACCCAAAGGTCCCATTTACGTTTGGTAGGGGTAGAGGTACCTAGGTTGATAGACATTATCCGTTCATGGATGCAGTCAAGGTTAGTTGTGTCTATGACGTCATTTATTGTAGGCGGTGTGGGAGATTTCCATTTACGGGTTATGTTAAGTTTCGCAGCTAGTAGTACGTTGAGTATAATATCTCTAGCAATTATTGGGAAGGTTTCGATACCTAAGGATAGTAGCGCCAGTTGAGGTGATGGTGTAGTAGGTAGGTTGGTGATTTGTGCTATCAATTTGAAAGTGTCCTTCCAGAACCTTGCTAGTAGTGGACATCCCCATAGTATATGTACGAGGTCTCCTATTTCTCCGCAGTTTCTCCAACATTGGTTAGATTGTGTGTGATAATATCTCGATATTCTCTCTGGGGTGAGATACCATCTTTGGAGTATTTTTATTTTTAATTCCCATAATGAGGAACTACGTGTAGCTGAGTATGTATGTTTGAGTGCGGATTGCCATTGCTGATTGGTGTATGTGGAGCCTAATATCCTTTCCCATTCTAAGAGGTGTTTATGTTTATGCATGGTATCTTTCTGCTGTAGCGTATTATAGAGTAAGGAGATTCCTTTATGATTGTTGTTTGGCAGGGTGAGGAAGGACCACACAGATTGAGGCACATTGATGGGCCATTTGGGAAGGTTGGCAAGCCCGTTTCTAATTCTGAGGTATGTGAATACCTCTCCTGCTGGGAACGTGAATTCTTTCTGTAATTTATCGAAGGGTTTGAGGTTTCAGTTGTCTAAGAGATCTTCTAGATTTGAGATACCTTTGTCTGACCAGGAGTTCAAGGGAAGCGATGGAATAATGTAATGGATGGTTGCATAGGAATGTGTAAAGGGATTGCTTCTGGGTGTTTATAAGTTTGATGGGTGAGCATTTTCCATGTTTGCGCTGATATCGGCATCGTCGGCGGGACCGAGATTGGTACCTTAGCCCCCAGGGATGTGCTCAGGAGCCATGTGGATAGCGATTTATCCTTAAGATAAGAAGCTTCGATCGGTCCCCACAGAGAAGTGGGGGCAGGTCGAAACCAGTCTCTCAAGTTGGTCAGTACTGAGGCGTAAAAATAATCTCGGACGTCAACAAAACCCTCTCCTCCTGTAAATTTGTGCTTGATTAGTATATTGTGAGCTCTTCTAGGTTTTTTGCCCATCCAAATATATGATGATATGTGAGATTGTAGTGATCTGAAGTATGTCTGTGGGATGGGGATTTGGAGTGTTCTGAAAAGGTACAGGAGTTGAGGAAGGTGCAGCATTTTGAAGGCAGCTAGTCTGCCCATCCAGGACAGTTCGTATTTAGATAGGGAATGAGTTTTTCTTGTAGTTGGTGTTTCAAGGGTATATAGTTGGCTTGGAATAGAGCTTTAGGTGATTTGGTTAGGTAAATTCCTAATTCCTTGGTCATCAGTCCATTCATTGGGGAATTTTTGTTGTAGATATAGTTTTGTGGTGGCGTCTATATGTATATCTAGAATTAGGGACTTGGTTTCCTTTACCTTATAGAAGGACATTTTACTGAATTGGTCTAGAGTTTTTTTTTATAAACCAAAAAATCTATTGCGCCGTGGAACAATTAAAGTGATACAGTGTGAATGAATACTAAATAGAAATCTTTACATAAATATAATATACATTTGATAGAACAACCCTTAAGGTTGTTAGGGGGCTGCTGTAATCTTAGGCGAACCCGTTTAGTCCATATATAAACAATACAACATTCAGCGCCTCCCCACAAAAATTCAAATTAGTGTCCATATGAAGTCCAAACCATATGATGAATAAATAAAGTGCCTTCCGTGAAGAAAGGGACGATAGTGCTCATTAAACTGTCATGTGCATAAAAGTGCAACAAAGGTGCCAGGTGCTCACTCCCCTCTCGTGTCCCCACTCACCCTAAGGCGTGGACCTGCTGCTTTGCAGTCAACAGGTCAAATAAGCGATTAGTGTAGATGACTTTGCAGCTGGGCACTGGAGAGGTATGGCAGCAACAGCAACTCTTCAAAAATCAAGCCTTATTGTGCTCAAAGAAAAATAAAAAAATGCCATAGTGCAGACAGTCTAAAAAATATCACATTTATTGTGCAGACAAATGCCTACTTACAACAGTACTGAGATCAAGCGCATTGGAAAAAACACAGCATGGTGGCTGCTGGAACTCGCATCCGTTCGTCTCCTCCTGGCGGCGGATGTGACGTGGATGGCTGCGACAGGCTGGAAATGACGTCAACGCGTTTCGCTCTCAAGATTAGAGCGTCATCACGGACGTTGGTCTCCGGCCGTCGCAACCATTAAATCCCCAGCAGCTCCGCCCACACAGCTCACAGGCTGGCGTCAGATCTTATGCCGAGGAAAACACAAAAACACTAACTCCGCCTACCGCAACCATCTCACGTCAACAAAAACAAAAACGCCACTTTGTGGAGAGAATACAGAGCGACCTCACTGTCATCAGCCATTGCTATAAATCAGGAATTTGTGATAAACAAATCACGACACGGGACACGAGAGGGGAGTGAGCACCTGGCACCTTTGTTGCACTTTTATGCACATGGCAGTTTTATGAGCACTATCGTCACTTTCTTCACGGAAGGCACTTTATTTATTCATCATATGGTTTGGACTTCATATGGACACTAATTTGAATTTTTGTGGGGAGGCGCTGAATGTTGTATTGTTTATATATAGAGTTTTTTTTTACTTCGGGTAGTGAGGTCAGTGGGTTGCTTACCATAAGGATAACATCATCAGCAAAGAGGCTGATTTTGTGTTTTTGAGATGCTATTGTAAGGCCTGTGATTTTGGGGTTGGATCTGATGTATTCCGCTAGTGGCTCCATGACTAAGTTGAAAATCAAAGGTGAGAGTGGACAGCCCTGTCTGGTCCCGTTTGATAGTTGGAAGGGAACTGAGATAGCCTCAGATGTGTACACTTTCGCTGATGGTGTAGTATAGAGTGCAAGAATCGCGTTCAAGATTCTTCCCATGAAGCCGAACTTCCCCAGTACTTGGGACAAATATGTCCAATTTATCCTATCAAACGCCTTCTCTGCGTTCAATGAGAGGAGCAGAGAAGGCATTCGGGTGATATTGGCATAATGGATTACATCAACTAGTCTCCTAGTGGCGTCTGATGATTGATGTGTTGAGTTATTTTGAGGGGACAGCAAATTTACACTGTTATACAAGCTGCACACCCAGCAAAGTGCCATTTCTTCAGTGTTGTCACATAAAAAGATATAATAAAATATTTGCAAAAGTGTGAGGGGTGTACTCACTTTTGTGAGATACTGTGTATATATATGGTTCATTATCTGTTTTGTTACAGGTTTTGTTAATTGCATTATTGATTGTTTGATCAATTAAATAGTGCTTAAATACTGAAGTAATATGCATGTCTTTAGATGTCATTACAGCCTGAGGAAGGATGTTTTATACTTAGCCCGAAAGCTTGCTGCTAATTTTGTGATATGACATATACGATGTAATTTTTGTCCTTTTGTGACTTTGTGACCTCTTACGTGCAACCTTTGTTTGTGACCTTTTATCTTTGACCTTTGTGACTTTGTGACCTTTTATGTGCAACGATCCTTGTTTGGATTTCTACATATGACCAGTGGGACGGTCTGATTGTTTGCACTATAGTGGATTCCGTGGAGCTGTTCACCACACTTATCATATATATATATATATATATATATATACATACACTGTATATATATTGAATGTGTGTGTTGATGATTGTGTGCCTATGTGTATGCTTTTACTCTATTTTGGTTTGGAAGAAAATATATTTCTTACAGAACCTGCCCTTACTATTGAGACACAGACTGGAGAAATACTTCTGTTCTCATTTTGTTGCTGTCACTTTGTCGGGGTAAGGAGGGGGGGGGGTGAGGAGGGAGAAGGCCAGCTGAGAGCAAGCACAGAGCCTGTGATCGCTCCCGGGAGGAAGGAGAAGGGAACGTGCTCATGCCCTGAAGACTCATCTGCCAAGGTGGAAGATGAGAAATGTAGTCTTAGCATAGGGCTGACTGCAGAGAGCAATGAGGAGGCTCTGCGGGGCATAGAGATGCACTGCAGAGCTGTTTTTCTAAAATAAACAAAATGCAAGAGAAGGTGCACACAAGGATTGTGACAAGACTGCAAATATAAGTTGATTCCTGGGGTTATGTATGCTCCCGTGCTGCATGTTACTAGGGATGAGCCGAACACCCCCCGGTTCGGTTCGCACCAGAACATGCGAACAGGCAAAAAGTTTGCACGAACATTCAAACACCGTTAAAGTCTATGGGACCTGAACATGAACAATCAAAAGTGCTCATTTTAAAGGCTTATATGCAATGTTATTGCCCTAAAAAGTGTATAGGGACCCGGGTCCTGCCCTAGGGGACATGTATCAATGAAAAAAAGTTTTTAAATCAATTGTTTTTTCAGCAGCAGTGATTTTAATAATGCTTAAAGTGAAAAAAAAAGAAAAATTCCTTTAAATATTGTGCCTGGGGGGTATTCTTAGTCTGTCTGTATCTCTGTGAGGTGTAGAACCTAGCCAGAGCAAAATGACATTTCCATAGGAAAAATTGTCATTTAAAATTGCGGCTGTAATGTATTGGCAATATACAAAAAAATCGCTGAAAAAAAGTGTGTGGAGTCCCCTCCCCAGTCCAAACCAGGCTCTTCGGGTCTGGTTTGGATATTAAGGGGAATCCCGCTGCTAATTGAAAAAAAAAATTGACGTTGGTGTCCCCCTAAAATCCAAACCAGACCCTTATCCGAGCATGCAGCCCTGGCCAGTTAGGATGGGGGGGGGGGGGGACAAGCGAGAACACTGTAGCCCCTTGCAGTTACTCCTGGGCCTGATGTAAATTAGTTTAAAAATTGTGAAAAAATCTCCCAGTGAAACAGGTGGCGAAAAATTGGGCCTTGGGTGCTGGCAGTGCCAGAACACTGTAACCCCTTGCAGTTACTCTTGTTGGACAAAGGCACAGGGCCTGATGTTGTAAATTAGTTTAAAAATTGTGACGAAATCCCCCAGTCAAACAGTTTGCGAGACATTGGGCCTTGGGTGCTGCCGGTCCCAGAACACTGTAACCCCTTGCAGTTAATCTTGTTGGACGGATGAACAGGGCCTGATGTTGTAAATTAGTTTAAAAATTGTGACAAAATTCCCCAGTCAAACAGGTGGCAAAAACTTGGGCCTTGTGTGCTAGCAGTGCCAGAACACTGTAACCCCTTGCAGTTACTCTTGTTGGACAGAGGAACAGGGCCTGATGTTGTAAATTAGTTTAAAAATTGTGACGAAAGCCCCCAGTCAAACACGTGGCGAAAACTTGGGCCTTGGGGGCTGGCGGTGCCAGAACACTGTAACCCCTGTCAGTTACTCTTGTTGGACGGAGGAACAGGGCCTGATGTTGTAAATCAGTTTAGAAATTGTGACGAAATCCCCCAGTCAAACAGGTGGCGAAAAATTGGGCCTTGGGTGCTGGCGGTGCCAGAACACTGTAACCCCTTGCAGTTACTCTTGTTGGATGGAGGAACAGGGCCTGATGTTGTAAATTAGTTTCAAGATTGCGACGAAAGCCCCCAGTCAAACAGGTAGCGAAAATTTGGGCCTTGTGTGCTGGCAGTGCCAGAACACTGTAACCCCTTGCAGTTACTCTTGTTGGATGGAGGAACAGGACCTGAAGTTGTAAATTAGTTTAAAAATTGTGACGAAAGCCCCCAGTCAAACAGGTGGTGAAAACTTGGGCCTTGGGTGCTGGCAGTACCAGAACACTTTAACCCTTTGCAGTTACTCTTGCTGGACGGAAGAACAGGGCCTGATGTAAATTTGTTTAAAAATTGTGGCGAAATCCCCCAGTGAAACAGGTGGCAAAAAATTGGGCCTTGGGTGCTGGCGGTGCCAGAACACTGTAACCCCTTGCAGTTAATCTTGTTGGATGGAGCAACAGGGCCTGATGTTGTAAATTCATTTAAAAATTGTGACAAAATCCCCCAGTCAAACAGGTGGCAAAAACATGGGCCTTGGGAGCTGGCAGTGCCAGAACACTGTAATCCCTTGCAGTTACTCTTGTTGGACGGAGGAACAGGACCTGATGTTGTAAATTAGTTTAAAAATTGTGACGAAATCCCTCAGTCAAACAGGTGGCGAAAATTTGGGCCTTGGGTGCTGGCAGTGCCAGAACACTGTAACCCCTTGCAATTACTCTTGTTGGACGGAGGAACAGGGCCTGATATAAATTGGTTTAAAAATTGTGACGAAAGCCCCCAGTGAAACAGGTGGTGAAAACTTGGGCCTTGGGTGCTGGCGGTGCCATAACACTGTAACCCCTTGCAGTTACTCTTGTTGGATGCAGGAATGGGCCCTGCTGTTTTAAAGTAGTTTACATTTTTTATAGCATGCTCCTGTAAACTAGGTGAAGAAAAATTGGGCCTTGGGTGTTGGCGGTGCCCTAAATACAAAATATTGTTCTAGATTATGGACAGGAAGAATAGGAGCAGTGGCAGTCTTCAAGGGATCCCAGATCCCTAGCAAATGTAATCAGTTGCATCAGCATCAGGGGCTTGATAGCTGCTGATCCAGGACGGATTCATTTTTATAAATGTCAAAATAAAATCAAACAAGTCTGTGGACAGACACATTCTTTGATCGGTTACAGACCCTTCAACAGCACTGAATGTCCTTTCAGAAAGCACGCTCGGTGCAGGACAGGCCAGTAGCTCAATTGCATATTGAGCAAGTTCCAGCCAGTGGTCCATCCTCAAGACCCAGTAACTAAGTGGATGCTTAGTTGCAAAGGCCTCCAAGTCTGCTCTTACCCCTATATATTCCTGCACCATATAATGCAGACGCTGACGATGGTTGCTTGAACCTATCAGGCCTGAGTGCTGAGGACTTGAAAAACATTTTTTAAAGGCATCTCTCAGACGGCCACCTTCTCCACCACTCTGCCTGAACAACCGAAGCTTCAGAAACATGTTGTCCGGGTCCAGCACCAGGACATGGTCACCTCCCAGGGTCTGGAAAGGCTTTGCACAAATTTTTCTTCAAGGTATCCTGAAGATGTTTCATCCTCTGCACCCTCTGCGCAGGCAGGATGAGTTATGCAACTTTACCCTTGTAACATGGATCAAGAAGGGTTGCCAGGCAGTAATGATCCCTCTCTTTGATATCACAAATCTTAGGGTCTTTTCGCAGGTTTTTCAGAATCAGAGAGCCCATGCAGCATAAGTTTGAGGAAGCAATGAGTGTCCTCTGGGTCACTGAGAATGACATTTTCAGGAACTACCTCCTCCCAGCTATGTTCAACTCCTTGGGGTTCTGGGGCCTGAAAATCATGATCCCTTGAAGACTGCTGCCTATTATACTGCACATCCATGCTGACATAATCCTCCTCCTCCTCCTCCCGTTTGTTTTGTGGCTCTGCAGAAATGCTCTCTGCATAAAGGGGGCCTTGAGAGGAAAGCAAGTCCTTCTTTTCCTCCCTCTTTTCTGCCTCAATTGCCCCGTCCATGATTACATGAAACGTGTGCTCCAGAAGGAATATTAGTGGGACAGTGTCACTGATGTATGCATTGTCACTGCTCACATCCTTGTGGCCTCCTCAAATGGTGACAGGACATTGCATGCATCCTTGATCATTAGCCACTGACGTGGTGAAAAAATGCCAAGCTCCCCATAGCCTGTCCTGGTGCCATGCTCACAGAGGTGCTCATTGATGGCCCTCTACTGTGTGTGCAGCTGCTTCAGCATTGCCAATGTTGAGTTCCACCTGGGGGGCATGTCACAATGAGGCAGTTGTTGGGCAGGTTGAATTCCCACTGGATGTCAGCCAGCAGGGCACTGGCATTGTATGAACACCATAAATGACCACAGACTTTTCTGTCCTGCCTCAGGATATCTGGTAAGCCTGGGTACCTGGTCAAGAAAAGCTGCACCACCAAATTCAAGATGTGTGCTAAGCATGTTACATGTGTCAATTGTCCCAGTTGGAGTGCAGAGAGAAGGTTGGTGCCATTGTCGCATACAACCATTCCTGGCTCAAGCTGCCGTGGCGTCAACCACCTCTGAGCCTGCCCTACAGAGCTGAAAGAATCTCTTCCTCAGTGTGGCTCCTGTCCTCAAGACAGACTAACTCAAGCACCACATGGCATCTTTTAGCCTGACTGCTTGCATTGCTCCTTGAACGCTTAGGAACCACTGCAGGTTCAGAGGACAATTCTGCAGAAGAGGCCACAGAGGTAGAAGAAGAGGAGGGGGTGGAGGAGACGGATGTGGCAAAATCACCACCAGCTTTTTGGAGGCGTGGTGGCGGAACTATTTCCAAAAGTGAACCCTGTCCTGCATCCTTCCAAGCTGCCAGCAGAGTTACCCAGTGCGCCACGAAGGAAAGGTAACATCCCTGACCATGCCTGCTGGACCATGAGTCAGCGGTAATATGAACACTGCTGCTGACCGCACTGTCCAACGAGGCCAAAACATTGCCATCCACATGACAGTAGAGAGCTGGAATGGACTTATGTGAAAAGAAATGTCTTTTGGAAACCTGCCACTGTGGGACAGCACATTCCACAGATTCACAAAAGGGGGCAGAGTCTACCAGCTGAAAAGGCAGCAGCTGGAGTGCTAGCAATTTGGCCAAGCTAGCATTAAGATACTTAGGATGTGGATGGCTTGAACAGTATTTCTTTTTACAGTTCAGCAACTGGGTAGGGATATTTGCCTGCTGAATTCACCTGGTGGTGTACTGCTAGCAGATTGGCTGCAGTACTAGTTGTGGCACGCATTGCTACACCTTCATTCCTCTCAGTGCAGGTTTTGGAGAGGACTGCAGGTATAGTAGGGGTTGAGATCCCAGATGAGGAGCAAGGAGAAGTCTGTCTTGTTTTCTGGTGTGGGTTTTTCAAGTACTCTTGCCAAACGACTGCATGGCTAGTCATCATATGTTTTGTCAAGACAGTAGTGCCCAAGCCCTGTTTCATTGCTTATGATCTTGGGATCTATGTGAGTGTACTTTTTTTATTCTAATAAATTGTTGCAAAACATACTACACTATCAAGTGTCTTGTCTCCTATTGGTAGTGACGAGCAGAGCAGATGTGGTGGATGTAGCAGCCCAGGGACCTGTATGGATTCCAAAGGATGATAGCCCTGACTCTCTAGCAGACCTTTCCCCTCAAGACCTTTTCATACACAGGCCAGAGAGACCTCCGTAATAGGGGTCATATCAGGAGGGTAAGAGGCAGTTTGTGTGGGTGTTGGTGGAGGCTTTTACTTTAATGAAGATCACCCTTATTTGTCCGTGTCTCTTTACACACCAAATGATTGACTTTTAGAGACTTTTATGGAGATTTTACTATTTTGATTATAGCGCTGCACCTGTATTCAATGAGTAGTGCCCAAGCGGCTGGAGTCCTGGCCATGTTTGACCCACTTCAGACATAGATTGCAAATGGCAACGGTGCAATCTATGGCACATTTGCTGAAAAATTCCCACACCAAAGAAATTTTGGAAGTCAGCGGGGAGGCAGCAGCGCCCTGCACCTGTGGAGCTCTGTAGTCTGATGCAATTGGGTGGCTGCCCTTAAGCTGGCCCCTGGAAGACATCCTGCCTTGTTGGAGTTGGGCCTCCTCTTCCTCACTTCCTCCTCTCTTCTCTCAGGCACCCAAGTACAGTCCGTGTCCTCATCATCCCCTCCCTCCTCATCACTGAAGCAAACTTGGCAGTATGCTGCAGCTGGGGGAACATGACTGCTAGTTTCTTGTCCACCTCTGTCTCTAGGCTCATGCTACTCCCTTCCTCAACCTGGGAATCAACATCGGAGCCTTCAAACTGGTGTGCATCCTCCATCAGCATGTAATCGACACCATGTTCGAATAACTCAGGTGACATGATGGTGGGGCTACAGAAGGAGTAACTGTGGACAAGGATCTGGTGGAATAGTCTGCTTTGCCAGATGCATTGGTAGGCAAACTTGTACGAGCCTGGGTGACAGAGGATGAGGACAGCTTTGTTATCCACTCCACCAACTCTTCTGCATGTTGTGCATGTCCAACAGCAGAAAAAAAGGACAAGCATGACCCACCTGCAGAGGATGCACCACTTCTGCCACCACCACTTTTCATTGAAGAAACAGAGGCTGCTTGCCCTCTTTTAGTGTCCTGGGAGCATCTGCCTCTCCTTTGTTCCTGACAGGATGGGGATTTTTTTTTTAACCCTGCACTACACTGTACTATATACCGTACACCCCCAAATACACTGATATATAGTGTACACTCAATACGCTGTGTGTATATATGTATACACTAGACTGTATATATTTTAAGACAGACACCACGTCAAGTAGTGTGCTATATAAAGTACACCACCGAATGCACTGATATATAGTGTACACTCAATACGCTGTGTGTATATATGTATACACTAGACTGTATATATTTTAAGACACCACGTCAAGTAGTGTGCTATATACCGTATACCACCAAATGCACTGATGTATAGTATACACTCAATAAGCTGCGTGTATATCTGTATACACTAGACTGTATATATTTTAAGACACCACGTCAAGTAGTGTGCTATATAATGTACACACCTGAATGCACTGATATATATAGTGAACACTCAATACGCTGTGTGTGTGTGTGTGTGTATATATATATATATATATACAGTATATATATATATATATATATATATATATATATATATATATATATATACAGGGCTTTTTTTCAGCGGGAACGTGGGGGAACGCAGTTCCGGCACCTCCAGAACGGAATGTATGTAATGGCAAGTGGTGCTGGGCTATGCTGGAGGGTCTATTTATGCTGGGAAATCTATCGTTGCTGGAGGGGATCTGTTTTTGTGGAGCAAGGGGTCTATTGTTGCTGGTGAGGTCTTCTGTTGCTTGTGAGGAATCTATTGTGGCTGGGGGTGGGTCTAATACTGCTGGGGGGTCAATCATTGCTGGGGGGGATCTATTGTTGAGGTAGGGGTCTAATGTTGCTGGGGAGGTCTTCTGTTGCTTGTGGGGGATCTATTGTGGCTGGGGGTGGGTCTAATACTGCTGGAGGGCGTGTGTCAATCATTGCTGAGAGGGATCTATTGTTGAGGTAGGGGTCTACTGATGCTGGCTGTTGGGAGTCC
>BLSH010024118.1:75619-103643 GCA_018402905.1 Glandirana rugosa
TACGCAGCGTATATATATATATATATATATATATATATATATATATATACACGGGACTGTATATATTTTAAAACACCACGTGTACTATATACTGTACACCGCCGAATGCACCGATATATAGTGTACACTCAATACGCTGTGTGTGTGTGTATATATATAAATATATACCAGGCTGTATATATTTTAATACACCATGTCAAGTGTACTATATACCGTATGTAAACCCCCAATGCACTGATATATAGTGTACACTCAATATGCTGTGTGTGTAGAGGCTGGAAGATGCTGTGGCTTGCAGACTCTGTGAGCTTCTACCATCTTCACACCAAAGAAAATATTATGCGTGTAGCGAGAAACATGCTTCTCCTTCCGGAACCATTCACCAAAATCTCACTGTATAACGACATCTCAGCGGCCACCTCGCAGGCACGTAAAGCCCCAGTTACAAGCATCTTAGATGAACATAAATTTGTCTACAGATGGGGCTTTCCAAACAAATTACTGGTGACCTACCAGAACCAAGAAGTGCCCATACTGACCCTGAAAGATGGGATCATCAACTGTCGTGTTATCTCACATATGCCACCTACCACTCCGCAGACAAAACCTCCCTCCAAGATCTCCAACCCATGGGAATCATGGGTTCCACCTTAACACTCGAGTAGCCCCTGGGCTAGGTGCCCTCCATAATGGAGATACTCACCCCAGGCTGGATACCTTTTGCATCTACGAAGCAGTGGGAGAGTGACCACATGTTAGTACCACCCTCACGCTCCACTGGTATCGTGTGCTAAGCACATCTTGCTAATCATATTTTCCCTATCTTACCGGGATACTTCTTTAGCAGAGTTCATATAGTTTTTAGTATTGCTAACAATTATTGTTCTACTAATTTGAAGAGATATCTGTGACTTAAAGTTCCTAACCTTACTTGTTCTTGTATTGTATATAAATTGCATACTACTAGAGTATTTGAATCTCTTCCACCCTCTCATCCTTGTTAGCTTTGTGGGTACTCTCTGCTCAATACCATTATAGCTTCTATACAATTTTTTTCTTCCTGCTCCCCATGCCCCCCCCCCCATTCTCCAAATGTCCCTCAAAATTGTCTCATTAAATGCCAACTACTATGGCAGGAAGCCATTTCCCAAAAAGCTGATGTACTCTGTGTCCAGGAGACACACTTTTCTGAAATCAAATCACCCAAATGTTCTCACAAACAATACCCACACTCTTTGCAGGGCTGTGCCCAAAAAATCCCAAAAGGGGTAATGATTGTGGTTCACTCCTTGGTATCTTTCATCCTAACCCAAGTAGAGCAAGATACTGCAGGCAGATACATTAAACTGAAATAAAAATAAAAAAAGCTGCGCTAACCCTTAAACATTCCTTTCCACAGCTGCGACTAAAAAATGTGAATCCTACATTTCAAATACATATAAAAACAGAAAAGTCGCGCTCGTGTATGTAATTCGTATAACTCAAATGTGTATAAATCATATAAAGTCCCAGTGTGTTAAATCATGTAATATATTAAATAAGTCCAAATAAATCCAGTCCAGTGCAAAGAAAATAGTGACAGTCTTCTCCAAAATTCATATATACGTATATAAATATTCACAAAAATCCTATTTGCCCCCCCGGGGCGCCCAATAGTCAGTGGCATCGACTCGGTGGCTTCCCGGGTGGGCAAGTTTATAGATCATTTTCTGCAGCCTTTGGTTGGTAGGATGCCCTCATACATTAAAGACAGCACTGCAGTTATTAACTTGGTGGAGAGTAGCCCTGTGGGAGATGGATGGTGGCTTGCAACAGGGGATGTCACCTACCTATACACCATCATTCCCCATGATTTGGGATACCAAGCTGTTTGGCATTTTTTGGAACAAGAGGCAGGCTTAGCGCCTGTCCATAAGGATTTCATCTTAGAATTGTTAAAGTATGCTGCCTCTCGGAACTATTTTTGGTTCGGGGTAGTTATTACTTACAAAACAGAGGGGTGGCTATGGGGGCAAAATATGCCCCTAGCCTGGCCAACCTATTCATGGCCAAATGGGAGGAGGACATCATCGATTCCCAGAGGAGGCCTGAGTTGGCCTTTTGGGTACGTTATATCGATGACGTCCTCCTCCTATGGAAGGGAGATCAGGCCTCTCTTCTGGAGTATGTTGGTTCCCTCAATGACAACAATAGAGGGATTAAATTAAACTTTGAATATAGCCAAACTATGCTTAATTTTTTGGACCTGTCTATTAAAATCAAAGAGGGTAAAATGACAACCTACTTTAAGCCCACGGATCGGAACTCCTTCATATCCAGGGACAGTTGCCATCATAGACCCTGGTTGGAAGGAGTTCCTAAGAGCCAACTGCTCCGCATTAGGAGAAACTGCACTAGCTTAAGTGACTTTGATGTACAATCTGAGGTTTTGATTAAACGATTCCTGGAGAAGGGATATGAGGAGGCCCTTCTACGGGATACGGCCCAATTGGTAAAAGGCATGGACAGGAATCGGTTGCTAGCTCAGAAAGCTAGATCAGCTAATCAGGAGCCTGATCCGGGTCGACAATTTGCGTTCATTACTAACTTTTCCACCCAACATAGGGCCATTCGGAACATTTTTTGTAGACATTGGCATATTCTACAAAACGACCCAGTGTTACGCACAGCCTTGCCTCCTCGACCTATGGTAACATATAGAGGTGTGCCATCATTGAGGGACAAGGTAGTACACAATATCATTGATCCTCCCTCTACTAGTACTCCCCTCTTTCATAACCTAAAAGGATTTTTTAGATGTGGTCAGTGTCAAGCTTGCCAGGTTAACAAATTTCAGAGGAAGAAGGTCCTCAATTTTTCATCTACTGTTACAAATAAGAACTATACCATCGAGTCCTTCATTACTTGTAGAACCACTCATGTAGTTTATCTACTTCAGTGTCCATGTGGCCTACAGTATGTGGGCAGGACCACGAGGTCCTTGGGTATTAGACTTGGGAAACATCTGGCCAACATACGGAGAGGACACAAGAATCATAGCGTGTCCAGACACTATGACAGGGTCCACGCACAAGCTCCTACAGGGACCTTGTTTGTGGGTATAGATCGCTTTGTTTCTCATTGGAGGGGTAGTCTCAAAGTGAGGGAACTGTCCAAAATGGAGGCCAATTGGATTTTTCTCCTCCAGAGCCACTCCCCGTCAGGTTTAAATATAGACCTGGATATGAATTGCTTTATTGACAATTTTTGATATTATTTTCTCAGTTGTGTTATTTTTTTTTTTCTTCTTGCTTATTATGCATGATGCATAAGTCTATAAAATATTACATATGCCACATAAGGTTATTGATTCAATCTGTGCCTGATACCTCCCGAAATGTATTTATTTTTCTGCATACACTTTAGTACACCATTTAGGTTTGCAACTCAATATATATGTCTATAGGTTAAAATTGTGCCTGGTATCCCTCCAGCTGGAGTTCAGAGTATCTCCTTCCCATGCTCTGGCGGCTTTATTCTCTTTCTCCTTTTTTTAAATTGTCCCCCAAATCTCATTTATTTCCTCCTTTACACACGCGGGTTTTTTATACATGCTTTTTTTATATAAGTGTTTTTTATTTGATGCAATATTACTAATTTAACATTCTTTTGAGTGATATTTTTTCATATTAATGTTTTAGGTATATAAATCTTCTTTTTATATATTTTTTTTGATTTTAAACATTAGGTTATTTGAGACATGGGAGGGATGTATTACCCCGAACGAACGTTGTGATTGGCTCATGTGAACGTTTGATACATATGTAAAGCGGTGTGGCGAGACAGCCTTCATGCCCCGGAAGATGTCCTTTTAGTGACGAAATCGATAGAGCGGAAGTGCTGTCTCGCAATCACCGCGGATCGTAGGAATTTTCTTTGCATGCAGCGTGATTTTATCTGATCAATGGTAAGTGCAATTTTTCATCAAATTTCTTGATTTTAAATGAGATTACACTATTGCGGCTTTTTTTCCACTTCCATTGAGTGACGTGGACGCCTCTTGAAGGATAGGATTCGGGAAGCTGACCGTTGTGACCTAGTGGAGGTCTGTATCCACACAAGCCTCTCCTGACCCACTGTAACAAGGGGTCCAGGAGTTCCGATAAGGGCACATCCATATCGGTGGAGGATTTTTTTCACTTGGGTGGTGATGTGGTGGATTTTCACGTATATATGAATTTTGGAGAAGACTGTCACTATTTTCTTTGCACTGCACTGGATTTATTTGGACTTATTTGATATATTACATGATTTAACACACTGGGACTTTATATGATTTATACACATTTGAGTTATACGAATAACATACACGAGCGCGACTTTTCTGTTTTTTTTTTTTTTTTTCCCAAGAAGTAAAGTTTATTGAGGGAAAGAAGGGGTACATTTCAAATAAGGAGCAACAGAACATCAGGAGTAAGACATGCATAGAAACACTGTTAAACATCAAATCTTACTGAACAGCTTGGATAAGTATCTCTCATGTCGCAGAAATTGGTTAGATAAACAAGGGCCAAACTTGAGCAAAAGTATAAATATAACCGGGGGATTCTTGGGAATTTTTGGTCTCCTCTGTTCGGGTGTATATTCTTTTGACTGTAGGTGGTGGACAGGCTGTGTTTTGTGAGTGAATATACCTCCTTATTGCTGTGTTTCTGCAAGGAGGGGGTGTGTTACTTTGTCGGTCATATGTGAAGTCTTGGGAATTACTTCCCCTTTGTTCTCCTGTTGCTTGTTCCTCAGGGATAATGGAAAAGCCCCTAAGGGTGATGTAAGGATTCACTGGTGTAAATTGGGCAAAACAGCCCACCCAGGTATTGGGCCAATGGGGCTCTGTGGGAGTCATTGGGGTGGTTGGAGATGGGGGGGGGGGGTGATTTTGGTAAGAAAGGGGGTGAAATGAAGGGAGGTTGCCCAGAGGGGAGGCTGAATGCAGCGTTAGAGGGTGGAAGGCAGAAATAAGTGATGGCGCTCTCCAGCTCCCTGACCCGACCCGGATCTCTCATTGCATGCCTCCTCCCCCAAGGTAGGGGGGGTGGTCCATGTTAAAAGATTGGTGGACAGTTCCTTTAATATGGTAGCTTTTAAATGTTACATATTTGCTTGTAATCTGGTGTGATCAAGAAGTGGGACCAGCAAGCCCATTTTTGATTGTATTTGTTTATTAAGTCTTTGGATATGTGGATTAATTCTTCCATCTCTGCTATTACTTGTATCTTTCTGATCCAATCTTTTACTGTGGGGGGGGTTTCCGATTTCCAGCGTATGGGGATGCATTGTTTTGCGGCATTCACCATGAGTAAGGTGATTGATTTGTGGTATGCTCTAGGTGGTATCTTGGTGTGATGAAGTAAGAATTGTGAGGGGGAGTCGTCAAGTTCATATGTAGTAATTTTCTTAATGTAGTGTCTGATTTCTTGCCAAAAGGGCTGGATCTTGGGGCAGGACCACCATATGTGGAGCATTGTCCCTCTGTCTGTCTGGCATCTCCAGCAGGTATCTGGGATGGTTGGGTGAAATTTGTGTATCACATGGGCCGAGACATTCATTGATCCCTTGTGAATGTGGTGGTATATCTTCCCCATTCTTCTTCAGTGAGAGAGAGAGATTCATATCTCTCTCCCATGCCGAACAGGCTTTGGGAGCTTTGGGATCTTTGGGAGAGTGATTGTTGAGTATAAGGGCGTGTGTTGTGGCGATTAGGTGGGATTGTGCTGTTTGGCTACAGCAAATCAGTTCAAAAGGGGTAAGTGGTCTTGAGAATGCGCTTTTCCTCTCTGTTGCTCTGATATAATGTGAGATTAACGAGTATGTCCAGGGAGGGAGAGGTTTGTCTTCCGTATGTCCATCTAATTTGAGGAGGGGTGTCGGGTGGGTGTTTTTGAAGAAGTGATATGCTCTGATTTGGTTGTGTGGCCATATCTCTCCGAGGAATTGGTGGTGCATACCCGGAGGGAAATCTGGGTTGAGTTTAATTGGGGTCATTGGTCCTGGGGATGAGGATATTTTGGAGGACCTGCAAGTGGATTGGAAGCATCGTATTGTGGCACCAATTAGAGGGTCATCGGTTATGTCTTTCGGGATGTGTTTTTGTAGTATCCAGGGTAATGAGGCTAGCGATAACCGGGTATTTGAGGCCTCTAGTGAAATCCAGTCTTTGTATGGCGTATGGACGTTCCAGTCAACGATTCTGGAAAGATGGCTAGCGGTGTAGTAATTGTGGATGTGTGGTAGACCTATGCCTCCTAGAAGTTTGGGGAGCGTTAGTTGTGTGTGGTTAATTCTAGGTCTCTTCCCTTTCCAAAGAAATTCCGTACATAAATGTTTATAAGATCGGAAAAAGGTTGAAGGTAGGGAGATAGGGATTGCTTGAAGTACATATAGCATCCTTGGGAGGGCATTCATCTTTAGAACTGCCGCTCTACCGAACCAGGAAACGTTTGATTTGGACCATTTCTGGAGATCAGATGAGAGTTTGTTTAGTATAGCTAAATGGCTCAGAGGATATAGGTCCTGAAGATTGTGCGGGAGTTGGATGCCCAGATATGTGATGGATTTCTGCTTCCAAGTGAAGGGGAAGTGTTTTGTACAATGTTCCACCGTGTTTTGTGGAAGGAAGATGTTTAGGGCAAAAGATTTGTTGAAATTTATTTTCATGTTAGAGAGGGATTGGAAAAGTTTGAACATTTGGAGGACCACAGGTAGGGTGACGAGGGTATTGGTCAGGAATAGTAAGATGTCATCCGCATAGGCCCCTAGTTTGTATTCTTTCCCCCCAGCTAGGACTCCGTGAATGTCTGGGTTAGTTCGGATGGCTTGTAGGAAGGGCTCTAAGGACAGCACGAAAAGAATCGGCGATAGGGGGCAACCTTGTCTGGTTCCGTTTGTGATGGAGAAGGCACTCGACAGAGTATTATTCACACGGACCCTAGCTATCGGGCTTGAGTATAGAGAAGCGATGTTTCCCAACATCGTGGGGCCCAGTCCGATGTAGGCAAGGCTTTCTAGCATATAGTCCCAAGCGACCCTGTCGAATGCCTTCTCCGCATCTAGGGACAGGAAGAAGCCCCTCTGTTTTGATTTCAGCAAGGTATGGTGTAGATTGATGGCTTTTATGGTGTTGTCTCTGGCCTCTCGGCCAGGGACAAAACCTATCTGATCTTTTTGGACGATGGAGTGCAGGATTGGAAGCAATCTGTTCGCTAGAATTTTGGCAAAGATCTTCAGGTCCACATTGAGGAGGAAGATCAGTCTGTAATGTGCTGGGTGCGATGGATCTTTCCCTTCCTTCGGTATCACCACTATATGGGCTTCAAGCAGTCTCGGAGTGGGGGGGTGTGTGGGGGAGATGGTGTTGAAAGCTTTGAGGAAAGGGGAGCCTAATAGGTCTGCAAACGTTTTGTAATATACTGCCGATAGCCCGTCTGGGCCAGGGCTCTTGTTGGGTTTTAGCTGGTATACCGCTTGCTTCCATTCCTCAATTGTTAGTGGTCTTTCTAGTTCGAGAGCCGTGTCAGGGGGGATCTTGTTGGGGCAATTTTCTGCTAGGAAGGTTCGGATTGAGGTGGCTCTGGAGGCTGGAGGTGTTTTCGTGTGGTCTTGGGGTTTTAAATTATAGAGTGATGAGTAAAAATGTTCAAATTCTTCCGCGATGTCTGAGTTTTTTGTCAGTTTACGTCCATCTTTGGTGTGAAGGTGGTGAACCATTGCTTTCGCTTTTTATGTTTTTAAAGATTGCGCTAGGAGATGGCCACTTTTGTTACCGAATTCGTAAAAAAGTTTACGAGTGAGGGCGTATTTTTTTTTAAGTTTACAGTCTAGCTCTTCTTGTAATAAGTGACGTGCATTCAGTAGTTCCTGGTAGGATTGTTGGCCTAGTGTGTGCTTGTGCGTTATTTCTAGATTTTTGATGTTTTCTATCAGTTTTTGTATGCAAGCTCTTTTCTCCTTCCGCAATCTCGAGGTTATTGCAATCAGTTCACCCCTAAGGATGCACTTGTGTGCTTCCCATTGGGTGATGTGTGTGGTGTCTGGAGTATCATTCTCCCGGAAGAAGTTTCCTATGTGTCCTCTGATCTCTTCTATTCTGGAATCATCTAGCAGGATGGAAGCGTCTAGTCGCCAGATTTTTGAGGAAACATTGTGGTCTGGGATTGATATGGTTACTGTAATGGGATGATGGTCTGAGAAGGTCATTGGTTCTATAGTGGCTGAAGTCAGGAAAGTCAGGTCTTGTTGGGTAATGTAGAAATAATCCAGTCTTGAGTATCTATTGTGGGGAGGTGAAAAATAAGCGAAGTCTTTGTCTGAGGGATAGAGGGTGCGCCAGGTGTCGTGCAGTAGGAGGTATCGAAAGCTAAGTTTTATCTGTTTTAGTGCTCGGTATGTTAATTGTGAGGATTCTGAGGATGTATCAACTATTGGGTCCATGGGTACATTAAAGTCCCCTCCTACCAGTAGCACGCCCTTTTGGAAGAGAGATAGGGTACGAAGTGTAGATCTGAAGAAGGGGACTTGGGCGGTATTAGGTGCATAGATATTTGCTATTGTCAAAGGGGTATTGTATATGGTGCCTTTTATAAAGGTGAACCTCCCTAGTTCATCTAGTTTGGTGTCTTCGATTTGGATTGGGACCGTCTTGGCAATTAGGATGGAGGTACCTTTGGTTTTTGACGATTTGTTGGTGGAATGAAATGCGGTAGTGTAGAACTGGTTTGACAGTTTAGGAATTTTGTCTGCCCTGAAATGGGTCTCTTGGACGAGCACTATGTCTGCTCTTAGGGCTCGCATGTGTGCCAGTAATTGGGATCTTTTTTCTGGGGTGTTTAGCCCCTTCGCATTTATGGACACTAGTTTGAGCTGGAGTTTTCCAGTCTCGCCTTTTTTTGAGGGCCTTGATTTGTTCATGATCCTTCTTTCTGGGTGTCTTATATTTTGCTGTTGGTTTCTGGGGGTGGGGATCAGTGTCAGTCCACCAACCTTTTGCGGGTCTGATCGGGTGTGTTAGGATCGGGAGCTGGAGAGACGATTGGAGAAATAGGAGAGAGGGGGTGTTTAGGATAGTAAGCAGAGGGTGAGGAAGGGGATGAACTAGGATAGAAAGGTGTTTTACCCGGGGTGGGGAGGGGGGTGTAAGGGGGGAGTCAGATGAATCCGGAGAGGGGGTTACCTGTAACCCTTCTCACAGAGAGGGGGGTGATGGAATCCATTCAGCGGGAGCTTCCTGAGTCCGCTGTTGTGGGGAGTGGTAGGTTTGTGTTCAAGCCGGAAGAGCACTCCCGAGTCTCCAGAGATCAGGATGATGATGTTGTGGAGCGATCTAGTAAGAGGTTGCATAGGGAGGTCTTATTCTGTGATTAATTCTCTGCCTGCTAATGTTTTTTCTGTATTTTACCATCTAGAGATAGGTGCTGGGAGATGTCACCTCTTCCCTTCTTTTTATTCTTCTCCATGCGTTTTCGGCATGTGGGATTAGCTACATTATTGGCTGGACTGGAACGCTGGAGAGTAAGGAGATCCTTTATGGGGGATTGGGTGGAGTGGAGGGCTGATTTGGATTGGGAGGGTCGAGTATGCGACAAGCGAGGTGGGGACTAGGCACTTCATTTGGGTAGGAGCTTGTGTGTGGTAGGGTAGCTCGGGTTGTGAGTGTTCTTTTACTTTAACTTTAAGTGGGCCGTATGCGTGGAATGTTTTGGGGAATGCTATCGGAAAAACTGTTTGTGTGTTATATCTTGTGTTCGGGGGTGGTGTATGTAAGAGAGGACTTCAGACAATAACTAAGTAAAAGTTTCGAGAGATGTTACATTTACATTTCTATTTACATTAAGGGGGGCTTTGTATTTATGTAGACCACCGTAAATGCAGAGCCATTTAAGTAGAGCATTACTAGTAACAACTGTTAAGATAAAAAAAAAAAAAAATCAAACAGCGAAAGAGTGATAGGAATAGAAAACAAAACAATACAAACTTATCGTAGGCAGACAACGATCGTGTTGTCCCCGCTCCGCTCTTCCCAGGGTCCCTTAATGATATATGCTATCTTGACTACTACAGGCCCCTGGCTCAGAGTCTTTCTCGGGGTTTCCCGTGTCTCTTCCAACCGGGTTTGATCTCATTCAGTGGGTTCTTGTGGGAGTGTGGTATTCCTTTCTTCGTAGGGGCTGTCTCTGAGTTTAAGTTAGCGGGAGGACCACAGTTTCGTAGCTTAGCGGTTGATCAATCGTTGAGGTCCATGTGAAGTTCTTGTAAGCGGACGTGAATTTGGGCTTGGTGTCCTTTGTGAATGTAGGGGGAGACCTGAGAACAGTGGATGTAAGCAAATCCATGCCTGTGATGAGGGCTGATACACGAGTCAATCTGGGACTTGTCTTTAGTCTCTTGTGCGATGCGCTATGGTTGAGATCGGTGGCCAGTTCTTTCTGTTGTATAGGAGTTGCCCATTGTGGGTAGTGTACAGGTAATAGCGGGGAGGAGGACTAAGGCTTTTCCCGAAGCTTGCCGTATCTCAATACCTGAGTAAGGAGTTGGGAGTCTGGGTATAAGACCATTTGCTGGTGTGACTCTGAGTGTATAAGGTGCTGGTCTCGGTATGAGATTTCCATGGGGCTTTCTTTACTTCAGTCCTTCTGTCTGAGGGGTAGTGTAGCAGGGGTGGTTGTCTGGTTGGTATCACTAAGGGCGTGGAAGACGGGTTAGGAGTTCGTCCGGAGGTCTGTTCGGCATAAGGCAGGGGACAGGTCTGGAGCAGGCGGGGCAGAAGGTTGTTACCTTAAGAGGCGCATCGTTGTCTTCTGTGAGCCGGGGAAGCCGATGGACTGCTATTCTGCGGTGGCCTCTGATTTCTCCCCGGAGAAGCTGGTGGTTGATGTGAGCGGCGGCGTCTGATGCTAAAGGAGTTTCCTTCAGTGAGATCTTCCATTGAGACCGCTCTTCTCATCTGTGAGAGACTGTATTCGCTGTACCAGTCTGGTAGAGCCACCGGGGGGATGTCCAGGGTGTTGAAGAAATGATCCAGATCTTCTGGAACTCTGAGCAGGGCGGTGCGGCCTTGATTCGTTGCGGATAGACCGAAGGGATATTTCCATCTGTAGATTATGGCCCTAGAGCGGAGCATTTCCAGTAACGGATGGAGCTCCCTCCTGCGTTGAAGTGTTATGTTAGAGAGGTCTTGAAAGATCTTGATCTCCGTTCTTTGATAGAGAAGTTGTCTGCGGAGTCTGGCATTCCTCAGGATATCTTCTTTCAAGTGGAAACTTTCCAGGCAGCATATCACATCCCTGGGAGGTTCTGCGTCCCTTCCTCTGGGGCGCAATGCTCTGTGGATTCTCTCGAACGCGATGGGGGTGTCCAGCGGCCTTCCTAGGAGATCATTGAAAATGGCGGTCATCGCTTGAGCGACCTGATTGTTTTCTACCGACTCTGGAAGGCCCCTTACCCGTAGATTTTTCCGGCGTCCCCGGTTGTCCAGGTCTTCTATGTGTTGGTTCAGCTCTCTGAGGTGGACCGCGTGGGACTCTGTGACCTGTTGGACCTGGCACAATGCTGTGTCATGGCGGGTGGTAGCAATTTCAATGGAGTCCACCCTCGTCACTATGTGTTGGATGTCCTGCTTGAGATCCGTGATGGCGGCCGTTAAAGCTTGTTTAATGTCCGCTGCCATGGCCTGTAGATCGCTGAGGTTGAGTGCCTGGGTGGGAGGTGAGGCTGTGTGGGGTTGCGGCTGAGAGGGACCTCTACTCGGGGACCTCGATCTCCTGTCTGATGCCTGGGATTGTGGCCTTGTGTCTCCATGTGCCGAGTGCTGCGTGCGGAACAGCTCTGGTACGTTTCGGCTCAGCTGGGTACCCGTTTCTCTAGGGGACCGGGATCTCATGGCTGACATGCTCCTAGCGGTTCTCACCATAGTTTGGGAGGGAGAAGCAGATGTGATCGCTGTCCTTTTAGCTGTAGCTGGATCTCGAGACGACGGAGCTCAGGATTACAAGTCCATCTTGGACCGCTTCCAGGCCAAGCCCCCCCCGACTTTTCTGTTTTTATAGATACATTAAACTGTCGGCCATATTCAATAATCACCCTCTCATAATTGTGAATATCTATGCCCTTAATACCTGTCAATTTTTTTTTACAAATCCATTTTACAAAAATTGCAACAATATCCTAGTGATCAAATCATCATATGTGGGGATTTTAAGGAGGTTATAGACGCCCAGATTGACTCCTCTGGTACTAAAGGCAGAAGACCTACTGCTCTCTCCTCTCTAATGTCCCTTGAGGATCTCTATGGCACATGGAGATGCCTTCACAGTACTGAAATAGACTACTCCTTTTTCTCACACACCCAGAAAACTTATTCAAGGATAGATCTGTTCCTAACCTCCAAGGTTCTTCTGCAAAAAATAACTGCCTCCATGATTGGCACTATCACGTGGTCTGACCACGCACCTATCTCTATATCCATAGCTCTATCCCCCGTCACACTCTGTGGCACTTAAATGCCTTGCTATTCAGTACCTTGGAGTTGCAGAAACTGGTGGGATCTGAGATTTCTGCCTTTTTCTCTTCTAATGCTGGCTCTTTTTCTAGTCCAACAACTCTCTGGAATGCCCACAAGGCTGTCATCAGGGGACTGTTTCTCAAATTAGGTGCTCAGGCAAAAAAAAGGCTACCCCTACCATCAACACATTCCTTGAATGCATTAAGACTCTTGAGACCCAAAATAAACAGATCCCCACACAAGCTAACATTACTGAGCTCCAAACACTCCAAAATCAACTCAGTTCCTACTTGCAGAGAGGTCATGATTTCTATTTCCGCTGCCTCCGCTTAACCTGGTTCTCTCAAGGTAACACGGCTGGAATAACCCTAGCCCATGAATACAAGTGTAGAGCTACTCAGTCTAAAATCCCTTACCTATTGGATGGGCAAGGTCGCAAACGTATAAATCCCAAGGATATTGCAGACTGTTTTAGCTCCTTTTATTCAAAACTCTACAATCTACAACTCTCTCCCTCTGAACCTCAACCCTCTCCCCAACAGATACATGACTTCCTTACTCCCCTCTAACTCCCCACACTTTCTGTAACACAATTAGAAACTCTCTCACAACCATTCTTCCACTAGGACATTACTAAGGCCATTAACAAACTGCCATCCCACAAAGCTCCAGGTCCCGATGACTTTGTTAATGAATATTACAAAACCTATGTAGATCAAATAGTGGCCAACCTTTGCAACACCTTTAATAGCTTTTTAGCTTCTGGAAAAATCCCCCCAAATCGCTCAAAATGACTATAATTACCATTCATAAACCTGGTCAACCATACCATGGTCCCGCAAATTATCACCCTATTTCTCTCCTCTGACCTCAAGCTCTACACCAAGTTCTCAGCCTCTCAACTCGCGACACTCATGCCCATTCTCATCCACCACGACCAGGTCGATTTTATCCCCAGCGACAAGCTTCAGATGGTACCTGCAGATTCATAGACCTCATTCACTGGGCAGAGCATCATCAACCGCCTTCTCTGCTGATCTCCCCAGATGCAAAGAAGGCATTGACAGAGTCCATTGGAAATATTTGGAGGCTGTCCTGTAGAAATTTGGACCTTTCCTCCATGCAATAATGAGCTTATACTCAGCCTCCAGCGCTAAAGTATGGACGTCAGGCATGCTATCCACCCCCTTCTCCATAACTAATGGAACCTGCCAAGGTTGCCCCTTATCACCCTTAATCTTTGCACTGGTCATTGAACCTTTAACCCAAGCCATACGCTCACATCCCCACATTACAGGACAGACAGTAGGACAGATATCCACAAGATTGGCCTATATGCAGATGACATCCTCATTTGGCACACAGATCCCCTCAAGTCATTACCCCCACTATGTGAATTGTTCGACAGTTTCTGTCTTATCTCCCTGTATACATTGAACCACTCGAAAACTGCAATGCTAGGAGTCTCCATTCCCCCATGCCTTAAGACAGACATCTCTAAAACCTCTCCTTTTTCCTGAGCCTCTAACTCATCATTGACTTACCTAGGCATCCAGCTAAGTTGTCCATCTCCAATGCTCTTTCGTACTAACTTTTCACGGTTATGCCAGAAGCTACAAAATATATCCAAATCACTTGCTATGGTTAAAGCCTCCTGGGCGGGCCACATAGCCCTGTCCAAGATGTTTCTGCTACCACATATATTGTACTTCTTTGGGACTCTGCCACTACCCATTATGCAATCTGACATAGTGAAGCTTCAAAAACTCCATAACCACTTCATATGGGCTGCAAGGAAACCCTGCATTAAAGCTGCCCTCCTCAGCATTCCAAATAGCTTTGCAGGGCTTGGAGCCCCCAACCTTAAACTCTACTACCAGGTGACCATCCTAGACCAAGCAAAAAATTGGTGGTCTGGACACCTCGAGACTTCCTGACTTCAAGTAGAAACCTCAGTACTTAATCATCATTATTCCTTGATTTTAACAGCTGCATGGCTGGGATTTCACCCAGCTCGTTCTTTCCTCCCTACCATCAATGCAACAGTTTCAACATGGAAAGCCTTACAACAACTTTCTAGTGGCCTCCACCCTCAAGTATTACCCCACATTCCGCTATCAGCCCTGCAACAGCTCTCTCCTGACCTTCCTCTACAACACAGGACTACGGCATGCCTCCACAAAATTGAAGATCTTTTTCAAGGCCAACAACTCTACTCTTTCCAGTATCTATCTGACCATTATGGTATCCACAACAAAGACTTATATCTCAAAATTCCAGACCAATCTCCTACGCCAACTAATCTCCCACAGGGAGTAGTTAAAAACAATGACGCTCTCAGACGAAGGAATCACGAAACGCGTCAGAGCGTGACCAAGACGGCATCTCTAGCAACCAGGACAGTCAGAGGGGATCCCACCCGGGAACACCGCGGATCAGCTGTTTAGCGGAGAAGTGGTGAGAGGGATCTATCTCTGGCGTTCATTGAAACTACATATGTCATGATTGTTATTACTGTTTTAAATGTGAGTGCACACCCCGCAGGGGGGTTCTGTTATATAAAAATTAATAAAGGTGTTTAAAAGATAACGCACTATTGGAGCTTTTATTCATTGAAGGACATATACAGATCAAACCACCAGAGACCAGTTTGAATCAACGGAGACCAGGTGTGGATGGGAGATTGATATCCTCTGATCCGGCATTGCTTACACATGCAAAGGGCTGTCTTTGATCTCGGCTTTGGTGAGTCTCTCCATATAGGGGGAAAGCCCCCCCTCTCCTTCACAGTGAGGTGTGGTGTTGGATGTCTATCATGAAGATTTAGTTGGAATTACCCCCCATTTTTTGGATGTACATACAAACTGTTTGATTTTCAGTATTATTCTAAATGTTCGGACTCATTTTTCAGATCCCACACTCATGATAAAATGTATTTACACTCATGATCAAGTGTTATTTATAGATTGGTTTGTAGTGTTTTATTTTTTTATTCATTATACTGTATTTTAGCAACATGATTTGATATGATGTATCTATGTGTATCAACTATCTGATTAAGAGATACCAATAGACATCTTCTATATTATCATTTCCCTCTGCATCAGAGGTTTTAACTAATCATTTCAGCGCTTCTGAATTCAGTTATATTAGATTGCTAGCTGAATATTTTTTGGATAAAGACTTATATCTGTACCTAAGAACTTGTCATATCCTCTCGAACATTTGCTATATATCTCAAACGCTAACTAAAGAAGTCATCACTTTCTTTCACCTAACTCTCTCCAAACTCCAAGGTATATCCCACTTTTATAATTTGCTTTCAGGACCTACCAAGAAGGAAAAGTCCTCAGCCATGACTTACTGGAAAACCACACTACAGATCTCGGTACCCACCTCCTTTTGGCACAAGCAATCTGTGCTGCCACTACATTTTCCAGGAACATTTCCCTCTGGGAAACGACGATGAAACTCTTGTACAGCTGGTACTACACACTGGAAAAACTGGCCCGCATCTTCCTGACTCAGTCAAGGAAATGACAGAGGGATTGGGTTGGTACCACGCTGATGGTATGATGTAATAATGTATGGTGGGTAGAACTGAAGCCCCTACTATTGTCTCCCTAATGGGGGACAAAATATGAGAAGATGAAAACAGGAGTAAGTATGGAGCTGTTCTATTGTGGGATAGTAAATTTCTATATGTACATATAATAAAAATAGTAAATACTGTATGTCTTATGTATACAGTATTCAACATAAAACAGTGCATATAAACCAGTGTTTGTAAAAATCCTCAAGTTATATGTAAATAAATGTCCATAAAGTTCTTATCATACCATTGTTAAGCATGAATGCTTGTGGTTATAAAGTGACTTGTGCTCTACCTTGATTGCTCCCTTTCGTGGAGCAAGGCAATCCTTGGAAATCAAATGGTGCTCTTTGTGCTTGAGTGCTTTAAATAGAGAAATGTGTGCTTACCAGATAAACTCGCCCCTCTGCGGGGTACAGCGCAATCACAGTCCCACGCCACTGTGCAGCCTGGACCTTGTAGTCCTCCTTGGTAGTCTCCTTCCCGCAGTCACGTGCATGTGCTGCAGACACCAGGCTGTTTACATGTGCGCTAACAGCAACAGAGCAAGCACTTTACTTTACTATCTTACAATAGAACAGCGCCATACCTACTCCTGCTTTCATCTTCTCAATCAAGGAAATGCTAGAGCAATGTGATATAGATGGTCATATTCTACACATATGGTGGGAATGCCCCTCCATTGCTTCATATTGGAGGATTATTTCCACTTTCATTCATGATGTTACCCAAACTTCTAATGTATTAGTTCCACAGATGGCTCTCTATGGTTTAGGACTCTCAGCTTGGCCCTCAAAATTTCACCCTGTAATAAAACATATACTCATTGCTGCTCGCTTGGCCATAGCCCACATCTGGAAACAGACTTCCTGTCCCACCCTTGGTATGACCATCGACATACTCATTGATTATGCTCATATGGAATACCTCTTTTCCAAAACCCATATGAATATTGATAAATTCCACTGATAATGGCAGTTTTGGAGCACAACTCTTCACATAGCCTTATACCTAGTTAACCCTTAATTGACTATTGCACCTCCTCATACCATCTATTATAATTTACCTTTAGCTTGATCATATGGAGCCATCCGGGTTTCATGGTTATCCACTAACAAAATCATATTGATCTGCTATACCAGTGGTTCTCAACTCCTGTCCACGGGACCCACTAACAGGCCAGGTTTGCAGGATAACTGAAATACATCACAGGTAATATCATTTGCTGCTCAGTGATTGCAGCATTCTAGTCTGCATCTCCCCAAGGTTATACTTAAAATCTGGCCTGTCGGTGGGTCCTGAGTTGAGGACCACTGTGCTATACCCTTGGCATACAATAGCTGGCCTACCTTTCCTATCCCTATAACTTTCCTCTTTTCTCAGCCTAAGGTCTTCCTCCACTTCCCCCCCCCCCCCCCTCTCCTCAGGATAACCCCCTGAGCGGACAGTTAATGCCCTTTTCAGTCTATATTCATTATTGTTGAAGAGTACAATGCAACCTGTTCCTGCTCTTCCTCTACTTTCTCTATGTACACAATTGTTCACATGTCAAAGAAAGCTTACCCAACCCACTTCCATTTCATTTACATTGTTTTTCTTTTATCTGTAAAAAGGAAAATTTTCAATAAAGAATATATTGGAAAAATTACTGTTTTACCAAAACTTTTGTATTTAGATGAAACCTTTTCCATCCCAATTCTGCTATCACATTTAAAAAAACTTCAGACTGAATTATTTAACCACTTCAATACTATGCACTTATAACACTTTCCTACCAGACCAATTTTCAGCTTTCAGTGCTGTTGCGATTTGAATGACAATTGCGCGATCATGCGACATTATACCCAAAACAAATTTTTTATCATTTTGTTCCCACAAAAAGAGCTTTCTTTTGGTGGTATTTGATCACCCCTGTGGTTTTTATTTTTTGCGCTACAAATTAAAAAAGACCGAAAACGTTGAAAAAAAATTAATTCTCTGTTTCTCTCACAAACCTTTGTAAATAAGTAAATTTTCTCCATCACTGATGGCCACTGATGAGGCTACACTGACGGGCACTGATGTGGCAGTACTGAATGGCACTGATGAGGTGGCACTGATGATGAGGCACTTATATGCAGCAATGATGAGCACTGTTAGGCGGCACTGATAAGTAGCACTGACAGACACTGATAGGTGGCACTGATATGCAGCACTGACGGACACTGATAAGCGGCACTGATTAGCACTCATAGACGGCACTGATTGGCACTCATAGGCGGCACTGGACACTGATAGGTAGCACTGAAGGGCACTGATAGGTGGGCACTGGTGAGCACTGATATGTGGCACTGGTACGCACTGATAGGGGCACTGGTGGGCAGATGCACTGATAGGGTCCCATTCCCTGGTGGTGTAGAGTGGCATCTGAAAGTGGCACTGAGTGCCATCCATATTGGGCACTGTGTCCCTTACCTGGTGGTCTAGGGTGGTCTCCCTGGTGGTCCAGATCGGCTCCCTGGTGGTCCTGGGTGGGCACATTGCTGGTGGTCCCTGGGCAGGCTCCCTGGTGGTCTTGTGTGGCGATCCTAGGGGGGGCTGTGCTGATAAACCATCAGCACAAACCGTCAGGAGAGCAGCCGAATGGCTTTCCTCTACTCAGATCTGCAGACCCGAGTACAGGAAAAGCCGATAAATGGTTTTCCTGTGTTACACTGTGACCAGCCGTGATTGGTCATGGCTGATCACATGGTAAAGTGCTTCAGATGGAAGCGCTTTACTGAGATCAGTAATGCAGGGGGTCAGACTGATCCCCCACACCACCGATCGCCACGATGTGCGCCTCCCCATTCGCGTGCCGGCATGTTATCCTGAGGACGTCATATGACGCCCAGTCAGAATAACTGAACCACTGCCCGGCCGTCATTCTGCATACGGCGGTAGGGAAGTGGTTAACCTTGCTTGGAATTACAGATGACATAGAATTGCCAGGTCAGTCTTATATGCACCAAGGCGCCAAGGAGGTCTAGCCTTTTCAAACCTTTCAAAATATTATTGGGCTGCTCAATTGCACCTCTTGGCTTCCTGGTTAACTTTGCAATCCTACAACTGTTGGATGGAGTTGAGGAAGTTATGGATGGGCCCAGTCTACCCTAACTTCATGTTGTGGAGTTCCACCTGCTTACCAAATTCATCTAGTTTACTCCGTCCCATGGCTCCTCTTGTGGCACTGGGCCCAAAGGCTATACCCCTGATGACCACAGCTTCTCCAACTACTTCCTTTTTATTTACCCCTGCTATTCCAGATAGCTTAACTTCCAAGATATCTACAGTATGGAAAACAAGAGGCCCCTTTCACTATGGCCACTTGGTGGATCACAGAACTAGAATTTTGTAATTTTTCCAGGAACATCCAGAGAGCCCATGATCTCCCTAAACAAGCTTTCTACGGTTAATTTGACATTATGCCCAATCTTTAACAAAATCCCTTCAATTTTCTCAATTGATCCAGTTTGAGAGAATTTGCTTAGATGGCCCATCCAGCCATCACAATTTATAAATTCTTAATTTCTTTGCCATCCCACCCCCCTCCAAAGCAGCTCTACGTGTTAAAGTTGGACGTAGTTTTGGGAGAGGATCTATCCCTTGCCAGTGTTACCACCTGGCAAATGATAATGCCAGTCATAGCTGTGTATAACCCTTCCAGTAGCGCCTTGGGGGGTGGGTCGCAGGTCGGCGGGTTCCATTGGATCGCAGAGTACCTTGGACATCTCCCTCTCTCTTTTCCTTCTTTCTTGTTTTTTCTTTTATATATTTTTTTTCTTTTTCTCCCCTTTTCATTCTCTGATTTTCACATATGTTTCTTTTGAAGGACTACGGTATACTGCTGATTCCTTGTCCACATGCACACTCTATTTGGCTATGTTTTTCATGATAAGCTGGGCTCATTGTATGATGTTATGCCTGTTATACCTCCTGATGTGTTCTGTTTGAGCTGAGTTATCAAGCGTAATTGGGAATTTGTCTTCTTCCTCTCTGATTGAGATGTATTAAAAGACGAATTAGTTGGTAATCATATTTTAATGTAGATTTGTTCCTCTGTTTTATTCTGTTACTATTTGCATAAATAAAATAAAAAAAATGAAAGTTTATAAAACAAATATACGGGACTAGAGTTTTACATCATTTACATAGAATAAAGAGCACAATAAAGAAATGTTTAATTTATCAAAAGTTGTATTTTTACTTCCATCCAATGGAAACTTTAGCCTAATTACAATTTTTTTTTAAATCAAGCCAACAATTTTGCTGTGACTTGACATACCTTGATAAGCAAAATGAGCTAATTAGTGACATCAGTTCTAACTAGATACATTTGTAAAAAATGTTTTTTAAGAGAACTAATCATAAGCAATAAATGTAGTGACTTAGCATTACCATAAGTCTCTGTTCCTTGTAAAGAAAATTCAGTCCTCCACATACTTTGCTGCTCACCATGTCCTTCTTGTACCACTGTAGGTTCATTATCTAATAGAAACATAGAAAATGCAGGCTAATCCAAATGTGCCATCTTCTGTGATAGCTTAGAAAGGAGTACACTTAGTTCAATGAACAGCAAAGAACAAGACGTAAATGTCAAAGGAGTACATGCAGCCTTACCCCTGTATGAAAGTATAAAATCTACTTGATATGTTCAAAGACTAATGATGATGTTGTACTTTGGTCAGCTGCCAGGGATTGCCCTAAAACTCAGTAGGACTAGAGAGAACTACACTCCTTTGATATACTCATCACCACTGTACAGGCAGAGGAATCTCTGATCATTTCACGCATATTTCTTTCTGTTTTAAAGGGTATTTTTCACTTCTCCTATTTTGATACTTAGTGAAAGTAACTAACCATCTCTCCAGCTGCTTTCCTGTACTGAAACAAAATTGATTTTATATATATTCCACATTACAATTAATTCTCGTGTTTTAAAGGCTCCCTGTTTCTCATCATTATTATTGCAACTCTGTTTTGAAACCAGCAAAACACAAAGTTTATTTTTTTCCTCAGTTTTACACTGCATGCATAGATGAAGTAGCCTGCTCAGTAAGCATTTAACAGATTAGACACTTGAACATGGTTGCAGGCAAAGCTCTCTCATGTTTCTGCGTATTGCCTGATAAACACTTCAAAGTAAACTCCTCATAAATATAAAATGAAAAGCCGAGAAGTCGTTATGCACAGCTTTGAGATACAAATCTCTTTATTCCCCTCTGAAGTGCTGTTTGATTGACATAATGAGTTATAGATCCTGTCCAGGGACACATCGCCTTATCCCCTTTTCCTCGGGAGACAAGAGCACATGAAAGAAAACTGTTTCTGAACTTTGTGAGGAACAGCTACTGAAAAAAGTTGAACCCAAGATACAATTTCTTGTTACTTTCCATATAATAAAATGTTTTATTATCTTAATGTATGTCAAATATTAGAACCATATTTATGAGAATAATAAAGTATGGAAAACGTCCCCAAGAGGAAAAATCATAATACATATTTTAGCATAAGACTTTATTTAAGGTTTAATATGGTCCACTTATAAAATGCTGCGCTTCATTAGGTATAAGCAAACCAGGAGTAAAATTAGAGGCATACTTTAAAGTTAATAGTAGTGTGTACTTATGCTGGGAAGTGCTTCACAGATGTAAGATGCTTTCACTGCTAACAACTAATCAGACTGGAAATATTTCATTTTAAGGATAAACTTGCTACAATGACATGCTATTAATATAAAACTTTATTGTTTTCCTAGTTTTTAATTATTTTATTTTACTTCATAAACATATTTTGCTTCATAAAATGGCTATTTACTTCCAGTACTGTGAGGAACATCTATCAATTCTGTCCCACTGCAAGGCAGCGCTTAACAGGAGCAGTGGGATTCAGAGGCAGTTTTATATAAGAACCCTGCATTATTCACAAATTCCTTTTTCTATGACAGAATAAAACCCACCCCTGACCATTTATTTGGGCCAGTTCACTGTGTGTTGCTGAGCGGTGTGAATTAAGCCAATTCATTTTGAACAAGCTGAAATCGCACAGCACTGCACTGCCCCAAAAGCAGTGCGTGTACTACTTTTGAAAACTCATTGTAACCACATCCCATAGTAATTTCATGCCAGGCAATCCAGTTCAAGCAAGCACACTGCGTTTGTGAAATGCATTTTGAGGTGTCATTAACTTAGCATTGACGCCTGCTGCAGATCGCAGCTGCAGCACATTTTGAACACAGGTTTCCTAAACTGCATTCTGGTGTGAACCAGACCCTAATTGTGCATCAGTTGGGAGTGAACAAAGGATCTCATCTTCATTTCTGTGTGTCTCAGACCTTTGCAAATCATTCTCAGTTTCCTACCTAAGATTCCAGGCAATAAAATAGAAAACATTCATGAAAAGTGTTGCATAGTGTTGCATAGACTGCTAAATGAAATATGACCTCATGCATTTAAGTAGGTCTCTAATTTGTTTGGCAAGTATCCCTGTGTGTTCTAATAAAGCCTACCTACTCACATATATGTTCTGTCATTCTTGTTGTAGCATTACCTAACTCAGTGGTTCTCAACTCCAGTCCTCAGGACCCACCAACAGGCCAGATTTTAAGTATTACCTTGGGGAGATGCAGACTAGAATACTGCAATCACCGAGCAGCAAATTATATCACCTGTGATGTATTTCAGTTATCCTGCAAACCTGGCCTGTTAGTGGGTCCCGAGGACCGGAGTTGAGAACCACTGCCCTAACTCATCAAATGCAAAACATTGGATAGTGTTCACATCAGTATCAACACAGGTTATTATTCTTCAATGATTTTAATGAAAGTGCATATGTTTTGGTATTTTTTCTATCTGTGTCTTAGTAATGAGTGCTACAGGTGGAGCCTCTTTGCATTAATGCACAAAGGTGTTAAAAGCAAGTCAAAACTACTCACTTATCCTTGACCTTTACAATGAATTGAGTATACATGGTAAAAAAACTTGTTAAATTCATGTACAGTTCAATGAAAAAAGTCTAAAGGTATTTTGTATTATCCATGATAAATGTAACCAACAAAAACCTTCCAAATTTTAAATCCTAGCATCCCTTGCAAATCAACAGAAATGTATATATAGCTTAGAGTATGAATGCCTACATTTACAACTGATATCAGAGAAAGCAGAGAGCAGTTCCATATACTTTATCTACTTTACAACCCACATTCTTTCAAAGGGAAAGTATGGAGTCAGGGTCTTAATGTTGGCTATCACCACCTCTAATGTACTGTTGTGTTGTTTTCTGGGTTTTTCAAGCTCTCTAGAATTGGGATGGAAGAGCAGGGCGGGACAGGTTAGGAAGCTGTTGCTGCATGTACTGTAGGTTTTTTGACAGTTGTTTCACATGCTCTTAGTTTAATAACTAACTTGTTCATAAAACATTCTCCCACATGCTATCATAAGTTGTCCTGCAATTTTATTTGTAACATTTGAATGTCTAATATCCTGAAGGTCATTTTGTGGCATACCAGGGATTTGAATTAACCTCTCAAGCATTCCCTGGTGTTCACATTTTTTTTTAAAAATAGTCATATATTATGTGTCTGCAAGAGATGCATTTCATAGGGTCAACATTTCTAGTTCTTAAAAAAGCACTGGATCACCAAAACCTTTAATGGCATTCGTATTCCATATTCCAGAGGGGTTTCTATATTATTTGCAAAATAATTTTCTGCTGAAATCCTTCATCTCTGGACTCACTCTGGCAGTCAATACATTATACTTACATTACACATAGCTGGTACAACACTGATCCTCTTGAAGGTTTATGTTCCCCTCCTTTTACTCCAGATCTTAAGGAAAATAACTATATGCTTATTGATCATTTAGATGCAGCCATGCTTCATGCTGAACATCTTAATGCTACTAATCCTATATCGGTTAATCACACCGATTGGCTTAAAATATGTAGGAGCATATGATCTTCATTTTCTAGACCTCACAAAGAAACAATTGCTACAGACCTGCCAAAAAAATATTTGAATATGGCAATAACGCATGCCATTTACTTGCCTACCTTCCAAGACCAAATTATGCTCCTACCTCTATTCCACAGATAGTGACCCTGTAAAGTCCAGAACATTACCACATGAGATTCAGGGCACTTATCCTATTTTTTTTTTTTTACTTTACTTTCATATCCTTTTATTCTCCACTATACTTAATGACCATTCAAACTCTGATGAACAATTGTCAGCCTATCTGGAGAGTATCCCCTTATCAACATTATGTCCCAAAATTAAGGCATATATGGGCAAATCCTATTACTGCTGCTGAGATAAAGCTTGCTATTTTCTTAATTATCCCCTCATAACATTCAGGGCCTAGACAGCCATTGTTTACTTGAGAGCTTTAGCACTTTAAGACCAGGCCTTTTTCTGACACTGACATTTGTATATATATTTAGCAGAGACCTTAGAGAATAAAATGGTGGTCAATGCAATATTTTATGTCACACTTGTATTTGCACAGCGCCCTTTCAAACTCAAATTTGTTTGGAAAACAGTTTAATGAATTAAAAAAAAAAACAGTAAAGTTAGACCAATATTTTTGTATTATATGAAATATGATGTCACATTGAATAATTAGATCCTTAAAATGTCATGCTTTAAAATAGAAGTAAGTGATGTCACCAGCACACCAGCATCTCCAAAAATGAGTCCAAAGCTTTAATCAATGATCACATAGTTGCAGCAGAGAACATCGTTTTGGAGCACATGCCTAATGAAGGGGTCCTGCGTGGCTCCAAAACGTCGCTGTCTGCTGTAACTATGTGATCATTGATTAACCACTTAATAACCGTCCCATAGCCGAATGACGGCTACAGGGCGGCTGCTTAATTCTGGGAGGATTTACAGTGACGTCCTCATGAATGCCCTTCCCACGTGCCCCCTAAGGTGCACACACGGGAACATCCATGACCGCCGGATCCAGGGGACCCGGCACATCACGGATCACAGTGAATGGCTACTGTGAGTGGCCTTTTACCACATGATCCCTCTGTCAAATAACGGAGTGATCACATGTAAACAAGCTGGCGGAAGCGCCAGCTTTTCTCTCCCCTCTCCTCACCGATCGGTGCATTGTGAGAGGAGAAGGGGAGAGAGAGGATGCGCTGCAGTGCTGTGGGCGATGTGTAGTGTCTACAGCGCTGCTAAGTGAGAGATTGCAACCCAAACCATCCATCCAGCCTCACCAATCACCCAGCCATCCTCACCCCATCCATACTCACCCACCCAGCCATCCTCACCCCATCCATGCTCACCCACCCAGCCATCCTCACCCCATCCATGCTCATCCATTCATGCTCAGCCACCCATCCAGCCATCCTTACCCAGCCATGCTCACCCATCCAGCCATGCATGCCCATCCACCCATCCATGCTCACCCAGCCATCCATCCATGGTCACCCAGCTATCCATCCATGTTCACCCAGTCATCCATCCATGCTCACCCACCCAGCTGTGCTCACCCAGCCATCCATCCATGCTCACCCATCCATGCTCACCCAGCCATCCGTGCTCACCCAGCCATTCATCCATGCTCACCCACCCAGCCATGCTCACCCATCCATCCATGCTCACCCACCCAGCCATGCTCACCCACCCATCTGGGCTCAGCCATCCCCATCCATGCTCATCCATACCCATCCATACCCATCCATGCTGAGTCATCCTCATCCATGCTCATCCATCCCCATCCATGCTCATCCATCCCCATCCATGTTCAGTCATCCGCTTCCGTGCTCAGTCATCCCCATCTGTGCTCATCCATCCTCATTCATGCTCAGTCACCCCATCCATGCTCATCCATCCCTATCCGTGCTCAGTCATCCCCATCCATGCTCATCTATCCCCATCCATGGCTCATCCATCCCCAGCCATGGCTTATTTATGCCTCATTCATGGTCATCCATACCACATCAGTTCTCATCTGTGACACATCCATGCCACTACAGTGCCCATCCGTGCCACTATAGTGCCCATCCATGCCACTACAGTGCCCTTCCATGCCACTACAGTGCCCATCCGTGCCACTACACTGCCCATGTGCTACTAGAGTGCCCATCCGTGCCACTACACTGCCCATCCATGCCACTACAGTGCCCATCCGTGCCACTACAGTGCCTATCCATGCCACCACAGTGCCTCACAATAGAGTAAAATATAGTCAAATTAGATTTGAAATGTATGCCCCTAGAACACCTGACAGTGCTCTCTAAATGTTGGGCCTCTGTATGTGGCCAGGCTGTGTAAAAGTGTCACACTTGGTATCGCCATACTCAGGGGGAGTAGCAGAATATGTTTTGGGGGGTAATTTTTGCTAGGTACATGCTGTGTGTTAGAAATATTGTATAAATTGTCAACTTTGTGTAAAAAAACATTTTCCAAAAACTTGTGGAAAAAATGACACGTTCAAAAGACTCATTATGCCTCCTAGAATATATGTTCGGGTGTTTAATTTCCAAAATGGGGTAATTTTTTGGGCGTTTCCATTGTCCTGGTACTCCAGGGCCTTCAAAAGTGCAAGAGGTAGTCAAGAAATGATATGTGTAACTCATGCTCCTAGAACACTTGATGGTGCTCCCTGCATTTTGGGTCTCTGTATGTGGCCAGGCTGTGTAAAAGTCTCACACATGTGGTATCGCCATACTCAGGAGGAGTAGTAGAACGTGTTTTGGGGTGTAATTTGTGGTATGCATATGCTGGGTGTGAGAAATAACCTGTTAACATATGACAATTTTGTGAAAAGAAAAAGAAAAAAAATCTTAATTTTCTAAAGAATTGTGGAAAAAAATTACATGAAAAAAATTCACCATGCCTCTTACTAAATACCTTGGAATGTCTACTTTCCAAAAAGGGGTAATTTGGGGGTATTTGTACTTTCCTGGCCTGTTAGGTCTCAAGAAATGAGATAGGCCGTCAGTACATCAGGTGTGATCAATATTCAGTGATTGGCACCATAGCTTGTAGACTCTATAACCTTCACAAAGACCAAATAATATACACTAATTTTTTTTTTTTTTTTTAACAAAGATATGTAGCAGTATAAATTTTGGCCAAAATTTATGAAGAAAAATTACTAATTTGCAAAATGTTATAACAGAAACTAAGAAAAATTCATTTTTTTTACAAAATTTTTGGTCTTTTTTGAAATTATAGCGCAAAAAAATAAAAGAACCCAGCGGTGATTAAATACCGCCGAAAAAAAAGCTCTATTTGTGTGAAAAAAAGGACGCAAATTTTATATGGGTACAGTGTTGCATGTCTGAGTAATTGTCATTCAAAATGTGAGAGCACTGAAAGCTGAAAATTGGTCTGGTTGTTAAGGGGGTTTAACCGCTTCCCCACCGCGCGGCGTCTTTTCACGGCGGCAGTGGGGGAGCGCTGCGCGAATCGCCGTAAATAGGCGGCGATTCGCAATTGGCCACCAGGGGGCGCGCGATGTCCGCCGGCGAGCCGCGATGAGCGGCAAAAGAGAAAGAACGGGGAACCGCCGATGTAAACACGGCGGTTCCCCGCCCTGTCAGTGGGGCATGAGAGATCTACTGATCCCTGTCACTGGGATCAGTTAGATCTCTCATGCCCATGTTAGCCCAACCCCCCCACAGTAAGAACACACCCAGGGAACACACTTAACCCCTAGCTCTCCCCCTGCAGGTTAACCCCTTCACTGCCAATGACATTTATACAGTAATCAGTGGACATTTAAATTTCTGATCGCTGAATAAATGTCATTGGTCCCAAAAAAGTGTCAAAATGTTCCGACATGTCCCCCCCAATATCGCATTACCGCTAAAAATCGCAGATCGCCGCCATTACTAGTAAAAAAAAATAAATAAATAAA
>BLSH010024119.1:13813-34040 GCA_018402905.1 Glandirana rugosa
CAGAGAGGGATCCTGTGATGACAGCAGGGAGGGAGTCCTGGGATGAGAGCAGAGAGGGATCCTGTGATGACAGCAGGGAGGGAGTCCTGGGATGAAAGCAGAGAGGGGGCCCTGCAATTATAGCAGAGAGGGGTGGGGGGGGGGGGGGGTTGTAAGAGGATATGTGTTGGAGTTGTTGCTTTGTGATATTACATGGTTTACATCTGAATTTGCCACTATTGCATTAAATATTTTGTTTTTTTTAGCGAAATCTTCACAGTATTGTGATTATATATTTTTATCATAGTGCTGCTCACAATATTTATTGTTGTGTTTTGGTCACATACTGGGTGGATAATCACATTCCCTTTTGGGGAGTATAGCAGCTGTGGTAGTTACTAACTAGGTAATTTCCTGGTTTTATACACTAATATTTATTTGTTCGTTTTTATTGTCCTGGGCACAGGGAGTATACATTTATTTATTTCATTCTTTACTGAGGGCAGATCATGTCAGACTAATCTGATTATATTGACTATATCACTAATGTTTTGTTCCAGGATGGTGCTGTGGACATAGCTTATCTTGACTTCCCCAAGGCATTTATTACACTGTTTCACAGAATCATTCAATAAAATAGTTGCACACTACTTAACCCTATGCGTGGTTCAGTGGATATGCAGTTGGCTAAAGGATAGATCCCAGAGTGTGGTTGTAAATGGGGTTCACAAATAACAGAGAGCAGTCACCAGTTATGTAGCACAAGGCTCTGTACTGGGTCCTGTTCTATTTAATCTCTATATGTAAGTAAAATAACTAAAGGTTTGTTGGGCAAGGTATGTCTTTTTGCTGATGATACAAAGGGTTGCAATAGGGTTGATATCTCTGGGGGTGTCTATAACATGGAACATGATTGGCATTGCTGGAAGATTGGTCAAAGCAGTGGAAACTGCAGTTCAATGTTTGTTAATGTAAAATAATGAACCTAGGGAAAGAGAATCCCTTAATAGACTAAACTGTCACTGAACTGGGGGTATTGTGTTAACCAGGACTACAGAGAAAATTGATTTGGGGGTACGTATTTCATATAATTGCAAAATGAGCAAAGAATATGGCCATGCAGTGGGAAAAGTGAATAGAATTCTAGGTTGCATCACTAGAGGGATAACCAGCAGGAAGAAGGTCAGGATTACTCTAGATAGATCTTCAGTAGGAACGGTCCCGATGTTCGAGTTGAACGTAAATTTGACTCAAACATCAGGTGTTTGTTTGTTCGTATAACAAAAAACAATATGGGGCGTTCGGGTGAGTTCGCCTGCTGTGGAGCACCCCATTTTGCACTGCGAGATCACAGTGCATTGACGGCTGCTGATTGGCCAAAGCATGCACCTGACATGCATGCTTTGGCCAATCACAGTGCAATCGGCTGTGAGAGCCATGATTGGTCAAAGGCAGGGTGTTGGCCAATCATGGCTCAGGGGGCTAAGTCCATGCCCCACACTATATAAGGCTGCTCCTTACACGGCGGCCGTATATAGTGTAATAATGTGAAGATAGAGAGAAGTTGAGCTAGATTAGGCATGTTAGTTAGTGGCTTGCAGGCAGTTTAGTATATATAGTGTGACATTATATGAGGCACCACAATGGAGGGGTGATACTTGTCGCCTCGCATTTAATCAGACCTGAGCAGCAGATAGCCGATCGGCTGCTCGCCTGATGAGGGGGGCTGCGCTGAATGTTTATCAGAGCAGGCACCCTCAGGATCACCCCACTGGACCACCAGGGAGCCTGCCCAGGACCACCAGGGAGCCCCCCCGGACACTGTGAGGAGGCCGCCCAGGACCACCAGGGAGCCCCCACTAGACCACCAGGTAAGGGCAATACAGTGCACTGTAGGGATGGCACTGTGCCCATGTATGATGCCTGCCAGTGCTATCCCTAACAGTGCTATATGCACTAGTGCCCACCTGTGCCACTTATCAGTGCCCACCTGTGCCACTTATCAGTGCCCACCTGTGCCACCAAAAAGTGCCCACCTGTGCCACCTAAAAGTGCCACCTCTCAGTGCCCAGCAGTGCCACCTATCTGCCCATCAGTGCCCAGTGCCACCTATCAGTGCCGCCTATGAGTGTCCATCAGTGCAGCATATCAGTGCCACATATCGGTGCCCGTCAGTGTTGCTTATCAGTGCCGCCCATCAGTGCTGCATATGTGCCCCATCATCAGTGCAACCTTATCAGTGCTACCTCATCAGTGCCAATCTGTACTGCCTCCTCAGTGCCTGTCAGTCTAGCCTCATCAGTGTAATCACATCAGTGCCCGTCAGTGCCCGAAAATGTACTTTATACAAAGTTTTGTGACAGAAACAAAGAAAAACATTTTTTTCCCAAATTTTTTGGGTTTTTTTTATTTATAGCGCAAAAAATAAAAAACACAGAGGTAATCAAATACCACCAAAATAAAGCTCTATTTGTGGGAACAAAATGATAAAAATTTTGTTTGGGTACAGCGCCACACGGCCACGCAATTCTCATTCAAAATGCAACAGCACTGAAAGCTGAAAATTGGTCTGGGTGGGAAGTGTTCTAAATGCACGGTATTGAAGTGGTTAAGAAACTGTCCTCCATGTCGAATGTTTACATCTGAAAAGTGATCCCCACGAGCTAATCTCCCACATGTGGTGGAGCTCAGCGAGGCAACTCTCAAAGATGGAGGAAATGTTGAAGGCCCTGCTATAAGCTAATGCAGCCCAGCAGGAAACCAACCGCCAAGTTGCAGAGGCTGCTGCAGCTCAGCGAGAGGAGAGTTGCTAGGCTATTTCAGCACAACGGACAGCCCAGTGGGAAATTAACCAACAGGTCACAGAGGTCACTGCAGCTCAGCAAGAGGAGAGTCACCAGGCTATTGCAGCACAAAACGCAGCTCTGCAGGAAACCAACCTCCGGGTCGGCCTTGCTGGAGTTAAAAAAGGGGCCTGCACCTCCCGTGACAGTGGAACCAAAGTTGGTACATGCTTCTTACCACATGCAGAAGATGACACCTGCGGATGATGTGGAGATATACCTCACGACCTTTGAAAGAGTCGCTCTTCGCAAAGGATGGCCAAAAGAACAGTGGTCGGGACTGCTGGCACCATTTTTGACCTGCGAACCCCAAAAAGCCTATTTAGATCTAGAAACAGATAAGGTCATGTGCACCCCACTCCAATGTCTCTAGAGGTGAAAGATCACGCGGCGGACCCGGTTGACACTGGTAGTGTGATAATGTTGGTCAAAAGCAGCTGTGTAAATCTGGCCAAGTTACACCTTAGCACTGTCGGGGTCATTTGCATCCATGGGGACACCAGACGTCGCTGGTCGAGATTAACACCCCTTGCGGCAGAGTGACCCTTTCAGTGGGAGTGGTACCTTCCCTGCTTCATGAAGCCCTAGTGGGTAGGGATTTTCCCCATTTTGGAGTGTGTGGGCAGGCACAGAGAGCCTGGATGAAAGCGTTCCCCCTGCTAAAGAGGCACAGGAGTTATCACTAGATCCTTTTTGCCAAACAGAAGGCGAGATTGGTGGCAGGACCGAGGAAGCAGGAGACCCTCTTCCGTTTCCTGTAATAGCTGGGGAGCAGAAGGAGCTGGAAGATAGCTCCCAGCAGATGGCTAATGTCCCGGACCATGTCTCTGTCCCTGACGGTGAGAGTGAACTGAATGTAGTCCCTGACTTAAGCCTCGTACACACGGTTCGACGATCGTACGTATGACCATGTCGAATCGTACGTTGGCTGTTGTATGTAGCATACTGACGTGCACCCGACAGTCGTACAAACAACATGCGACAGGCCGAATGTAATGACGTGAACGAGCGTATAAAGAGGAAGTGCTGGTATCGTGGTGCTACCCTTTGGGCTCCTTCATGTAATTTCATGTTAGTAAGAAGTTTGGTGTGTGTTGATTCGCGACTTTCAGATCGTTCTTTGGATCGTTTCTGGACGCTCGTTCGTCAACGATGCTGCCTTCTCGAGAGAGAAATCTCGCTATTGTTGGCCTAGGAGTTCAGGCTTGGACCCAAAACCAACGTAGGAGAAGGAGAGAGAGGAGTTGCTGGACCAAAAATTGGTTGCTTAACCATGATCAATTTGGTCATATGGCTTTGGTCAGGGAGCTCCAGGAGAATAATCCTGATGATTTCAGGAATTATCTCTGGATGACGGACCCCTGCTTTAGCCACCTCTTAGCATTGGTGTCCCCCTATATCCAGAAGGAGGACACATGCATGCGCCTTGCTATCACCCCTGAGCAAAGGCTCATTGCTACCTTGCGCTACCTGGCGACAGGAAGAAGCCTGCAGGACCTCAAGTTCACTACAGGCATCTCCCCCCAGGCTCTTGGAGTGATCATTCCTGAGACATGCTCAGCCATCATCCAGGTGCTGCAGAAGGACTATATTAAGGTATGTTACATGTTAATACCACATTTTATGTGTTTATGTTTGATAATATAGTATTTGCCCTTTTTTCCAATATCTAATTAGTAACATTACAATATGCTGTGAATGTCTTCTTTGGCCTCATGCATGCTCTAAGCTTTTTTCAGCCCCTTTTTTTCCTCTACATGCCTCCCCAGCATGTTGTCCAGTGTCCATACACACTCAGAGGGTAGGGTTGCCCCATCATCCCTTTAATCCAGGACACATATGAATTACACAGGTTCTGAGGCTGATTTAATGCAGATAAGGCACCAATTGAGTTTAATTACCACCTTAATAAGCCACAGAACCTGTGTAATTAGTATGTGTCCTGGATTGAAGGGATGATGTGGCAACCCTATCAGAGGGCTGCCATCAGGGGGTACAGGCAGTACTGTTGTAAGGGGCCCCAGTGTCTCAAGGTGCCCTTACAACAAAGAATTTAGCAGTCTTTAACATTGGAGTCTATGGGAGGGGGGCATCCAGTCTGGGAAGACCATTCTCCTGAACCCTAGGCGACAAAAATGACAAACTTTCCCCACAAGGTGAGGCCCCCCTGGACCACAACTGGTTCAAATTTGGGACCTGCAGCACCTATGATTTGGCACGAGGTCTTATTGCAAGCATTGAGTGAGGCTGTGTTGCCTGTGCACTGCTTTTGGAAGCCCTTGGATTTCACACTAGCATGCATTGCACACTTGGCTGGGTCATGCTTGGCAGGCTACATCTCTCAAGTGTGACAGAGTGTATTGTTCCTACTGGGGCTGCAACATGTGTACACCCCTGGCCAGTGGGCAGATATGGTGGAATGGCCCAGTGTGAAGGTCCTGGGTAAGGTTGGTGGTCAGAAGGGGGGCAGGTTTAAAGCTGTGTAAGGGGCTCCCAAATTTCTGATGGCTGCACTGCCCACTCAGCCTGCTAATGCCACAATTATTTATGTCAGATGCAGTTTAGGCGTCTTCCCCCCCCCCCCCTCCCAAAACACACACTTTTGCCACATTATTTTTTGCTTTACAACCAGGCAGAGTGCTTGAGGTGTTCTTATTATGTGAAACCTGAGACCCATTGTTAGGAACTGCTATGATAACCCTCGGCTATCATCTCTCTGTCAGTCTGTCTTAAGCTTGGGCGCCCAAGGAGAGCCCGTCTTCACCCCCAATGATCACAAGCAAACACAAAGCATGGTGAAAAACAGACTCTAATTTTACTGGCATGGTAGGGGGTTTTTATACACTTTTTAGACAAAGAAATACATAATTCATACAAGGGAGGGGATATGTAATTAAGTGTCTTAAAGAAAAAAGAATAGTTGTCTTGTATAGCAGTTATTAATATTTTCTCATACGCTTTCTCATGTAGAGACATCATTAGCAACTTTTTATCTGGACAATACGTTCTCTTCAAGGTCTGTTCCTTCACACACCAGCCAGGTGGCACATTCTTTCAATGTGGCATGTAGAGGAACAAAACCCTGCCGAGATGAACAGAAAACCTTGTCAGCATAAACTTCTTAAAGTAACATTTACACAAACAAGATGGAGTAACTAAGGATAATAGGTTTTCTATCATCTACACCCATGCTCCCAAAAAGTTACATCATTTAAAACTATTGTATCTCCAGAAATGTAATCTCCTATACACACTCTCCATCGTTTGCTGGTGACATTTCCCTACTATTTCCCCAAACATGTAATGCAAGGGCCTGCTTGATTTTCTACTTATTTTACCTCATGTGATCTCTTTTGTTTGAATATGGTTGGAAAAGTGTAATTAGCCAAGTCTATTTTCTGCAGGTTGTGCTTCTCCCATGTCTTTACATCTTGACTGAGCTGGGAATGGAAGTCTAGCCTTATGTTGCCCTTGCATTTGTATGTTGAAGAACATTTTTATGTTTGCTGGCAAAGTCTAATTTTTGTTCTTTTTTTTTTATCCACAGTTTCCTTCAAATCCCCAGCAGTGGTAGGAAGTTGCTGCCCAGTTCATGCAGCAATGGCATTTTCCGAACTGCGGGGGGTGCCATTGATGGGAAGCATGTGAGGATTGTACCACCACCCAACTCGGGCTCCTATTATTTTAATTATAAGGGGTTCTGCAGCATTGTGATGCTTGCTATAGTGTTGGTAAGTTATGAGTTTTTGTACCTGGACGTGGGGAATAATGGCCGCAACTCTGATGGAGGCGTCATCATGCAGACGGAGTTCTATAGGCGGCTTCAGAATGGCACCCTCAACTTGCCACCTCCAGACCACAACGTGGAGGGTCTGAACTTTGTTTTCGTTGCGAATGTGGCGTTTGGGCTTGGGGAACATATAATGAAGCCGTTTCCGCTAAGTGAACCTGACCACTGACCAGCGGATTTTTAACTACAGACTTTCACGTGCTCGAAGAGTGGTGGAAAATGCATTTGGCATTTTGGCCAACAGATTTCATATTTTTTTGACGCCTATAAACCTGGCATTATATAAAATAAACCACGTGGTACTGTGCTGCTGCATTCTCCATAATTGTTTGCGCAGGAATGCCACGAATTATCTCCAAACTGGACCCACTGACCCTGATGCAGCCCTGCCAGGCCCAAGTACAGCAACATCCACTGAAGGCCGTCTGTCAGATGCAATGGCAGACCTTCAAAGACGACGTGCTACCTTGGCCACCCAGAACGCCAGAGAATTAAGAAACAAATACATGGAGTATTTTGTGGGGAGAGGGGCTGTGTCCTGGCAAAACAAGATTACAGATCATTAATCTTATCCTTATAAATAAATCCTTCATTTTAACTACTCTTGTCTGTGTGTTTTTTCATGTGGAAAAGAGATGTTCTATGTGTGCTTTATTCTTGCTCCAAGAGAGAAATCTAACCTTCATTTCTCCATGAGATCCAAATTTCACATTCTGAAATGTATTTTGGTGTGCAGGGGTTGTGCTACATATACACAAACACAAAATGTAGTTGGTGTTCATGCATTCCATGCATGAAGACCAAAAAAGTGATGCATTAACAACTGTTTGAAATGTTAAGAGGTGAACTACATCTGTGTTGACCACATAGAAGAGCACGTTTGCTGTTTAAAGACCTAAACTTTATGGAACTCACAGGCATACATAAAGTAAAGAAGAAGTTACACACTGTTAGTATCAAATATATATTTATATTGTTTGCACATTCTGAGGTGCTTAGCAACATTTTAAATCCACATATAAAACCAGTTATAAAACCAGTTATAAAACCAGTTATAAAACCAGATATAAAACAATATATAAAAACGAGAAAACCTGGTAAGGCTACAAACAAAAGCGTGTAAATATGTACTCCATCACATTAGGGGTTGTCAAGTGTCATCTTTCTGTGTGGGCAAACCCCCCCTTCCTCCAAACTGGAGTTTCTTGAAGAAAGGGGTGTTGCATCTGAGAAATGTGTGAGTGCACCACATCAGTGGTTCCAAGCTGACGCATTTCAGAGTTGCCCCCCTTTATCCAAGATAGCGGAGTTTGTTTAAAAGTGCCCACCCCCAAAACATGTCAGCTCAGAACCCATGATGGGATCAACTCACACATTTCTCAGATGCAACACCTCTTTCTCCCAGAAACTCCAGTTTGGAGGAAGGGGGGTTTGCCCACACAGAAAGATGACACTTGACAACCCCTGATGCGATGGAGTACATGTTTACACGCTTTTTTGGGAGCCCCTTTAAAGTGTGCAACATGCCCTAAAATGGGGCTCACCACACCAGCCCAATTGCAAGAATTGCATTAAAATTTTGCCAGCATGTCCCCAACATCCCTCAGTCACTGCTGGAGGTTCTGCGCTGCCCTCTCTTGTTCCTGGCCCAACCTCTGCAGTTCCTGTGATGCCCTCTGATGTTGCTGCGCTGCCCTCTCTTGTTCCTGGGCCAACCTCTGCAGTTCCTGTGCTGCACTCTGATGTTGCTGCGCTGCCCTCTCCATCTTCTCCAGCTCCACACGGCACCACTGGATGTCCCGTCTGAGGCGCCCAATGGTGCAGTGTGGCAGCTCGTGAGCTGTAAGTAGAGGAAAATGCATAAGGTCAATGATGTGCAGCATAATAGCTGATGATGGCTTGGATGGGCCTATTTTTGGGGAATTGCTTGGGGGGGGGGGGTGCACTTTCCAAACACTTTAACCACTTCCCGACCGCCTGCCGTGTTTTCACAGCAGCAGTCAGGTTGCTGTGCGCGAATCGGCGTAAAAAGGCGGCGATCTGCGAACGGCCGCTAGGGGGCGCGTGCCCACCACACTCCAATGTCCGCTGGCAAGCTGTGATGAGCGGCCACCGGCAAAGTCATTGGTCCAAAAATAGTGTCCAAATTAACGTTTAAAGCGACGCAGTGCCAAATCGCAAAAAGTGCTCTGGTCCTAAAGCTGGAAAACCTTCCGGTTGGTAAGTGGTTAAAGGCAACAATAATAAAGGCTATGGCCATACTTTTGAAAAAAGTAAAAAAGGTGTGTTGGTTTATTAACTGCTGTCTGCTGTCCCATGTACCAAATAGGCCTGTCAATACACAAGAAACAATAATAGAACAGTACTTACAAGGGCAAACAAGAGGTTCCATCAGGGACTGGGGATGTTGGGGCAGCTCCTGGCAATCCGAGTCCTCTAAAAAAAGAAAAAAATGCATTCATTGAGCATCACAAAGTCACTACAGGTTCAACACATACATTGCGGGATATGTTTCAAGTGTACCCACCTTGCAATTGGGCTGGGCTGCCCACATCTGCTGGACTTCCACCACCGGCTTGGGGGGCCTCTGGAGTCGTTTCTGAAACTAAACAACAACAAACAGACAATGATGCCATTTGCCAGGGCCAAAATACTTGACAAGTGGCAACATTCGTCAACTCCTACAGCTGCCCCCCCCTCGCTCCTATGGGATGTGGGCTGTCTGGCATCCATCATATGCATTTGTGTGCCTTCCAGCACTGGGGGCTATCCTCTCACCATATCTGCACTAGCATGGATTAATGGGCACTGATGAATCAGCCAGCAGCCAGTAAAGTGATACTTATCCTTTAATTTAGGCCTAACACCCCCCCCCCCCCCACACACACTTTTGGCCACCTAGCAGCACCCCTGTCTGTGGCACAATTTATCTAATTGTCATTTAGCACTTACCTTCTGGGGATGAAGGTGGGCTTACAGCCGCCTCTGCTGATGGGCCAGGGGTGGCCTCATCTGTGGGTTCCTGAGGGGGGGTGGGCCCTTTGCTTTTTTAATTTTCCTGTTGCAAAATACAAAAAGAACATAAGTGCAAAAGCTAAAGGAATGTCTGAAAACAGTCTGAAATGGTATTCTTCATATACAGTATGCTTGATTTTGAAATTAAATTTGGGAACCCCAAGGCATACAAAGAGTTCAAAAATTCACAGATAATTCTCTCTAGCTACTTTGACCAAGAACAGATCCACACACTGAATTTACACATCTACATACTGGTAACAAAATTAAATTGCTTACTTTTTTCTAGGATTCGATGGATCCGGCGCAGCTGGTCGGGCTCCCTATGCTTGAGGTCGGACCAGCGCTTCCGCAGCTGATCCTTGCTCCGCTGGACCACATATTTGGCAGACAGGCGCTGTATCACCCTCTCCAGCACATAGTCTTTATGACTGTTGGGCCTTTCATAGTCCCCCCTCCTACAGTCATAATCTTTTGCCTCCATGATTGCCACCATATCTGCCATTTCTGGCCTGGTCATGGGGGTGGCCTTAATCTTTTGGTGGCTCCTACGGGAATCCGCCATACTTGATTCGCTCTATCGTCGTGTTGCTGCGATCGTTCGTTCATTCCGTGGAGGCGTTGGTACGTGTCACGCCCCAGTGTCACGCCGCGCCTGAGAACGCTACGCATGCGCAACGTAAAGCAAGGTATAAAAGATGAACGAACGGTCACGGAAATTGCCCTAGGTAGGAACGCTCTGTGGAACGATCGCTGTGGGACGACTGCTGTGGAGGAACTCTGTGAAAACGAAGGTTCGCCTGGATTTTCAGATATAGGTGGATAGAGGCCTATACTGTTATGCTTGGATTGCAGGTACATGGGTGCCCCATGATAATCTCTCATACTTGACAATTGTCCCGGATTGACCAGGAAAGTCATGCTTTTTAGTATAAGCTGTCCCAGGATATCCGTGTCCTAGGCAGCATCCCGGAGCCTGTATTGTGCCCTCCTAAACCCCCCCTGTACTGTGCACTTCTGCTCAACCCTTTGTGTTGATTAGTCTTTGATTTATGGCATGTTTTAAAATCAATTTGATTGAAAGTAGTGATGAATATATGTTTAATTCCATCAACAATTTATACGTAAATTCTTGAGAGCAGGTGCATAAAACGGGGCAGGCTGGTAGGGGCCCTAGTGCCTTACTTTGTCCAGGGGCCCATGGTGGTATTAAGACCGCCCTGTTGGGAAGAATGGCTTATACTGCTTAGGTTTGCTACATCATCCCTTTAATTCAGGACAGATATTAATTACTCAGGTTCTGTGGCTGATTAAGGTGGTAATTAAACTCACTTGGTGCCTTACCTGCATTCAATTAGCCTCTGAACCTGTGTAATCTATATGTGTCCTGGATTAAATGGATGATGCAGCAAGCCTAATACTGCTTGGCTTGGGGCCTAGATTTGGTGGGGCTTTTATAGGGGTATGCTGGGTGAAGTTGCATGATGCTTTGTCTTCTGTCTTGCAGGCATAATGAGCGACCGCTTTTTCTCACAGGACTTCCTTGGCAAATTTATAGAGCTATACCACCAGCTACCGTGCCTATGGAATGTGCAGAGAAAAGATTACCATAACAAGACCCGGAAGGAGGCAGCGCTAAGCCAGCTGGTTGACCTCTGTAAAGAGATTAACCCCGAGGCAACCATAAAATATATGCGGCAATAAATTGACAACCTTCACACAACCTATGGCAGGGAGGTGAAGAAGGTAGAGCAGTCCAAAAGGTCTGGAGCTGCAGCATCTGAGGTGTATGTACCTAAATTGTGGTACTTTACCAGCCTGCAGTTCCTACAGAGTGTATCTGAGGATAGCTCCTCAATATCTACACTTCCCTCAACTTCAGGGGAGGTCATGTCTCCTACTAGACATGAGGAGGAGGAGGAGGCCGTCTTGACCCAGGTATAGTGTTGGTGAACATATTGTAAAGATTAAATACAATGATAAGAACTAAACATTATTGTCCAAACATTGGAGTCTTAACACATTTGTTTCTGGATCCAAACCCAGTTGTGGCCTAAAGTAATTTTAAGTATAAATCCAAATGCTGGTGCCAGAATGGTAGTGTTTGACATTTCTAATTATTCAATAAGCAACAGTAATGAAATGTAAATTTGTTTGGATTCATCACCCACACAAACAAACATATTCTAATATTGTCACTTTTTTATACTCAGGAAAGTGTCACCGAGACGGTGACTGAGGAGGAGGCAGCTGGGCCATCACAGCCATGCCAATCCAGAATTCCTCCACTGGAGGTTGGGAGGAGAAGAAAAAGGAGGGCCCAGGACGCTGATGAGGCTGCGGCTGCATTCTTCCTCCAGGCAACCCAGGTCCTCCAAAGAGAGCCGGAGGAGGAGGAGTCCTTTGCATCATTTGCAGCAGTCAAGCTCAAAAAAATGAGTGAGCTGCAAAACAATATTGCAGAGGATTTGATGAGCCAAGTGCTCATCAAGGGGGCGATGGGGCTCCTAACCACAAACACCAAACTAGTGGAAGACGTTCCTCCACCACCTGCCCCATCCCAACCACATCCACTGCCACAGCAGCATGCTGCCCAGTAGCAGTATTACCCTCAGGGCCCCCAACAACCCTGGTCTGGGGATTATGGGCAGTACCCCCATTGAGGGCTTTATTTTTTGTTTCTGTTTTTTTGTAGTTGTTTTTTATGTTGTTTTAATTTTTAACATATCTTACATAGTTACATAGTTAGTCAGGTTGCAAAAAGATCATCCAGTTCAACTAAAAAAAAAAAAAATGTATATATATATATATATAACCAAATAATGCCATATACAATCCTTCACCCACAGTTGATCCAGAGGAAGGCAAAAAACCCCAGCAAAGCGTGATCCAATTTGCTATGACGGGGGAAAAAATTCCTTCCCGATTCCCCGAGAGGCAATCGGATTCACCCTGGATCAACTTTACCTAAAAATTTTAGTACCCAGTTATATTATTTACATTAAGGAAAGAATCCAGGCCTTTTTTAAAGCAATCAACCGTGCTGGCCAAAACCACCTCTAGAGGGAGTCTATTCCACATTTTCACAGCTCTTACTGTAAAGAAACCTTTCCATATTTGTAGATGAAATCTTTTTTTCTCTAGACGTAAAGAATGCCCCCTTGTCCTTTGTGATGACCTTAAAGTAAATAACTCAACACCACGTTCACTATATGGACCACTTATATATTTGTACATGTTGATCATATCTCCCCTTAATCTCCTCTTCTCAAGAGAGAATAAATTCAGATCCTCTAATCTTTCCTCATAGCTGAGCTCCTCCATGCCTCTTATTAGTTTGTTTGCCCTTCTCTGCACTTTCTCCAATTTCCCGATATCCTTTTTGAGAACTGGTGCCCAAAACTGAACTGCATATTCCAGATGAGGTCTTACTAATGATTTGTACAGCGGCAAAATCATGTCTCTATCTCTGGAGTCCATACCTCTCTTAATACAAGAAAGGATTGCTTTGGAAACCGCAGCTTGGCATTGCATGCCATTATTAAGCTTATGATCTACCAAAACCCCCAGATCCTTCTCCACTATGGATTCCCCCAGTTGTACTCCCCCTAGTATGTATGATGCATGCATATTCTTAGCGCCCAAGTGCATAACTTTACATTTATCTGCATTATTATATTTTGTTATACTTTATACATTTGTTTTGTGTTATATATTCTTTGAGGAAAAAATATTCTTATTATTTAATTTGTATTCTTTATGCTTTCAAAATAAAGAATATTTAAAATAACAATACTTGCCTAAGTTTATTAAAGAAAATGACAGGTTTGAAGTAGGCAGTTACATTAAAAATAAAAGTTATAACAAATAGCAAGGGACCACAAACACGTTCAGTTCAAGGAATTCTCGTATTTCAGAGATTTGAATATTGGGGAAATGGTAAATAGAAGAAAAGAGATTGAAAATAATGCAAATTCTATTAATATCACTACAGAACAACTGTCTTTTTTACATTAGTATCATGTGTATCACTAGCAATGTGCATCTTCATTATTATCCCATTGAAAAAGATGCTAATGTGCGCCGCATTTCGCTATTTGAATTGAATTGCCAATAGACAAACGAATATGCAATTGTGAAACACAAACCTAGTTTTACATGAACGGACACTTCTGGCCGTTCCTGACTTGGCGCATGCGTGTTTTGCACAATACAACTTGTTGTACCAACTGCTCTGTACACACGATACAACGGTCGTATGAGACCTTGTTGGTACGACCAAGTTTTCTAGTCTGCTCATATAACTCCCTTGTACGACCATCGTATGTCGGCTGCTCAAAATCGCGCATACAAACGATCGATTCCGCATACAACGGTCGTGAGTACAACCTGTTGTATGCGATCGTCGAACCGTGTGTACGAGGCTTAAGAGGTCTGGAGAGAACAACTACGGGATGTCACTCTCCTCAGAGCCAGAGAAAACATGAAGGTGATGGATGGGGAACCTGTGGACCCTAATTGGGGAGTGTCTTATCCCTACATGACGCTTAAAAATGATTTGTTGTATCAGGTGGTGAAACACGGAGAGGACGAAAAGGAACAGCTAGTGGTTCTCAAACCCTTCTGCCAGATAGTTCTAGATCTGGCCCAAGGTCATGTAATGGGGGACATCTGGGTATGGAGAAAACCAGTGAGAGAATAACCCAGAGATTCTTCTGGTCTGGGTTGTATGCAGATGTCAAAGAATACTGTGAGTCATGCACTGAGTGTCAAATGACAGCCCCATCACTCCATTTTCGTAGTCCCCTTGTCCTACTTCCCATAATTGAAGTGCCATTTGAGCGAATTGGCATGGTTCTCGTGGGACCAGTAGTAAAATCTGCCCAGGGACAGCAGCACATCCTGGTGATACTGGACTATGCGATCCTCCACCCTGAGGCCATACCCTTGCGGAATACCTCCGCTAAGACTATCACCAAGGAACTGGTCCAGGTGTTTAGTCGGGTGGGGATCCCTAAAGAAATTTTGACAGGTACCCCGTTCATGTCCAGAGTGACCAGAGAATTGTGTAAGTTGTACAAAATCTCCCATCTCTGTACCTCTATTTACCACCCGCAAACTGATGGTCTAGTGAAAAGGTTTAACAAGACTCTTAAGAGTATGCTAAAAAAAAAAGGTGTTGGATAAAGATGGACAAAATTGGGATTTTTTTGATGCTGTACCTCATGTTTTCCATACGAGAGGTTCCGCAAGCTTCTACGGGGTATTCCCCCTTTGAACTCTTGTATGGTAGACATCCCAGGGGGCTGCTAGATGCCGCAAAAGAGACATGGGAAGGAGAGGCCACCCCATATAGAAGCATCACAGAGCACGTCTCCTTGATGCAGGATTGAATTGCAGCTGTCCTGCCCCTTATATGAGAGCATATGGAGCAAGCCCAGGAAGCCCAGAGAAGGGTTTACAATCGGGGTGTCAAAACCCAAACTTTTACAGGTGCTGGTGCTAGTCCCCACGGTTGAAAGCAAATTCCTGGCAAAATGGCAGGGTCCCTTTGAGATTAGGGAAAGAGTAGGCGAAGTAAACTACAAAGTTCATCAGCCCGGGAAAGGGAAACCGGAGCAGATTTACCATGTTAGTCTCCTAAAATCGTGGAAGGACAGGGAGAGTTTATTGGCAGTGTCCACGCCCCAAAAGGACAGGTTATCCCTAACCCCAGATGTCCCCATAACCAAGTACTTGTCATTGACGCAACAAAACGACGTTAAGGAATTTGTCAGTAAAAATAGAGACTTTTTCCCGCCCCTACTCGGACTGACCACGCTGTAAATGTGACTCACGCTGAAAAAGTCCCGCCCATAGGACATAACGCATACCTGAGGGAAGAATATGCTGGACGTCACCCGAACTGCCATCTTTTGTGATTTTATGCTTATGCTTATACCTATGATTGCATACTAGCACCAGTGGAGGAGCTTTTATCTGTGAGTACCCCATTTTATGTTAAATAAATAAAGAATATGGTTTTATACAGAGAGCACTAGAAAGTGTTTATTTTTATCTGCATATGCAGGGAGAGTATCTTTTTCCTGTCAGAGTCCAAATGAGTACCTATGCTTGAAGACCAGGACCTTCATCACCAACCTTGAGTGATACATGCTTCAAGGCCTTTTTGGTCATAGTAAGGAAGTGAGAGGCTGCATGAGTTGGAGTGATAGCACCACGGCTCACACTCTTTATCTTATCTGAATTTTTTATGGGCTGTAGTTTGCGCTGCACTATCTACTATTAATTTACCTTGAGAAGATTGTTAATTGCCTTTGAGTGTTCAGCTTGCAACTTTTTTCCATTTATGATTGATTACATCTCTGCGCTGAATCTTTCTATATTTTCAGTAAATGTAAAACCCTACTGAATACCTGAGGCTAGACAAGAGGCGGTGGTAAGAGAAAAAAAAAACATGTTGGCGTTAGACGTGATAGAGGAGTCCCAAAGCGCCTGGTCAAGCCCTATAGTGCTGATCCCAAAGCCCGGTGGCACTATCCGGTTCTATAACGATTTTAGGAAGCTGAATGAAGTGTCTAAGTTTGACGCATACCTGATGCCGCGGGTTGAAAAACTTGTGGATAGGTTGGTAGTGGCTCACTACATAACCCTAGACCTAAATAAGGGATACTGGCAGGTCCCCTTAACTGAGTCAGCAAAGGAAAACATGGCCTTCTCTACCCCAGAGGGGTCTTTCCAATACAAATGAATGCCGTTTGGTCTGCATGGGGCACCTGCATCCTTTCAGAGGATGATGGACAAAACTTTGAGGCTGCATTGACCCTATGCAGCAGCCTATCTGGATGATGTCATCATCCACAGCCCAGAATAGGAATCCCATCTGCCCTGAGTGCAGGCAGTGGTAGATTTACTGAAGGTAGCAGGTTTAACAGCCAACCCAAAGAAGTGCGCCATAGGTCTCGAGGAGGCCAAATATCTTGGGCATGTGATTGGTTGATGTCTGATTAAGCCCCAAACCAATAAGATTGAGGCCATTCAAAAGTGGCCCCAACCAGTGAACAAGAAACAGGTTTGGGCCTTCCTGGGGATTACAGGGTATTACTGATGCTTTATGCCCGACTTTGCCACCATTGCCGTCCCTTGGACCGATCTGACAAAGGGTAGAGCGTCAGGAATGGTTAAGTGGAATCCCGAAGCTGAGAAGGCCTTTCAGAAATTGAAGCAAGCCCTTTGTGTACAGCTCATGCCATTGTGGAGAAGGAGTGCCTAGCTATCAAGTGGGCCTTAGAGGCCCTAAAATACTACACGCTGGGAAGGTCATTCAGACTAGTCACTGACTATGCCCCCCTTAAGTGGATGTGTAACAACTGGGCGAAAAATAGCCAGGTGACTAGGTGGTTCCTGGCCCTACAGTCGTTTAAGTTCTAGGCTGCACACCGGGCTGGAAGGCTCCAAAATAACGCCGATGGTCTTTCCCGAGCCAACTGCATGGTCGGGACAGTTGCTCTGCCCGAGGGGCTTGAGCAGAGGGGGGATATGTGACGTTATGTAAGGCTCCACAATGGGCAGGTGATTTTTGTCACCTCACATGGGATCATTTTGAGGCAACTAGCGGGAGTCCGACTTGGGTTTTTTGGCCACCATAGCAAAGCTGGTTCCAGCCCAGACTTTTTGGTCCACTCAAACCCCTCTCCACCTGCATTTAATGACCAGGAAGAGAACAGAGGAACAGAGGAAAGCTCTATCCTGGATCTCATGGATCTCAGAGGGAGAAAGCTGAGAGAGCTCTGTGTGCTAATTTGGACTCTAAGAAAACGCTTTGCACTGTGCTTATGTTTTGTGGGTGTCGGGGACAGCCCCACACTGTATTGAGAGGAACCTGTTTGTTTAGTTTAGCGCCAGATGGCGAGGTTTTGTTTTCTGTTTTTGTTTATGTTTTGAACTTGCAAACCTGAAACAATAAACCTGGCCAGATTTTTAAGAAACTGTCCTCCATGTCGAATGTTTACATCTGAAAAGTGATCCCCACATGCTAATTTCCCACAATAGATGCAGTGTAGACTATATATACAATCAGTGCAGACAGTGTATTAATATATATATATATATATATATATATATATATATAGTATCTCACAAAAGCGAGCACACCCCTCACATTTTTGTAAATATTTTATTATATCTTTTCATGTGACAAGAAATGACTCTTTGCTACACTGTAAAGTAGTGAGTGTACAGCTTGCATAACTGTAAATTTGCTGTCCCCTCAAAATAACTCAACATACAGCCATTCATTTCTAAACCGCTGGCAACAAAAGTGAGCACACCCCTAAGTGAAAATGTCTTTGCCCTCCCCGGTGTCATGTGATTCATTAGTGTTACAAGGTCTCAGGTGTGACTGGGGAGCAGGTGTGTTAAATGTGGTGTTATCGCTCTCACTCTCTCATACTGGTCACTGGAAGTTGAACATGGCACCTCATGACAAAGACCTCTCTGAGGATCTGAAAAAAGGAATTAATGCTCTACATAAAGATGGCCTAGGCTATAAGAAGATTTCCAAGACCCCAAAACTGAGCTGTAGCACAGTGCAATTTAACAGAACAGGTTCAACTCAGAACAGGCCTCGTCATGGTCAACCAAAGAGGTTGAGTGCACGTGCTCAGCTTCATATCCAGAGGTTGTCTTTGGGAAATTGATGTATGAGTGCTGGCAGCATTGCTACAGAGGTTGAAGGGGTGGGGGGTCAGCCTGTCAGTGCTCAGACCATATGCCGCACACTGCATCAAATTGGTCTGCATGGTTGTCATCCAAGAAGGAAGCCTCTCCTAAAGATGATGTACAAGAAAGCCAGCAAACAGTTTGCTGAAAACAAGCAGACTAAGGACATGGATTACTGGAACCCTGTCCTGTGGTCTGATGAGGCCAAGATAAAATTATTTGGTTCAGATGGTGTCAAGCGTGTGTGGTGGCAACCAGGTGAGGAGTACAAAGACAAGTGTGTCTTGCATACAGTCAAGCACGGTGGTGGTAGTGTCATGGTCTGGGGCTGCATAAGTGCTGCCGGCACTGGGGAGCTACAGTTCATTGAGGTAACCATGAATGCCAACATTTACTGTGACATACTGAAGCAGAGCATGATCCCCTCTCTTTGGAGACTGAGCCGCAGGGCAGTATTCCAACATGATAACCACCCCAAACCGACCTCCAAGACAACCACTGCCTTGCTAAAGAAGCTGAGGATAAAGGTGATGGACTGGCCAAGCAGGTCTCCAGACCTAAACCCTATTAAGCATCTGTGCGGCATCCTCAAAGGGAAGGTGGAGGAGTGCAAGGTCTCTAACATCTTCCTGCTCTGTGATGTCGTTATGGAGGAGTGGAAGACTTCAGTGGCAATCTGTGAAGCTCTGGTGAACTGTATGCCCAAGAGAGTTAAAGTAATGCTGGAAAATAATGGTGGCCACACAAAATATTGACATTTTGGGCCCAATTGTCATGCTTCAAAATTGCGCCCACTTGCAGAATGGCAACAAACTTTGCAACTTAGAAACTTAAAAATTTCTACAGGTTACCAGTTTTGAGGGATAGAGAAGGTCTAGTGCTAGAATTATTGCTCTCGCTTTAACGATCGCGGCGATACCTCACATGTGTGGTTTGAACACCGTTTTCATATGCGGGAGAGACTTATGTATGCGCTCGTTTCTGCGCGCTAGCTCACGGGGACGGGCACTTTAAAAAATTTTTTTTTTAATTATTTATTTTACAAAATACAAAATTAAAAAAAAAAAATGTGATCACTTTTATTCCTATTATAAGAAATGTAAACATTCCTTGTAATAGAAAAAGCATGCCAGGACCTCTTAAATATGAGATTTGGGGTCAAAAAGACCCCAGATCTCATATTTACACTTAAATGCAAAAAAAAAAAAATGACAGTTAAAAAAAAAATGTCCCCTTTAAGAGCTATGAGCGGAAGTGACTTGTGACGTCGCTTCTGCTCTGCAATGTTATGAAGCCGAGACCACTTTTATCAGATGCAGAATTGACAGCAGAGAAAAAATACTGGGGTTATGGTAGCTATCTGCTACCATAGCAACGGTAATCCACTTCAAATGGCCGCTGTATAATGACATCAGGCGGATGTTAAGTGGTTAAAATCACTGCTCCTGAAAATTGTCATTTTAAAAACTTTTTTTTGCATTGATACATGTCCCCTAGGGCAGTACCCGGGTCCTCATACACATTTTATGGCAATAACTTGTCACGAGTAAAATTTCCGAATATACGTTCAATAACGGTATTTTACACATACTCCTGGGCCCATGACGGGATCCCCTGTACATAGTTACGTTTTTTTTCAAAAATTTTACTGTTAAAAGTCCTCGTCACTAAAATTGGTGAATTGTAGGCGGACTACAGTAATATGTCGCCGGTAAACTTCACCTAATGGCAACGATACCATCGTCTATCGATGGTATTGGGGTCATAAAAAAGAGACGACAGTTAAGACGTAGACTATTTTCACCAGAGCCGAAGTATTGTAACGTCTCGTCTTCGCTGCAGTGTTCAGTGAAGGCGAGTATCGAGAATTTCCCCTGTA
>BLSH010024119.1:42764-53114 GCA_018402905.1 Glandirana rugosa
GTTATTTTGCGCCTTGGTTTTTCCACACGCTTCTTGCGACCCTGTTGGCTATTTTGAATGAAACGCTTGATTGTTCGATGATCACGCTTCAGAAGCTTGGCAATTTTAAGAGTGCTGCATCCCTCTGCAAGATATCTCACTATTTTTGACTTTTCGGAGCCTGTCAAGTCCTTCTTTTGACCCATTTTGCCAAAGGAAAGGAAGTTGCCTAATAATTATGCACACCTGATATAGGGTGTTGATGTCATTAAACCACACCCCTTCTCATTACTGAGATGCACATCACCTAATATGCTTAATTGGTAGTAGGCTTTCGAGCCTATACAGCTTGGAGTAAGACAACATGCATAAAGAGGATGATGTGGTCAAAATACTCATTTGCCTAATAATTCTGCACACAGTGTATATGGGATGGTGGGAGCGCACTGCACTATATAATTCAGCTAATCCATTCAGTAACCACATACATGTATTTTTTCGTTACATAGACGATTTGAATTTTATGGTTGATGACCAGATCGGACCTTTAGAGCCTTTTTTGCAACATCTGAATGATAACCTATTGAACCTGCGGTTCACTGGACAAATGAATACAAATAAGATGGATTTTATTGATGTAAATTTAAGTGTCACGGGTTCTATCATTAGTACTGATCTATATAGGAAGCCTTTGTCTGGCAATGCCATTTTGATGGCTGCGTCGGGGCATCCCAGACACACCGTCAGAGGAATTCCCGTTGGACAGTTTTTAAGATTACGCCGGATCTGTAGTACTGATGAGGCTTTTGACATTCAAACGAAGGCTCTGTATGAACATTTACTTGGAAGGGGCTATCCTAGATGGATGCTTGACAGAGCTATTCTGATTGCTAGATCCAAAGATAGATCAGCTCTGTTGAAACATAGTGAGTTTAAAACTCGGAGTAGGGACACTTTCCGTGGCAATAAGCTTACTCTAAGTACCTCTTTCATTCTTGAGTTTAACAATATTAAAAATATTGTATTGAAATATTTACCTGTCCTTTTTGGAGATGATACTTTTGCCAGTCTTCTCAGAGATGGAATAAACGTTGTGTCGAGACGAGCACCCTTTCGGGGGGGTTATTTATTGCCCAGTTTGTTCCAACAGGTTAAGACTAAGCAGCCGCCTACTTGGCTACATTTCAGGGGCAAATATCGCTGTGGAGTGACTGATTGTCCCTGTTGCAGCCACATTATTGGAGGGGATGTTGTACGCTCGCATTCAACAAATAGAGAACATAAGATCCAGTCTTTCTATAATTGCAATACTAAATATGTTGTGTATGTCATTACCTGTAAAGCTTGCCATATACAATATATAGGGCGTACAACTAGAAGACTGCGTAATAGATTTTATGAGCATCTATATAATATTGAAAAGGAGGAACACAGAATCACCAATGTGGGATGACATTTCAGGGATGTTCATGGAGGCAGCACTTCAGAAGTGGGGGTGCAAATCATAGAGAAAATGAAGGTGCCCAAAAGGGGTGGGGATTTCTTCAAACTTCTCTGTAAACGGGAAGTATATTGGATTTTTTGTTTTGGAACTCGTATTCCTCTGGGTCTTAATTATGAGTGGGACCTTACCCATTTTTATGAGTAGCTATGTCTTCATGTTCCCATGATTTTTGTCTACCTCTTTTTTGTTTTCTTTTCTTTTCTGTGTCTCTGCAGCTTCCTCTCTTTGAACTTTCCTGAGTGTGACGATCCACATTATATCCGATGATCATTTGTTTGAAAAGATATTTAGATGGCCTCATGGTTCTATTGTTTGTGTTTTTTTCCTGGTGATTATAGTCTCTGATGTATGGATGTTCCTATAGTGATTGAGTTCTATGGTAAAATGGTCTTCAGTATAGTTAAGGACTTTATGTATAGCCAGTGCAATTACCCTATATGGTCCGCTTCTATCTTTACATAATATATTTTATATATATAATCAATATGGGTATGTACGGCTGATGTGTGTTTTTTTTGGGTGCACTATGTGGAGCTGCCCACAGGAAAGGTCCTTCTGTGGGTTGCCCCCTTGACGCCCTTATAACCACCTCACATGCTACGGTCTGTATCTGTGTTCATGGATTATTTGCCAACATACACGCACAGACTCCTGATCGATCACAGTTTTTGATTGTGAGCCTGTACGTGTTGGGCTGTGATTGGGTCTATTTCACTGACATTTAATCTATTAGAGGCCATTCTTCATGCCCTTGTTTTCTGGTGGGGTCATTGTGTTCATTCGTTTCCTTCTATTTACATTTATATATTCATAAAATGTTTTTCCTCCTACGGAAGCGATACACAATGTCCCCTTCCTTTGTATGTACATTGTATGTTTTTATGTGTACATGCAATTGTATATGATGTTTTTGTTATGTACATTTATGTATATTTCTCCCTTGTCTCTTTTTAAGTATGCATTTTTTCACATGCTAATGATTTTAACTTTGTTGTTAGCAATGTTTGCACCTGTACCTTGTTTAAAGAGAAGCCAGCCTACTCTTAATTGTTTGAACTTCCAATGGTGGTGGAGTGGCTATTGCTTATTTAAATGATGTACTTTTTGCAAAACCTTTGTAATGAATAAGCTTGTGATCGAGTGAAACGCGTTCTTTTTGCCAGATATGAGAAGAGAGGTGGAAGACTACTGCCATTCTTGTCGGCCTTGCATTCAAAGGAAGACTCTCCCAATTTGTGCTGCTACCATGCAGCATTTGCAGAGTCAGGACCCTATGGAGCTGGCGTGTATTGACTTCTTGTGTTTGGAACCAGATACAGGTGGAAGAAGCAATATATTGGTGGTAACTGATCATTTCATCCGATATGCTCAGGCCTATCCCACAAAATACCAGCAAGCAACCACAGTAGCCAAGGTGCTGGTGGAGAAATTTTTTGTTAATTATGGACTGCCTGTCAGAATCCATTCTGATCAAGGAAGAGACTTTGAGAGTCGGCTCATACAACAGCTGTGCAAGTCATTGGGCATAAAGAAGTCCCAAACTACCCCCTATCATCCACAAGGAGACCCTCAACCTGAGAGATTCAATAGGACACTGTTGAATATGTTAGGAACTCTGCCTATCAAGAAGAAACAGAATTGGGGAAATCATATTGCCACATTGGTACATGCTTATAACAGTACTGTGAGTGATTCAACTGGATAATCACCTTACCGCCTTATGTTCGGGAGAGAGGCTAGGTTACCAATTGACTTGGTCTTTGGAACATCTGATGATGGTACTTCCTTAACTCCTCATAAAGGTTATGTGGACCGATTAAGAAAAAATTTAAAGCAAGCATATGAAAAGGCCATGCAGCACGCCACTACTCGAGAGTGAAGGGACAAGAAGAATTTTGATCTCAGGGTGAAAGTTCAAGATATACAGCCGGGAGATAGAGTGTTGTTGAAGAATGTGGCCGTACCAGGAAAGCACAAACTGGCTGACTGTTGAAGGCCTCACCCTTAAGTTATCTGAAAGCAGCTCCCAGGGCTGCCTATATACCAGATCAAGCCAGAAGGACATCGGGATCACTTACTTCCTCTGTCAGATGCAGTTAGGATGCCTCTTTGCCCAGATGTCCCTACTTTAGATCCAGGCCCTCCAAAGACTAGATCTCAACGGAAACCTCCTGTTAAGCCTACCCGACCAGCTCTGGAGGAAAGTGAAGATGAGGAAGTGGTACCTTCTTAGCTATGGGATCCAGTAGTTATTCCTGAGATGGAGGTTAGGCCCTGGCACGGAAGGTCAACGTCACCAACAGAGGTCATTAGGTCATCAGATTCCCCTGGACAGAGAAGAACTGCTCCACTGTTGTTAAAAGGAAGAGATGTTCACCCAAGCCGGAATGTCAAACCTGTTCCTAGAGTTTTACCACCAATGGGGAAGAGAGGTGTCTGCTCAAGTGAGAATGTCAGACATTTTCTAGATTTCCGTCACCAATGGAGAAGAAAAATGTTCAGATCAGTGACAGTGTTCAACCAGTTCCCAGCTTTGAGAAAGGAGATCTAATCAGTTTTACAGAGGAGTGTACACCTGTGTTTGAACATGCTGACGGTTCTGCAGAGGATATGGCGTCGTTACCAGAGGAATCTAACCATGAAAATACAGACAAACTAAATCATATTTCTAAAAATTATGTTATTCCAATGGCCAGTCCAAGAGACAGTTCTATTGTGGATATAAATCTGGAAAAGAGTCCAAAAAAACAAGTTACCATTTTAGCCTGTCCAGAAAGGGAGGTTGTGTTCATATCCAGTCCAAAAGAAACTTCCACTCCTGAAGTGAGGCTGAGTAAAAGCTCCACTCCATTGGATAAACAAGAGAAGAGTGCTGTCCACAAGCAGGAACCCAGTCCATATGTTTACCTCAGCAGGAACATCCATCCTCCCAGAAGACTTACATATGATGCACTGGGGGAAAATTCTGAGAGATTGATTCCTACCATTCATAGGTCAGACTCTACACCTGCCTCTATTACCACTAATTGGGCTAAAGATGACCTCAATGCAACCCTGACACTACTGGGTGGGACACGGGTATTGCCCTGGCCTGCCAGAAAACTGACTATGAACTTACTGAGAATGTGTATAGAGATGGTTTAAAAATCCTGATGTCTGTCAGTATTTGTTGAGTTTAAAGCGGAGTTCCACCCAAAAGTGGAACTTCCGCTTTAAGCACTCCTCACCCCCTTACATGCCACATTTGGCATGTCATTGTTTTGGGGGAGGGGAGTGTGTTTTGTCAGGTACTTCCTGTCCCCCTTCCTTCATCCATCACTGGGCCGCCTAGGCAACTCCTCCTTTCCTCCTATGCGGCCCCTCCCTCCTGGCAATCTTCTGGGACACATCTGAAGCTGAAAGCTATTACCGCTGGGCACCCACAGTAGTAATGTCAGCCTGAGGAGGGGAGGGGGAGACAAGCGAGGCTCCAGGGGGCCCTATCGCTGGACCACGGGACAGGTAAGTGGCTGTTTATTAAAAGTCAGTAGCTACACTTTTTGTAGCTGCTGACTTTTAATAAACTTACAAATGCGTGTAGAATGGTGGAACTCCGCTTTAAGTGATAGTTAAATTGATTAATCATATGTTTTTCCTCAAGTGTTGGCAGGAAAACACTGAGTATTTGGGGGCCAAACACTTTAAGTGAGGGCAGAATGTAGCCAGGAGCTAAGTTTTATACTTCTGGCAATAAAGACATCCTTACCTGCAGGTATATTGCAGCTGATTCCCCTAGTGCCTAGTTTATTAATTGGTGATTGGAACTGTGCTGGAGAACTGCCTTGTGGTGTGCTCTTGAGGATTATCGTCAGACTGTGCCACAGAAGAACTTCATTTCCCATCAGACTGCGCTGCATAGGAAGGCTCCTGGGAAAAACAGTGCCTCATGGGAGAGTCTATTTAAGCAGAGGGTGCGGTCTGGCGTGCTCTCTCTGGATGGCGGTGATCGATCAGCAAGACCCTGTGTGTCCTGTCAGCAGAGTTGCGGCCTACTCACACAGACCTTGCGGTTCGCAACTATACAGCGTTTCAGCGGATGATTCGGGAGACCGGCCATGCTACCAGCGGAGCCTGCTCCTGAAATCTGCGGGCAGCTGTAGCGATCGATCCAGGAGAACTGCGAGGAGGAAGGCAGTGGAGGCCGATTTTAGGAGCAGAGGGCTGGCATGTCATCATCATCATTATCTCCAGTCTCATCATCATCTTCTGCAGTCATTGTTCCTGTTGGGTGAGCGGGCTCAGGCCCATCTATATAGTATTGATCTCATATACTCCAATCTCCTATACTTATTGCTTGTGGATATTTAAGTACTATCACAGAACTGGAGAAGCTGGAATATACCTATTTAAGTTTACTGGATTGCTGTCAGCTCTTAGCTTTATTACAAAGCCAGTGATCACTGTGAAGTTCTTTAATTTACTACAGTAAAGTTGTTCATCTCATCTCTGTGCACTAATAGGTTTGCTAGGTACCTAGCATCGGCAGAAGATACACTGAACTTTGACTAAGGATTTACTACCAATTCAGTGATCCCCCCCCCACTTAGTAGGTTCCATGGTTGCTGGAATTTTGGCATACTGAATCCAGAACTCTTATTCATAGAGCAGGTGGAATTTATTTGAATCTATGATACAGTCCATGGAGTTATACCAGATTATCTACAGCCCATTGAGTTATACTAATTTATCTACAGTCCACTGTTGGAAATTATGAAGTTTAAATATTATTTTGAGTGATAACGGTCTCTAACATGTATGAAATATATGTATAAATATAATGTAATATGTTAGTTATATGTAAAGGCTATTTCAATGTGCTTTTGAGAGAGAAGCAAATTGTTGTGTGTATGCAATTCTATTCTGAGTGTTACGATAACATGGGAGTAATGGTAGCAGGAGTCATCTTTCAAGAGACCCAAGGCCATTTATGTAGAGAAGTGTTATTCGTCTCAAAGTGCTAGATCAGCTTTACAAACTGTATAATAAGGCACTTTGAACGAACATTACTTAGAGAGAGGACAAACAAAACATTGGAGGGTCACCATCCGTCATCTATCTCCTCCTGAAGTTTGTCATCATGTAGACTTCCTATTATGTGTATATTGGCACAGAAGGGTAGCAGATGTTGAGCGGTTTGTAAGGTGGATGAGCCTGGCAGCAGCATTCATGATAGATGGAAGGGGGGATAGCCTATTTAAAGGTAAGCCAATGAGGAGGGAGTTGCAGTAGTTGAGGCAAGTGATGGACCAGCGAGTGGATTAGAAGCTTTGTGGTGTCATTGGCTAGGAAGAGGCGTATCTTGGAGATGATGCAGAAGTTGAGGTGGCAAGCTTTGGACAGCAATTGGGTGTGGGGCCAAAAGGATAGTTCAGAGTCCAGGATTACACCTAGGACCTTGGCATGGGAGGATGGGTTTATAGTTGGGCAATTGATATTGACAGAGAAATCAGGGGAAGAGGCACGTGGGGGGAGGAAATATCATGAGCTCGGTTTTGGATATGTAGCGCACCCCCTAAGGAACCGCAACTGTAAAGTGAACCCCCGCCCTGCACAGCCAGGTACACCATATCTTTACAGCACACTTGAGTCAGGAAACAGTCCAGTGCTTTTTTATGTTTTATTGAGGGGAATAAACTTGAATGGGGATAGGGGTATTATGGGATGCCCACTTGACTTTTCAGCAAAAGAATTCTTGAGGGACACAACTATATACAGTCTATATATAAACTCCTCCTCTGTTTCCTGCACAAATCTTGCTTGCAGAACACTCAGGCCCAGCTAGAACACTGTTTGGGGGATCCAGCAAAAGCCCTTTAAAGGCAAGGACCGTGGGCCCCTTTGGTGTATAGAAAAAAGTCTCAGTGTCCCAACTACCTCCCTCTGGCTACTGATCCCAGCATCACCTCTTCAGGCACTGCCAGCCCACCTGGCTGAATCTGCCCCTTTCATTAGCCCTCCAGGCTACTCTTCCACAATCCTCCTGGACTGACCCTGCATCTATCTCAGACTGCTCTCACCCAGTCCTCTCAGGTTGCCTATTAGTCCTCCCAACTGTCTCACTCACCAGTAACCCAGCTGTCTTCTTCCTGGAGATCTCACGGACGTGCTCACTGGCTCTTGCTGTCCTCACATCTGCTACTGTATCACTGGTCAGGATACCTCTGGTGTCTTAAAGAGGGTCCCTTCTGCACCCGAGCTCCCAAACCCGAGGTCATCCCCCCAGATTAAGGGGCTACCCTCAAGGGTCTCTGAAAGCCTCCTAGCACTCCATCTCCAGCTTCCACCCAAACTCCACTGACTCTGGGTACTTATGAGGTGGCCTGCCCCCTGCAAACCCATCTGTTGGGGATTGGTCAGGGCCCTCATGAATACCCCAGGCAACTCCTCCTCACCTCCACTCTCGTTTTTCTAGAATCTTCTCCAAGTTTATAGAAGTAGAGGGAAGTATCAGAGATGCTGCCTGTGAGTCATATTAGCTTCCTTGAGTCACTCACACTGACCCAGATTAAAACACAGGCTTGGCTGCTAGCCAAGCCAAAGTTACCTATACTAAACAGAGTATGTACACTGCCCAATATAGAACACTAGAGGGTGCTACAGATAGGTTGAGTTTAAAGGAAGTGATGTGACATTCAGGCTGATATATCTTTTAGTAAGTTGGTGATGCGTGAGGAGACTGATGGAGTGAGCTGGGGGTAGAGAGATAGATTTGGGTGTCATCCGCGTAGAAATCGTATTGAAGGCAACCAACTGACCCAGGCAGGAGGTGTAGATTGAGAAAAGGAGAGGTCCAAGAACAGAACCTAGGAGCACCCCAATGGAGAAAAGAAAGAGGAGAAGGGGAAGTAGATTTGTAAGTGACACTGAAGATGTGATGGGATAGATAGGGTGAGAACCAGCGAAGAGTACAGTCACAGAGGCCAAAGGAGTGGAGTTTTTCGAGGAGGAGGGGTTGATCCACTGTGTCTTTTGTTATCACTAGAGGGGTCACCAGCAAGTTGAAGGAGGTCCTGATTCCTTTATATAGATCTTTTGTTATCAGTAGAAGGATCACCAGCTGGGGGAAGGAGACCCTGATTCGCCTATATACAGTAGATCTTTAGTTCTCACTAGAGGGATAACCCAACAGGAGATCCTGATTCCTCTATATAGATCTTTATATCACTAGAGTGATCACCAGCAGGAGGAAGGAGGTCCTAATTCCTCTATATATTTCTTTAGTTATTACTAGAGGGATCACCAGCAGGAGGAAGAAGGTCCCGATTTCCCTATATAGATCTTTAGCTGGACCTCATTTAGAATACTGTGTTCAGTTTTGGTGACTGGAAAGCTATAAGAGATAGGCAACAAAAATGGGGAAAGGTCTGGGGAATAAAACATATCAGGAGAGACTTCATGAACTCAATATGTACATTCTGGAGGAAAGAAGGGAAAGGGGAGACACAACTGAATTCTTTAACCACTTCAGCCCCGGAAGGATTTCCAGCTTTAGGACCGGAGCCCTTTTTGCGATTCGGCGCTGCGTCGCTTTAACTGACAATTGCGCGGTCGTGCGGCGTTGTACCCAAACGAAATTTGCGTCCTTTTTTTCCCACAAACAGAGCTTTCTTTTGGTGGTATTTGATCACCGCTGCGTCATTTCTGATCGCCGCTATAAACAAAAGAAGAGCGACAATTTTGCAAAAAAACCCAAATTTCTTACTTTTTCCTAAAATACAAATCCAAAAAAAAAATATAAAAAAACATTTTTTTTCACTGTTTTTGGCCGATTTATATTCTTCCTCATATTTGCGATAAAAAAAATCGCAATCGGCGTTTATTGATTGGTTTGCGCAAAAGTGGTCGCGTTTACGGATGATGAGAATTAATTTTTGGGGTTTTTAATTTTTTTTAATTTTTTACTAAAAATGGCGGCGATCTGCGATTATTTTGCGGTACTGCGATATTGCAGCGGACATGGCGGAACGTTTTGACACTTTTTTGGGACCATTGGCATTTATACAGCGATCAGTGCTATAAAAATGCACTGATTACTGTGTAAATGCCATTGGCAGTGAAGGGGTTAACCTGCAGGGGGCGCGCTAAGGGTTAACTATGTTCCCTGGGTGTTCTAACTGTATGGGGGCTGCACTATCTGGGGAAGGGAAGTGATCACAGCCTTCACGTAAAGGAAGGCTGTGATCACAGCCCTTCCCCCTCACACAGAGCGGAGGCCCGTGTTTACATACACGGACCTCCGCTCATTCGCTCCGGGGGGGGCATCGCGGGTGGCCGGCGGCAATCGAAGCCGCCGCACCCGCTCCCTGGCCCCCCCTGGACACAGTGAGCGCGCGGGCGCGCCTCCGGCGGCGCGCGCGTGCTCACTATACACGTTCCCGCAGCCGCCGTCGTATGACGGCGATTTGCGGGAACGAGCCACTTTGCCGCCGTCAGATGCCGATCGGCGGTCGGCAAGTGGTTAAATACATCAAAGGGGTGAATAAGGTTCAGGAGGGCAGAATTTTCAGTATGAGGTGAAGATCTATAACATGGACCCAGGACTCCCAATCACCTGATCGCTGTGATAGCCTCTGATTGGCTATCACAGAGACCAGTCACTGTGGAACTCACCCATGTGTTTTCTTTCTATTCTGCGGAGAAAGATACATTGTTTACCTCTTTCTCTCTTACAGGAACAAACAAAAAAAATATGTAAAAAAAAAAGATATATATATATATATATATATATATATATATATATATATATATATATATATATATATATATTAAAAAAATAATAGCTAGACCAAATTTGATGTAGGTCATTTTCAGGGTTAGTAGTACGGTCA
>BLSH010024119.1:57342-77024 GCA_018402905.1 Glandirana rugosa
AAAAAATATATATATATATATATATATATATATATATATATATATGAAACCAAATAATCCCATATACAATCCTTCACCCACAGTTGATCCAGAGGAAGGCAAAAAACCCCAGCAAAGTGTGATCCAATTTGCTATAACGGGGGAAAAAAATCCTTCCCGATTCCCCGAGAGGCAATCGGATTCACCCTGGATCAACTTTACCTAAAGATGTTAGTACCCAGTTATATTATTTACATTAAGGAAAGAATCCAGGCCTTTTTTAAAGCAATCTACCGTGCTGGCCAAAACCACCTCTGGAGGGAGTCTATTCCACATTTTCACAGCTCTTACTGTGAAGAAACCTTTCCGTATTTGTAGATGAAATTTTTTTTCCTCTAGACGTAAAGAGTGCCCCCTTGTCCTTTGTGATGACCTTAAAGTAAATAACTCCACACCAAGTTCACTATATGGACCACTTATATACTTGTACATGTTGATCATATCCCCCCTTAATCTCCTCCTTAATCTCCTCTAATCTTTCCTCATATCTGAGCTCCTCCATGCCTCTTATTAGTTTGGTGGCCCTTCTCTGCACTTTCTCCAGTTCCCGATATCCTTTTTGAGAACTGGTGCCCAAAACTGAACTGCATATTTAAGGACAAGTTTCACACTGTCTATGGCCGGATTAAGATGAGGTGGAGTTCAGTCAGTTACTAGAATTACAGGCAGGTCAGGAGAAGGATATACATCTCTATCTATGCCACATCATTCCAGACATGTATACATTGTATGATGGTGCAATTGAGTTACTATGGCCAACTTAAGCAACTCTAATGAGCGGCATTTGTGTATTCAGATAGGATAGGAGTCTCGACTATCAGAATACAAAGACACAGTGGGAGAGATCCCTGCATCAACGTTGCTTGTATGGGTGCAGGGATCTGTGAGTTTTTTTCTCTGTTCAACCCACTGGTTGAGCGAGAAAAAAAACAATAAAAATAATGCCTGTATACCCTGCTTTAGTACATGGAGAGAGGGGGTATTGTACTTTGGGACATAATGACCTGTGAGGAGGAATTAAAGCGATAGTAAAGTCTGCTTTGTGAATTTTACCTACAGGTAAGCCTATCATAAGGCTTATCTGCAGGTAAAATGAATATCTGTTTATGAATACACTGTTTACGAGATTCACCCTGGATGCAGCTGGGGTGGTCATGGACACATGTGCTCTGAAGGTCCGGGATAACTTCAGAGCTTTGTTCCGGAGCCGAGGGCTTCCGCTCACATGTGCTGGAGTGACGTCATCGCTGCTCCGACCACTCATACATCCGGAGCCCACAAACCCGGAAGAAAGCCCGGGGGAAGATGGAAGTCCTGTCCCCCAAACTAATAATTTCTCTCAGTTCAAATACTCACCCCCAATCCCCCCTTCCAACACAACTCTTGTTCCCAAAAACTCCCCCTTCCACTAAAAATCCTCCTCCCAATATTCCTCTTCACAGCACAAGCCCTTACTCCCCCAATTCCCCCTCCCAGCACAAATCCCCCCCCCCCAATTCTCCCACCCAGCACAAATCCCCCAAGTCCCCCTCTCAGCAAGCACAAATCCTCCCTCTCCTAGCACAAATCATTATTATTATACAGGATTTATATAGCGCCAACAGTTTGCGCAGCGCTTTACAACATGGGGCAGACAGTACAGTTACAATACATAGAAGACAAATTTTGTGGAATACACCTGGGACTTTTTTGGTACCGTAGAAAAAAACCACCATAACTACAGTATATATAAAAAATAAGGTGGTGCTCGAAGGGGGGATTTTGTGTGTGTGGTGGGGGAGGGATTTGTGCTGGGAGGGGGGATTTTGTGTGTGTGTGGTGGGGGAGGGATTTGTGAGGGAGGGGGGTTTTCAGAAGGGGAAGTATTTGCACTGGGATAAGGAATTTTTTAAAACATTTTGTTGTGAAGGGAGAATTTTGGACCGTAGTGGATTTGTGCTTGGAGTAGGAATTCTGTGTGTGTGTGGGAAGGGGGGGCTTTTTGGGGCAACTGACACTTTTGCTGGCAGGGCTGGCCCAAGACATTGTGCTGCCTGGGTCCAAGAATGCAATGCTGCCCCTCCCCCCCAAAAAAAAATAAAAAATAAAAACACTTGTAAGGAAAAGGCATAATGAGCTAGTATGCACCGCATATTAGCTCATTATGATATACTTACCTACTTATTTACGGACAGGGCCGCTCGGTCTCTGCAGAGGGAGCTGACATTTTCTTTGGGGTTTCGTGGCTCCAGCCACTCACAGCGCCGGAGTTGCGAACCTAGAAGGATCCCCCGAGACGTCACTCCCGCACATCGGTGCTGGAGCCCATGTTTCCAGCAAGGTCCAGCGCTATGCGCTGGGCCTTTGCCGTGATGTCAGTGGCTGCATGCAGGGTGAAAATCTCCTAAACCGCACATGTTTAGGAGATATTCATTTACCTACAGGTAAGCCTTATTATAGGCTTACCTGTAGGTAAAAATCAAAAATTAGGGGATACAACCGCTTTAACAACCAGCAGCTTCTTAATACATTAGCACAATGTAGATATTGAAATGGGCTGGCGCTAAAGGAAAACATATATATATATATACATACTAAATGTGTTCAGCACAGATGCTATAATTTACATCAATTTTCCTATAGGTCAAAGATAATCACTGAAATGTACACATACATATGTATATATAGTGTATTAGTATGTATAATATGTAGCTATACATATATATATATATATATACTAATACACTGGGCCATGATCTAAGATCCAAATCTCCCCACGGTCCACTGCCCACAATCACACAATGCCACACTTTAATCAAGGCTTTCTGGCTGGCTGGGCACCTTGGCAAGTTCCTGTGTCGTGTGTGAGTGCACATGTACAGTGTTTAGTGTACTTACAGTTTACTGTACACCAGGGGCGTTGCTAGGTCTACAAAAGATCTGGGGCTAGAGCCCATAGCAGCAAAGTAAAGAAAGTCATACGCTTGAGTGGGCATACACGTGTATATAATATACATGTGTGTGTGTGTGTATATATATATATATATATATATATATATAGTTACATACCTGAGTGTGGATTCCCATTACATCAGGGTCCCCAGAGAGACATACCTGCTAATTGCAAAACTGCACCCACCCGGTAAGAGACTCGGGGCTATGGGCCCCAGACTCGGGGCTACAGCCCCAATAGCCACCCCCTAGCAATGCCCCTGCTGTACACTCGGATGTGTGACAGGCTGCAGAAAGTGCAGTTGACGTGTGATGATCCTCACCTCCTCCCTCCTGACAGGTAGAGGGCTAGGCAGCTCCTCAGCGGTGGTGCTGTGCCTATGGTGGACCCGCGGTGGCTGTCGGTCGGGTACTGCCGGTGACTAAAGACTGCGGACTGCTCTGCAGCCTGCCTGTCCTGCTGTGTTCCACTTCCACTTCGTGAACTCCAGTCCACGTTCCACCCCCGCTCCGCTCCCGAACCCCACCCAGCACAGCCGCACAGTGCTGACTACAGTCACAGTGACAGAGGCAGCCGCAGCAGCTATTGAGCAGGCATTATGCGAGGCAGCGGCGGTGCACTGTGCAGTGGTGGCCCTCCCTGCCGCCCAGCGCAATGATGACAGTCACGATGGAGTCAGCGGAGTAAGCGCGCCTCCACGGTCCACCACCCCCGCTCCACTCCCTAGCCCCGCCCGACACAGTGCTGAGCTGACTACAGTGACAGAGGCAGCCGCAGCAGCTACTGAGCGAGCATGATGCGAGGCTGTGGCGGCCGCGGACGGTGCACTGTGCAGTGATGACAGCATGCTCAGGTACGGGCAGTCAGAACGCCCGTGTTGCTAGTCAGGCTGAGTGCCGCTCCTCCTAAAGTGCCGCCTGGGACCCATGGTCCCAGTGGGACCCATGGTAGAGCCGGCCCTGAGCCTGGTCCAATGTAACTATGCATATACCATACTTGAGGGATCCCTCTAGAAGCAAAAATTCTCCCTTGCAGGAGGGATGCCTCCGCAATGCAAGTGTTAAAGGCTTGTTTAGGGTTACCAAAAGCAGTTTTAAATAGCCAATCCTCTGCTAAAGCGGGCTTCTCTTTGCTGCTAGGCTTGCTCCTGCAGCCTCCTACCTTCTATGCACCAATGGTCACAGGTCCTCTGATGTCATGAAGCACAATGCGGGGTCCATATCACTGCACTGGATGCCAAGGGAAAGTTCATAAACCAGATTGTAGGGGAGAAGAGGAAAGCCCTGACTGCTAGGGGAAGCAGGGATCAGGTAAAAACTGTTAGGCCTGGTTTAAACTATTGCGGATCTGTGAGCCACATTTGTGCGGGAACTGCAGCCCATTCATTTGAATAGGCTGCTCTGCTAACGTTTCATGCAGAAAATAAGTTCCTGCTCCTGAAATGCAGCAGTTGGGAAATTGTATGTTGCTTTTCCAACATTCTACTTACCCTACGGTTCCCGCAAGCCTGAAGATGCATGGGGGAGCCATTAAAAATGAATGGCAGGCCAGCACGTTTTTACAGAGCAGTGCCTTTTGGCTATAGGTGGTTGAGGGTGTGGGAACAGGCACAATTCCCTCACCCACAACCACCCTCAATAGTGTGAACCAGGCCTTCTTAAAGCGTAATTAAACCCTGGGTGGAAAAAAAACGTTTTCCCCTTCCCTGCAAAGTAAAGTCATAATGCATACTAGCACATTTTGTGACAGTTACTTGCAAACGAAGCCAGCACCATCCCTGCTGAAGGCTGCATCCATGTTCGCCCCACTTCCTTCTGGGGCCACGGACTCCGGGTATGTGATTGGCCAGAGCCACCAGTCATGGCACTTGCTCCTGAAGAAACGGCACGGGCAGCTGTTACTTCAGAGCGCATGCTCCGATGACGTCATCGACGCAGTATATAGTACATGTCTCCTAAACGTCGCACGTTTAGGAGATATTTACAGTACCTATAGGTAAGCCTTATCATAGGCTTACCTATAGGTACAAATACTGCAGGGAGGTTTACAACCTCTTTAAGTACCCTAGACATAAACAAGCATTTAACCACTTCAGCCCCGGTAGGATTCCCATGTTAGGACCAGAGCACTTTTTGCGATTTGGCACTGCGTCGCTTTAACTGACAATTGCGTGGTCGTGCAACATTTTACCCAAACAAGTTTTGCGTCCTTTTTTCCCCACAAATAGAGCTTTCTTTTGGTGGTATTTGATCACCTCTGCATCATTTCTGATCACCGCTATAAACAAAAAAAAACAATATTTCTTACTTTTTGCTAAAATACATATCCAAAAACAATATAAAAAAACTAATTTATTCATCGGTTTTGACCGATTTATATTCTTTCTCATATTTTTAGTTAAAAAAAGTTGCCACATTTACAAACCATGAGAATTAATTTCTGGCCTTTTTACATTTTTTTTTTCTAGTAATGGCAGTGATTTTTATCGGGACTGCGATATTTGGGCGGACATGTCGGACATTTTTTACACTTTTTTATTTATACAGCAATCAGACATTTAAATATCCACTGATTATTGTATAAATGTCATTGGCAGTGAAGGGGTTAAACTGCAGGGGTCAGTGAAGGGGTTAACTGTGTTACCTGTGTGTGTTCTAACTGTGGGGGGCTGGGCTGTCAGGGGCACCAGAGAGCTAACTGATCCCGAGTACAGGGATCAGCAGATCTCTGACATGCCGCGTGTCAGAACGGGTAACTGCCGTGTTTACATCGGCGGTTCCCCGTTCTGGCTCTGTCACAGGTCACAGGGCATCGAGACCACCCGACCCGCGGCCCCGCTCAGGGAGCGTGCGCTTCGGCGGCGGCACGCGCTCGCCCCCTAGCCGCCGTGCACATGAGTGACGACTATAAGCGGCGATTCTCAGGACAGAGCCACGCTGACGCCGCTTATAGTCGTACGGCGGTTGGCAAGTGGTTAACCTTTGCAGTGCAGGGGCTTCCCTACTGCAAGACAACATTTTTCCCAAAGACAGACTTTTGAAAAAAGCTGCAGATTAAGGCTCCATGCACACTGGACGTTAAAAAATTATTTAAAAACGTCAGTAGATTTGTAGCGAGCCTTTCAGCTTTTATCAGCGTTAATGCACTACCGTTTTTGAGCGTCAGTTTTTTTTTTTTTTTTTTCAATGGATCCAAAACTACCTGGTGAGCAACATTTTTTGGTGTTTATCAGCGTTCATCAGCGTTTTAAAGCTTCCAGCGTTTTTTGTGGTCAGAGGAATGACTCTTGAATGCCAATTCAGGGCGTTCAGATAACAGCCCATAAACAACACTGCTGTTAAATGACAATAAACGTCCATGTGTGCATGGAGACATAGGATAAGATAAAAGGGCATTGATGGGCTGTTAAAAAAAAATGCCCAAACGACCATAAACGGGCGTTTATCAGCTTCAGTGTGCATGGAGCCTTACAATGCTGAAAATATATGACTTTTGAAATGACATTAACCAGTTTACACGCTTATATGAGATTTTAGTGGATGGATTTACATATACTTTAAAAACAATGCTAGTGATGGGGATTTACCGAAACTGGACTGGTAATAGAAAAACACTGTAAATAAACACATGCCTATGCTCCATACCATTCAAAAAAGTTAAAACCAGAAGAACAAGATCACAAAGCAATAAAAATGAATCAACAGGATGTTATTTCACTGATTGGGCCTGCAAAGCCTCTAGAAGGCCTACAGATCTCGTGTGAAGAGATGACAATGTGACACTCACAGGAATCCAGGATTGGTGCACACAAAAGGTACATTTCACAAACATTGGTAACTATCTCACAACCCGTGTAGCAAGTCCCATCACCTTGTTACAAAGCCTACAATCAGTCACTGAAGAGTAGGGAACAATGATATTCTTGGTAAACAAATACAGAGCACAACTTAGGCCTTAGGCTCCATGCACACTGTATCTCAAAAACGACCGTTTTTGGTAGTTTTGGCGTTTTTTTTAACAGCCCAAAAACGCCACTTTATTTTATCCTATGTGTCCATGCACACATGGTCATTTATTGTCTTTTATCATCAGTGGCGTTTTTGGGTTGTTATCTGAACGCCCTGAATTGGCGTTCAAAAGTCGTTCTCCTGACCACAAAAAAACGGCAGACGCCGGTAAACGCCGGTATATCGGCGTCTGGCGTTTTTTGCAGTCAATGGAAGCCAATGAAGTAAAAAAAAAAAAAGACAAAAAACGCAGACGCCGAAAAACGCCGCTAAACGCTGCTTACAAAACACTGCAAATAGAACGTTTTGGGAATAGCGTCTCCTACCCGACGCTGAAACAGCCCTATGGCGTCCAGTGTGCATGGAGCCTTAGGCTAGGTACATATCTGAGCGGGGAAAATGTGTAATCGCACGCCTTCCCGCACCCGCCGAGAAAAATGCGCTGCTGCTTAGGAGATACGTTAGGGTCCTATTAATCCTAATGGCACCCCCACACCCTGGAAACCGCAGCATGGTTCCCCCTAATGACAGCCACGCTGCACTATGCAGTTTCTCTGCAGCCGCGTATTTGAAATGGTACAGGGTCTTTTCCCTGCATTTTCAGGAGGTACAAATGAATGGGCTGCTTTGCCCGAGCAAGCAAAACCGCTGAAAACCTAAAATCTGCTACAATATCAAGGCTCCTAATTGGAATGAAGGCTCCTTGAACCTTTTTTAGGGCAAGGGAGCCTTGACTGCTGGAAGCATGGCATCATTATGGGCGTGAATATAAAAGTTAAGTTGCTCCCTGAGGTGACTGGGTGGCGCATGAACGCTAGGAAAAGGCTACGCTGGGGCACGTCCCACTGCTCTGAAAAGATTCAGCTGTCACAACTTTAATGACGGTTTGGACCCTGCCAGCAATTGATGTTGCTTTATGGGCTATGCCCTCAAGTAAAATTTGGGGTCAGTCTAATGCCTCTGTCTGGCACTGATGGTAAGGACAGGCCTCTTAGACCCCTTTCACACTGAGGCAGTTTTCAGGCATTTTAGCGCTAGAAATTAGCGCTTGTAAAGCGCCTGAAAACTGTCTCTCAATCCTCCCCAGTGTGAAAGCCAGAGTGTGCTTGCGGTACGGAAAAAAAAGTCCTGCAAGCAGCATGTTTGGGGTGGGTTGGGAACGCTATATACACCGCACCTAAACTGCCCTACTCATTGGAATGAATGGGCAGCGCTTCTGAAGCGCATGAAAAACCCTTCGGGAAGCAATGCAGCACGGGCACTTTTAACACCTTCTTGGGGGTTAAAAGCGCCCCGCTAGCGACTGAAAAGCGCCACTAAAGCTAGCGGCGCTTTACTGCTGACGCTCGGGCAGCCCCAGTGTGAAAGGGGTCTTAGACTATGTGAGTTTATGTTTTATGGAGGCTCACAGTATAACTGACTGGCATGACTGCTGAGGAGCATAGGCTTAAAGTGGTTGTCAACCTTTGACAACCACTTTAACCTACAGACAAGCCTATAATAAGGCTTACCTGTAGGTTCCCTGCATATCTCCCAAACCTGTACAGTTTAGGAGATATACAGTGTACTGTGATGTGCCCACATCAACGGGCAAATGCACAGTGAAGAAACGGGCTCTGTGCCGTTTCTTCACTGAGATCGTGCCGCAACTTCGGCCAATCACAGAGCCGGAATCCGCGGCCCCGGATGGAAGAGGGGCTGAAGATGGACGCCCCCTGGAGCGGGGACATCACGGGCTTCCAATGCAGGTGAGTGTCACATAATGCGATGTATAGTAGCCCATTATGCTTTTACATTACAGGGTAATAAAGAGGAAGTAAAACACATCAAGGTTTACTTCCTCTTTAAAGCCATAAGACAACTATATTGACCAATTACCTTGCCCAACAAACGACACAAGACAGGTCAAGTTGGAAAGTGCAAGGCCACAGCTTTATTTAAGTTTCCAACAGGTGAATATTCCAAAATTAACCATTTAACCAGTGCCAGTCACAGTTGTACTGTAAGCACTCAATGAACCTTAAAGCGGAGTTCCACCCAAAAGTGGAACTTGCGCTGGTTGGATTCCTCCCACCCTCAGGTGTCACATTTGGCACCTTTCGGGGGGGGGGGGGGGGGAGAGGACATCTATCTTTAGACAGGTGTCCTTTTCCACACATCCAGGAGCTCTGGCCGGCAGCTGCGGCCGCTGATGTCAGCAGCCCAGCTCCCTCCTCCCTGCTCGCTCTGCTTCTGGCTGCCTGGCCAGTAGCAGAGCGTGGCAGAGCCTCGCGCATGCGCAGTAAGGTGCCCGGCGTGAAGCTGTACTGCTTACACGTCCGGGTTCCCTTACCCGCGGCTGCACCCGACCCCCGATCCAAAGATCTGCGGTGGGTGCCGACATCGCTGGACTCCAGGACAGGTAAGTGTCCTATTATTAAAAGTCAGCAGTTACTGTATGTGTAGCTGCTGACTTTTAATTTTTTTTCCTACCTCGGACCTCCGCTTTAAATTGACCTAGTCTAAAAGGTATGTCGTTATCATAAGTTCCAGACAGACATTAGACTGATTTAATTTTTCTCAAGTGCATAGCCCATTAAAGGAAACCTTTTAACCGCTTCAGCCCCGGAAGGATTTCCCCCTTTATGACCAGAGCACTTTTTGCGATTCAGCACTGTGTCGCTTTGACTGACAATCGCTCGGTCGTGCGACGTTGTACCCAAATAAAATTGACGTCCTTTTTTTCCCACAAATAGAGCTTTCTTTTGGTGGTATTTGATCACCTCTACAGTTTTTATTTTTTGTGAAATAAACAAAGAGCAACAACTTTGCAAAAAACCCAATATTTCTTTTGCTAAAATACATATCCAAAAAAATATATAAAAAAACTAATTTATTCATCAGTTTTGGCCAATATATATTGTACCTCATATTTTTGGTAAAAAAAAAAAATCGCAATCGATGTATAATAATTGTTTTGCGCAAAATTTGCCGCATTTACGAATGATGAGAATTAATTTATGGGGTTTTTATTTTTTCTTTATTTTATACTAGTAATGGCAGTGTTCTGCGATTTTTAGCGGGACTGCGACATTGTGGCAGACATGTCGGACACTTTTGATGCTTTTTTGGGACCATTGGCATTTATACAACGATCTGTGCTATGAAAATGCACTGAGTACTGTGTAAATGTCACTGGCAGGGAAGGGGTTAACACCAGGGGCGATCAAAGGCTTAACTGTGTTTCCTGCTTTCTGTTTCTAACTGTGTGGGGGCTGGGCTGACTGGGGGAGGAGAGTGATCACTGCTCCCATATACAGGAAGCATATGATCACACTCCTCTCCCCTGTCAGAACGAGGATCTGCTTGTTTACATACATGGATCACCGTTCTGTCACTCCAGTTCGAATTCTTGTCCATGCCCGGTAACATGCTCCCTGCAATCGAGGCTCCATTTCCCTATTGGGTCAAGGGGCCTGCATTGTTGTTTGGTACATTTGGAAACTTCAATAAAATTGTGGCTTTGCGCTATTTCCACCTTAATCAGCTTCTGTGTCTTTTTGGGGTCAAGGTATTGTTTTTTTTTAACAGAAATAGTTTTATTAACCACTTAAGAACTGGCCCATAGCCGAATGACGGCTACAGGGCGGTTGCTTAATTCTGGGAGGACGTCTATTGACGTCCTCCCAGAACTGCACTTCCCGCGCACTAGGGCGCGCACATGGGAACATCCGTGACGGCCTAGGTCCAGGGGACCCGGCGCATCACGGATCGCGGTGAATGGCCGCTGTAAGCAGCCTTTTACCACGTGATCGCTCCATCAAATGACGGAGCGATCACATGTAAACAAGCCGGCGCTTCCGCCAGCTTTTCTCTCTCCTCTCGGCACCGATCGGTGCATTGTGAGAGGAGAGGGGGCAGAGTGAGGACGTGTGCAGCACTGTGGACGATGTTTAATGCCCACAGTGCTGCTAAGTGACAGTGAGGGACAGGCTGCACCCCCCACATCCATCCACACCCACCACCCACCCAGCCATCCTCGCCCCATCCATACTCACCCCATCCAGCCATCCTCACCCCATCCATGCTCACCCACCCAGCCATCCTCACCCCATCCATGCTCATCCAGCCATGCTCAGCCACCCATCCATCCATACCCATCCAGCCATCCTCACCCATCCAGCCACCCTCGCCCATCCAGCTCATCCATCCCCATGCGTGCTCAGTCATCCCCATCCGTGCTCATCCATCCCCATCCATGCTCATCCATCCCCATCCGTGCTCAGTCATCCCCATCCTTGCTCATTCATCCCCATCCGTGCTCATCCATCCCCAACCGTGCTCATCCATCCCTGTCCATGCTCATCTATCCCCATCCACGGCTCATCCATCCCCATCCACGGCTCATCCATCCCCATCCATGGCTCATTTGTGCCTCATTCATGCTCATCCATACCATATCAGTTCTCATCCATGACACATCCATGCCACTTCAGTGCCCATCCATGCCACTACAGTACCCATCCAGCCATCCTCACCCATCCAGCTCATCCATCCCCATCCGTGCTCAGTCATCTTCTTCCGTGCTCATCCATCCTCATTCATGCTCAGTCATCCCTTCCGTGCTCATCCATCCCCATCCGTGCTCATCCATCCCCATTCGTGCTCAGTCTTCCCCATCTGTGCTCATCTATCCCCATCTACGGCTCATCCATCCCATCCATGACTCATTTATGCCTCATTCATGCTCATCCATACCATATCACTTCTCATCCATGACACATCCATGCCACTACAGTGCCCATCCGTGCCACTGCAATGCCCATGCATGCCACTACAGTGCCCATCCATGCCACTACACTGCCCATCTGTGCCACTACACTGCCCATCCGTGCCACTACACTGCCCATCCATGCCACTACACTGCCCATCCGTGCCACTACACTGCTCATCCGTGCCACTACACTGCCTCTCCATGCCACTACAGTGCCTATCCATGCCACCACAGTGCCTCACAATAGTGTAAAAGATAGTCAAATTAGATTTGAAATGTATGCCCCTAGAACACCTGATGGTGCTCCCTACATGTTGGGCCTCTGTATGTGGCTAGGCTGTGTAAAAGTGTCACATATGTGGTATCGCCATACTCGGGAGGAGTAGCAGAATATATTTTGGGGTGTCATTTTTGCTATGTACATGCTGTGTGTTAGAAATATTGTATAAATGGACAACTTTGTGTAAAGAAAAATGCGTTTTCATTTTCTTTCCACAATTTCCAAAAAATGGCATGTTCAAAAGACTCATTATGCCTCCTAGAATATACGTTGGGGTGTTTGCTTTCCAAAATGGGGTCATTTTTTGGGCGTTTCCATTGTCCTGGTGCTCCAGAACCTTCAAAAGTGCAAGAGGTAGTCAAGAAATTATATGTGTAACTCATGCTCCTAGAACGCCTGATGGTGCTCCCTGCATGTTGGGCCTCTGTATGTGGCCAGGCTGTGTAAATGTCTAACACATGTGGTATCGCCATACTCATGAGGAGTAGTAGAATGTGTTTTGGGGTGTAATTTGTGGTATGCATATGCTGGGTGTGAGAAATAACCTGTTAACATATGACAATTTTGTGAAAAAAAAAAAGAATAAAATCTTCATTTTGCAAAGAATTGTGGGAAAAAATTACAACTTCAAAAAATTCACCATGCCTCTTACTAAATACATTGGAATGTCTACTTTCCAAAAAGGGGTCATTTGGGGGGTATTTGTACTTTCCTGGCTTGTTAGGGTCTCAAGAAATGAGATAGGCCATCAGTACATCAGGTGTGATCAATATTCAGTGATTGGCACCATAACTTGTAGACTCTATAACTTTCACAAAGACCAAATAATATACACTAATTTGATTTTTTTTTTACCAAAGATATGTAGCAGTATAAATGTTGGCTAAATTTCATGAAGAAAAATTACTAATTTGCAAAATTTTATAACAGAAACAAAGAAAAGTCGGTCTTTTTTTAATTATAGCGCAAAAAAATAAAAACCCAGTGGTAACTAAATACCACCAAAAGAAAGCTCTATTTGTGTGGAAAAAAAGGATGCAAATTTCATATGGGTACCGTGTTGCATGACTAAGTAATTGTCATTCAAAATGTGAGAGCACTGAAAGCTGAAAATTGGTCTGGTTGTTAAGGGGGTTTAAGTGCCCAGTGGTCAAGTGGTTAATAAATTGTCAAATTAGTAACAGAATCACATGACATTTTTTCCACTACAGTGTGACGAATCCACATAGTACATCACATCCTATAGCTGAATACAGTAATACTCCAAAAACTCTGCGCTATGGATGTGTACAAATATATGTGAAATTCAAAAGGTGAACAAAACAATTATTGTGAACCAATTTGATGAATTTGAAATCAGGGGGCCGCTGTACTCAGGTGCAAATACCTGCTAAACTATAAACCTTATCAATAAGCAGTGCCACCCTTATCAATGTGACACCAAACCATAAATTTCTTATAGTCTGACACACCTAAAATAAAAATTCATAAATAAATATTGTACTATATTGCGTAATTAAAGTCTATAAGTGTCTTTATGAAAGAGTGACAATGTGCTTCAAAAGTGCTCTTCAGTGCTCCACACAATTCTGTGGAAAAAGGTGCCAGGTGCCAGTAGTACAAGTATAGGGCGCAATGATCAACAGGAATGTGAAAGGAGATATGGAACAGATCTGAGAAAAAAACAGCATAAAATAACATAAATCAGCTTCTTACAGTATGTTCAATGAGATGGAAACGACATGTGATGTCAAAGTGGTAGTCCACATGAGTAGCACCAGACGTAGCCTTCAGAGATGAACCAGATCCCAGGTTCATAGACAATACTGAAAGAAAGGCAAAACAAAGAGGCGTCTCTAAGTGCAATAGATAAAATACAGCATTTATTCAAATGGTTAAAATCACTCACAGGATTCCGAACATAAACTGTGATCGTGCCTTTTTATGTTCAGAATCCCGTGAGTGTTTTTAACCGTTTGAATAAATGCTGTATTTTATCTATTGCACTTAGAGGCGCCTCTTTGTTGTGCCAGGTGCCAGGAACCCTTTTGTGCCCCCACTCACCAGAGTATATGGACCCTCTGCTTTTCAGTCAGATGGTCAAATAAGCTGAAAACTGGTGAGGGTGATTCTTGGCCAGGATAACTGAAGATACAAACCAAATATCCCAATCGCAATCAGCAGGATGCAAATGATCCAGGTCACTCAGAGAAACATAGGGATCTTCATAGTGTATACCATTTAAAATACCATTTATTGCGCATATTTAAAATATACTTACAAGACAAAGATGTAAACACAGCGTGGGATATCAATGTTATTTGACCCACTGACTGAAAAGCAGAGGGTCCACATCCTCTGGTGAGTGGGGGCACAAGGGAAGGGGAACCCGCAGGAAACTTCCAACTTTTTAGGGTCATTCTCATAGAGGGAGAAGTCCATCTAAGTTTTTGCTCCTCCACATCTCTCCATTCAGGCAGCACAGATTTTGTTAAATTTTTGTGGACAGTGTCTGCTTTCGTATGCAATTCTATATAGGGGTAGAACTGCATTACCTGCCTTTAGCCATGTGGCTCTAGAGGGGGGCTCTGCGGATTTCCAATGGAGTAGGATTTCCTTCCTGGCATAGTATAATACAAAGGTTTAACATAGCTTTGTATACCTGTCTCCCTCAATATCGTTCATATGGCTCAGCAGCATTAGCCTTGGATTTGGGACAATATTTATCCCAGTCACATTGCCCAGGGCAGTAGCCACTGCCTCCCAATATGAGTATAATCTCGGAAAGGTCCAGAACATGTGCCAAAAGGAACCAATTTCCACCTTGCATCTGGTACACATTGGGTCTCGTTGGGGGTATATAACAGCCAGTCTTTGCGGGGTGTAATATACTCTATGTATAAATTTTAATTGTATAAATCTATCCTTAGCCGAAATCATTGAAGGTATTAATGTAGAGATATAGTCCTCCCACTCCTTTTTCTCCAGGTCAGGAATGTCTCCATTTGTCCATGGTTTGGGTAGATTTAACGTCATGTGCTACAGTAAGTTAGAAGTAGAGAGAGGACAATGGCTTACCCATCACTCCAGAGGTGAGCAGACGTTCCACAGAATCCGACTCCAAAGTCACCGGGTCTGGGAACTGTGCCCTTACTGCGTGCCTCAGCTGCCAGTAGCCAAACTCAAACGAATTGGGTACCGAGTAGGCGTCTCTCAGCTCAAGGAAGGACATAAGTGAGACATTTTTTATAATATGTTTCAGTTTGGTAATTCCCCTTCCAGCCCACATCGATGGGTCTGGGACAGTATGTAAGTGTGGAAGTGAGGGGTTGCCCCTTGAGGTTTTTTATAAATCGCCCTTGCTTGTTGCCAAACTACGACTGTTGTAGCCATTAACTTAGTAGTGCAGGGGTGAGCCCTGACTCCCCTGAAAGCTAGGTTGCTGAGGGCTGCATAGGAGCCTAGTATTGCTGCCTCTAATCTTACCACCGGGTTCTGCCGAGACTGGTAAAACCATCACCTCACCATCACAAGAACTGTAGCCCAATAATATATCTGAAAATTGGGAAGCGCCAAGCCTCCGCTCGAGAGCGGGAGGTACAATATCCGTTTGGCAATCCTAGCATTTCGACCCCCCCCCATACAAATGATACAACCACCCCTTCTATTTGGTTAAAAAAGGATTTTGGTATATGCATCGTGGTGTTCCGTAAGAAATAAAGACATTTTGGCAGATACTCCATTTTTAGTAGATTGACTCATCCCACAGGTGTCAGGGGGAGGTTCCGCCAGAAGTCACACTTTCGGGTAAACTGTGTTCGCAAGGGATACACATTATTCTCTAAGTAGTCTTCCACCCTACCACCCACCTTAACTCCCAAGTATTTGAATTCCTCCACCCATTGCAACGGCGTTTGTGTTTCAGTGTGAGGAATCGATGGGTGCAATGGAAATAACACTGACTTTTCCCAGTTAATACATATCCCTGAGTATTTTCCAAACTGGTCAAACAGGGCCAATGCTCTATGAAGTGAGGAAGAGGCGTCCGCCAAGTATAGAAGGGAATCGTCAGCGTACAATGACAGTTTTTCCTCGATGGGCCCACAGAGATTCCCCTCACCCCCCGGTCCATCCTCGGCAGTTCAGCCAGTGGCTCCAGGGCCAAAGCGAACAGGCCCGGGGACAGCGGACACCCCTGGCGGGTCCCCCTCCCAAGAGGGAAATACTCAGATAAAGTATCGTTAGCGTGGACCCGGGCCCTCGGATTGGCATACAGCATTCTCAGCCAGGTCAAGAAGTTCGGACCAAACCCGAATCTCGACAGCACCGACCATAGGTAACCCCACTTGACCGAGTTGAAAGCCTTCTCGGCATCAAGTGAGGCCACCACTCCTGCCCCCTCGGGGGAGGCCATCGCCAAATGCATGTGTAACCCTCGAATGTTTATATCCGTACCTCTCCCTGGCAAAAAACACGTTTAGTAAGGGTGTATCAATTCTGTGATGACTGTGTTTAGTCTGTTAGCTAGTATTTTGGCTATCACCTTAGCGTCCACATTAAGGAGAGAGATGGGCCGGTAGGAAGAATAGTGAGCAGGGTCCTTTCCTGGCTTGGGAATTACTACAATCACCACCTCCCCCATGGAATCAGGTAGTCCCCCCCCCCCGCCTCAAACGATCCAGCAAGTAACGCCTTTATCCGTGGGGTCAGGGTCTCGGCATATGATTTGTAAAATTACACTGGGATGCCATCAGGTCCCGGTGTTTTCCCAGGCTGCAACATCGCCAGAGCTCTCTGTATCTCTATCTCAGTGATAGGGGAGTCAAGTTTCTTGCAATAAGTCTCGGTAAATACCGGGATGTATATTTTTGCTAGATAGGTTGTTAAGTCGTCGTGTCCATAAGTCACCCTGGAGCTATATATGTTTTGGTAATAGGCGGCAAAGCACGCATTTTTCAGGGCCGGGACACTTTGTTAACACCTCCCGTCTGTTCCCTAGATAGCCATGCAAAAGTTTTCCCGTTCGTTCTCCCTGCTCAAATATCCACTGCATCTGATCAAGTAACTTTTCCTCTGTCAGTGATGTTCTTAGTGAAACTACCTTCTGAGTCAGGGAGGTTAAATGAGCATAATGCTGTGGGTCTTTAGTTCTTACATAGAGTTCCTCCTGTCTAATGGCCTCTGCCTCTGCTCTCGTCAATTCAGCCCTCCACTCTTCGAACCTCTGCTATAATTTGTTGGTACTGTCCTCTGGTAAATGCCTTGTAGGCATCCCAAACACTCCCCACTGAGGTAGAGCCAGGGTTGACCTTTCAGTATTCCTCAGATACCCCACCAAACTTGCCAGCTACTTCCTCATCAGAGATCCAGTATCTGGAGAGTCTCTGGAGCCTATCCGAGGCGTCTACTGATATATCCAGGCTAAGGAACATTGGGGCATGATCGGATATACCTCTAGGTAGGATCAGTATTGCTCGCACCCTAGACAGTAAGGCTGGATTCACACCTGTTCGGTGCGAATTCCAGCCTGTCTGCTGCCGGAAAGGGGCGGCTCCTGTCCGTTCCCACAGCGCAGCAGCTGCGGGGGGGGGAGAGATGGGGGAGGAGCCACGAGCAGGGAAATATCCCCGTTCAGTGCATCTCCGTGTTAGATGTGCTCCCATTGAACTCAACGGGGTGGGAATTCTCACCGCACTGCAAAGAAAAGACACACCTTTTCTGTGCAATGCGGAGTGCGAATGCACCGCACAACAGGACACATTGAAAACAATGTGTTTTCAAGTGTCCTGCAATTTGCATAGGTGTGAACCCAGCCTTAAAGTGGTAGTAAACCCTCCTATCATTTTCAGCCAAGGAAGCTGCCATCTTGGCCTCTGTTTAATCTACAACTGCCATGATGCTGCACATGTGATCAGCTATGACACCAACCATTGGATGGTTTGACAGTTTGGTTTAGAGCACAACCAATGGGAGTGTTACATTTCCGGCACATGCCGGAAATGTGACTGGTTTTTAACCTGTTAAATGCATGGGTTTACTACCGCTTTAAGGCCTACTGATATATATCAAATCAATGCGGGAGAAGGATTTATGAGGCTGAGTGGCAAGTGTAAGCTCTTTCCATAGGATTCCTCCATCTCCACACATCCACCAGGCCATATGTCTCTGCCCAATCCGCTAAACCCCTACTCGAAGCCCCATCCGACCTCAACCTATCTAACTCAGCATGAAGGGCGAGGTTAAAATCACCCAGAAGGATAACATTGTCAGAAGGGTATGCCGCAATTTTAGCAGTGATCTGGTTAAGGAGCCTCACGGAGGCTGGAGGAGGCACATACAGTCCTACTATGACCCATGTTAAGGAATATATTTGTGCATAAATAACCTGCCGTCCGAGTCCAGGGCCAAGTCCAGCAGTTTAAATGGTAAAGACCTGCGCACCAAAACACTCACACCCCTAGCAAAATTGGAGTAGGTGGAGTGATAATGGGACCCCACCCACGCCTTTTTAAGGCTAAGGGTTTTCTCACCTGTCAGGTGGGTCTCCTGGAGGACACAAATATGAGGGTTGTGTTTTTTAATAAATTGAAATACTAAGGAGTGTTTAACCCCCTGGTATTCCAGGAAAGAACATCAAGGGACATCGAAACTACCAGTAAGTGTAATGTCAGGATAAGCAGATCTCCCCCCAATCTGGCAGGTAGGTGCATCGGCCCGGGACTCGACGGTGCAGCAATAGGAATGCAGAATTCTTAGATACTGGAATATAATTCCTGTCACACAGTGTGTCTTAACAGTTGCAAACATATAAACAGAAAGCCCCAACATAACAATCCCTCCCCCCTCCCCACCCCCCCCACCAAAAACCAAGGAGGGTTTCATTCCCAAAAACTTTGCAGACATGTAGTCCGCCATTGGGGGTTGTAAACAAGAGCCAGCACATGCCCCACAGCACAATAGTTTGTGGGCAGGGTATGCGATCCCAGACAGGATGTTGTGGTGTAGTTCACCCGGCATACCGGGGGCACAAGACTTAAAGGTAAAACTAGGCAGTATTTCCAGTGGGAAAAAGGGACTGGACAAGGCCCTTCAGCCTCCCGTACACGAAGTCTTACTCTTGAGGACGATCCTATATGTCGGAGGTCGACACCACTCGGGACCTCCCCTGAGGCTAGTGGGAACAGGTCAGGGAAAAAGGGTGACCTTTATGACGGATCAAAATGGAAATTCAGAACACGGGGGCCATACGGCCCACTTGATGTGGTGTTGTAGGACAGACCCTAGCGTATGGGACGGGTGTTTGATAACACGACACCCCGTACACGACCGAGAACAAATGTTGGGGGTTACCGCCTGATGTACAGACGTTTCAAAAACCCTTACTTTGGGAGGAACCAAAAACCACCCCCCCCACCCCTCCCCCCTCCCTAACAATACAACCCCGAAAGACAAATATACAAACGTTGACAATTCTGTGTGACACACTGTCCTTAATATAAGGTCATAGATTCTTAAGACGTAAGGATAACGACGTGGCAGCTCAGGGCCCGGCTACGTGGATGGACGGTCTAACCCCCCTCTAGACGAATAGGACTGTAATGTGAATGACCATCAAAGCTACAGGGAACTACAAGAAAGGACCTTATGGTCCCCCAATTTGTGAGGAATCAT
>BLSH010024119.1:85749-99849 GCA_018402905.1 Glandirana rugosa
GTGACTGCCCATGACTCTCCACCGTGACTATATGTCGTGACTACCCGTGACTGCCTGTGACGATTCGCCGTGACTACCCGTGATTATCTGTCGTGACTAACCGTGAGTATCCGTCGTGACCCGTGACTACCCGTGACTATCCACCCGTGACCATCCACCGTTACCACCCGTGACTATACACCGTGACCATACGTAACTATCCCCGTGACCACCCGTGACTATCCCCGTGACCACCCGTATATGTAACTATCCCCCGAGTAAGGGACCACCAGATCCCACCGTAGACTACATACTGCTCAGTGCCAACTTCACTCAGTGCCACCTTCAGATGCCACCCTAGACCACCAGGGAATGAGCCCCCTATCAATGTATATGCCCACCAGTGCCCCTATCAGTGCCCACCAGTGCCCCTATCAATGCATACCAGTGCCACATATCAGTGCCCACCATTGCCACCTACCAGTGCCCACCTATCAGTGCCCATCAGTGCCCAGTGCTGCCTATGAGTGCCAATCAGTGCTGTCTATTAGTGCCCATCAGTGCCGCTTAGCAGTGTCCGTCAGTGCCCATCAGTGCTGTATATCAGTGCCACCTCTCAGTACCCGTCAGTGCTGCTTATCAGTGCCGCCTAACAGTGCTCATCATCGCTGCATATAAGTGCCACCTCATCAGTGCCACCTCATCAGTGCCGCCTCATCAGTGCCAATCAGTACTGCCACATCAGTGCCAGTCAGTGTAGCCTCATCAGTGCCCACCAGTGACGGAGAAAATTTACTTATTTACAAAGTTTTGTGACAAAAATAGAGAATTTTTTATTTTTTTTTCAAAATTTTCGGTCTTTTTTTATTTGTAGCGCAAAAAATAAAAACCGCAGGGGTGATCAAATACCACCAAAAGAAAGCTCTATTTGTGGGAACAAAATGATAAAAACTTTGTTTGGGTACAGCGTCGCACGACCGCGCAATTGTCATTCAAAGCGCAACAGCACTGAAAACTGAATTTTGGTCTGGTAGTAAAGTGTTCTAAGTGCATAGTATTGAAGTGGTTAAAATAAAATAATAAAAAACCAGCGCAAATCAATCTATCCAACCTAAGAGCTGCTGACACAAGATAAGTGCTTTCACTCCACTAATTAACAATTTGAAACCATTTGACTATGAATTAAACTGAATGAGCTATTAGGTTTCTACTAGTTAGGTGTCCCCAATTTCAATTGTCCTGATATTGGTGGTGACCCCTTCCTGCATTGTGATGATTTCCTCCGGCCTTAGGCATCATTCAGTTATATTAGTAACAGATGAGTGACTTTCTGTTCTATGTCAGAGCCTAGAAAGTGAATAGTGAGTGAGGGACCTCCCTAGATAGGCGGGTGTAGTATATAAAAGACATGCCAGGCACCGTTACTCCCTTACTGAAGAAGTCCAACCTGTGACGATACGCATCTAGGGGGAGGAGCCTGGAAGGGGATAAAAAACACTTGTTTAACCCTTGAGTGAGATGAGCGGGCAATGTAGCTGGTGGGGGATAGGGATATGCACCAAAAGTTTTGCCACGCACTTATCGGGGGCTCCAGTCTATGATATTTAATGGACTCATACTGAGGATCATCAGAATTTATTGTTCATTTTGCTTCTCCATAGCGCTATGATTTCATTGCAGCAGGTGTTGTTTTTTTACACACCATTTCATATGTGGAATATAGTCTCCACATGTTGATTTGCTGCTCCATCTTTGATGAGCGCGGTTATTTAGTTTGATTTATGATATTTCTGCTTATGGATCTATCTCTATGTTTTTAAGCGTCCCTGTTTAAAGGGAAATTAAGATGAACTTTTTTTGATTAACTTTCCCTTTTTGCTTGCTGATTTTTTCACTTGTATGAATTGCACACACACTTTTCATGTTTATATATGATCTTTCTGCTTATGGATCTATCTCTATGTTTAAGCGTCCCTGTTTGAAGGGAAATAAAGATGAACTTTTTTTGATGAACTTTCCCTTGGAGCTTGCTGATTTTTTCACTTTTTATTTTTTAATTTTTTTTGGCAAAACGGTCACAAAATGTATTACGATATTTTGTACATGTTTACTGATTGCACAATGCACTATTAGCACTTTTATATGTAGTTGCCCATTGTGGTTTTTTTTGCACATAGATATTATATGCTTGGTATTTGTCAGATATTGAGTACTTGTATGGTTAAGCGCTGCACATTTATGGTTTCAAAATGTTAATTAGGGGATGTTGTTTGTTTTGGGTTTCCAGATTGGCAATTAGTGAGGTAAGGGTGTCCAAACGCTGCGTCCTCTGCTTTTTACAATGTGCGCTGAGTTTAAGCAGTATACCTCTCATAAAGGCTTTGTGAGCATTCCACACCACCCTGGGGTCGGATACTGAATTGCTGTTGTTGGTAAAGAATTCAGTGAGTTGGGCAGATATTTCTTTTGAATAGACTGGGTGTTGTATTATTGAGCTGTTAGGTCGCCAAAGGAAAGTGTTACCCTGGTTTGTGGATTCTTCTATAGATATAGAGACTGGGGCGTGATCCGACCACGTTGTGGTGTGGATAGTAGAGGAGCTTATTTTTTGCAACAATCACTTGTCAGTCAAAAACATATTGATTCTTGAATACGTTTTATGAAGGGCTGAAAAAAACGTAAAGCCCCTTTCAGAGTGATGGTGACATCTCCAAATGTCAACTAGATCATGGGCATGGAGGAAGTCTTTTAGGGGTGTTCTTCTTCTTTTTGCTGCTGGTGTCAAGATGTGTGTCTGCGATCAAGTTAAAGTCTCCACAGACAATTAGGTGGCCCTGTTGGACTGGTTTAGTAGTGCGTATCACTTTCTTCAGGAATCGTATTTGATGAGTGTTGGGAGCGTACACGTTGATTATGGTATACAAAGTTTTGTTGATGTTGCAGACAAGGATGATGTACCTGCCATTGGGGTCTGTGATCTGGTGTTTTAGAAAAAATGTACTAGTGTCTTTAACTGCGATTAGGGCCCCTCTTTTTTTAGTTTGGAAAGAGGCAGTGAACATATGGGGGAAATGTTTGTTAGAGCAATCGGGAGCTGCTGAAGAAGAAAAATGTGTCTCTTGAACACACAGAATGTCACATTTTGTTTGTAGGGCAGTCCGCCATTGTGAATGTCTTTTGGCTGGGTGGTTGAGTTCATTGGCATTTATGGACACTATATTGAGTGGCATGTTTGGCTGACACTTACGGTTAGCAGTGACAGTCTTGGGCTTGGCTCAGCGAAGGTGGATTTGGAGGTGGTTCTGCAGAGTCCCTGGGGAGTGCTGGTTTCCGTGCTCAGTTAGTTATAGAGTTCAATACCAGATCTGTATTGTAAACAGTAACATAAGTAACATAGAATGGAATTCAGAACTAAGAATTGTGGGTGAAATTATCACCTTAATGAACTGTGGCGGTATATCAACTTGCTAAATATAGCTAAACCGCTGTGGGGGGAAAGACAGTTAATTAGTAGGACGAGTTATATGTAACAAGGCAAGGAGCATGGAACAGGGGACAGAGAACTTGGTGGACTGACTTGGCCCAATGTGGATGAGGAGATGATTCCGGGTTAAGTTGGTTGTTTTCTTTGGTTGCGATGAGGCATTGGGGATTTGCTTCGCTCCTGTGGGTGGACACTGTCATTCGGGGGGGACCGGTATGATGCCCCAAGTGTGAAGGAACTACAGGCCCTCTTGCAGGTTGGATACCACATGGGTTTCTTGTGGTGATTAAGGTTGTCGGATATCTCCACTTGTATGGAGTCTTATGGTTATGGAGGCCTTTAGTGACAGGATTTAGGTGTCTTCTCAGTTGCAGGGTATAGTTTGAGAGATCTGGGAAAAGCTGTATTCCATCATATGGTGCAGGCATCGGAGATGAGTTTCTAGCTTCTGAGAGTGTGAAAAAAATGTATTGTCATCAGAATGTCTCCTTAGTGTGAAAAAAATGTATTGTCATCAGAATGTCTCTGGGTGTGGATGTTGCCAGGTGGGGAGGTTTGGCAATTCTATAGATACGGTCTATAATTAAGTCCCTTGGAGACACGGCAGGTAGTAAAGCACACATTAATTATTTGGCGTATTTGGGCAAATCGCCCGGTTGGACAGATTCTGGTACCACACGCAATTTGACGTTATTGCGTCTCGATCTGTCTTCTAAATCTGATAGCTTTGCTCTCATCCAGGCTTGTTCTTCTTTCACCTCTTGTCTATGATGTCGTTAACTATTGTAATACATTCCTCCATTCAGTTTTCTATATAGGACACTCTTTTAGTTACAGTAGTAATATCAGTAGTGATTTTAGAAAAGAGTGAGGATAAGTCTGTCATTAAGGACATTTGAAGGGAGAGTAACATGTCCTTTAGGGTGCTGTCTATAACCAGCTGGCCTGTAGTGGGGAAGGACACAATAGAGGAGTGCAAGGCCTGATTAGATTGCAGGGGATTAAAAGCCTGAGGGCCAGTTTGCGGCGGTGGCGGGGCGTCAATTTGCATCCTGGCTTTTGCCGGACTGCCTGTGAGGGGGTTACCCTCTGTGTGGAGTGTAAGGAAAGCAGGGGGATTCTGGGGCAGTGAGGGATCTGGGATCTCATTAGGGAGATCAGTATAGGCCTCACAGGCCGCAGCCGTGCCAGGGCCATCTTTGTTGCTACTCTCCTGATCAGCCGGCTTGAAGAAGGAGGTCAGCTTCCTGGGCTTCTCTGCGTTCGTTCGCTTCCGCGACATGGCTGCGCTGGGTGTACCTCTCCTCTGGAGTGCAGATGGTTCTTGGTTGAGGTCGGATGAGGGCACTGCATGCTCCAGTTCTCTCTCCTGTCTGCAGAACTCTCGGCTTAAGAACTTCCATACAGGACACTTACACCCCCTTCCTTCCCAGACCAATTTTCAGCTTATAGCGCTCTCACACTTTAAATGACAATTACTCAGTCATGCTACACTATACCCAGACAAAATGTTTATATTTTTTTTTCTCACAAATAGAGCTTTCTTTTGGTGGTATATAATCACTGCTGGGTTTTTTATTTTTTTCAATATAAGCGAAAAAGTAGCGAAATTTTGAAAAAAAAAGCACTTTTTTTTAGTTTGTATTGAAAAATTTTGCAAAAGTCATTTTTCTTCATAAATTTGGGCCATAATTTATACTGCTACATATCTTTGGTAAAAATAACCCAAATTAGTCGATATTATTTATTCTCTGTGAAAGTTATAGAGTCTGCAAGCTATGGTGCAAATCATTGAAAATTGATCACACCTGATGTACTGACCACCTATCTCATTTCTTGAGACCCTAACAATCCGGGAAAGTACAAATACCCCCCAAATGACCCCTTTTTGAAAAGTAGACATTCCAGAGTATTTAGTAAGGGGCATGGTGAGTTTAACACATAGCATGTACATAGCAAAAATGACCCCCCAAAATATATTCTGCTACTTGTCCCAAGTATGGCGATACCACATGTGTGAGACTTTTACACAGCCCGGCCACATAGAAAGGTCCAGCATTGAAGTAGTACCTTCAGGCGTTCTAATAGCATAAATTACACATCTAATTTCTTTCCTACCTATCACACTTTTGAAGGTCCTGGAGCACCCGGCCAGTGGAATTACCCACAAAATTACCCCATTTTGGAAAGCAAACACCCCAATGTATATTTTATGAGGCATGGGCTGCAGATACGTACTCGGGTACTCTTATGGGCTGCAGATAGGTACTCGGGTACTCTGATGGATTAGTAAAAGGTACTTGGGTACTCTGATGGGCTGGTAAAAGGTACTAGGGTACTCTGATGGGCTGGTAAAAAGTTCTTGGGTACTCTGATGGTCTGGTGTCAGGTACTTGGGTACTCAGATGTCAAAAATGACACCACAAAACACATTCTGCTACTCCTCCTGACTATGATGATACCACATGTGTGAGACTTTTACACAGCCTGGCCACATACACAAGCTCAACATTGAAGTAGCACCTTTAGGCGTTCTACGAGCATAAATTACACATCTCATTTCTCAACCACCTATTACATTTTTGAAGGCCCTGATGCAACAGGACAATATAATTTTCCACAAAATGACCCCATTTTGGAAAGCAAAAACCCCAACATATAATCTATGAGGCATAATGAGTCTTTTAACCACTTGCCGACCGCCAACTGGCATCTGATGGCGACAAGGTGGCTCTCCTGCGCAAAACGCCGTCATATGACGGCGGCTGCCAGATCACGCACTGTGAGCATGCACGCGCCGCCGGAGGCGCGCCCTCGCGCTCACTGTGTCCGGGGAGGGCCAGGGAGTGGGTGCGGCGGAGTCGATCTCCGCCGGCTACCCGCGATGCCCCCCCCCGGAGTGAAAGAACGGAGGTCCGTGTAAGTAAACACGGACCTCCGTTCTGTGAGGGGGGAAGGGCTGTGATCACAGCCTTCCTCTACATGGAAGCTGTGATCACTTCCGTACCGCTAAAAATCGCAGATCGCCGCCATTACTAGTAAAAAATAAAAAAAAAACCCCCAGAAATGAATTCTCATCATCCGTAAATGCGGCAACTTTTGCGCAAACCAATCAATAAACGCCGATTGTGATTTTTTTTTATCACAAATATGAGGAAGAATATAAATTGGCCAAAACCGATGAAAAAAAATGTTTTTTTATATTTTTTTTTTTGGATTTGTATTTTAGCAAAAAGTAAGAAATTTGAGTTTGTTTGCAAAATTGTCGCTCTTCTTTTGTTTATAGCGGCGATCAGAAATGACGCAGCAGTGATTAAATACCACCAAAAGAAAGCTCTATTTGTGGGAAAAAAAGGACGCAAATTTCGTTTGGGTACAACGCCGCACGACCGCGCAATTTCCAGTTAAAGCGATGCAGTGCCGAATCACAAAAAGGGCTCTGGTCAGGAAGGGGGCAAATCCTTCCGGGGCTGAAGTGGTTAAACATGTCATTTTTTCCCAGAAGTTTTTAGAAAATGTGGAAAAAAAAATGAAAACGCATTTTTTTTTTTACACAATGTCCATTTATAAGATATTTCCAACACATAGCATGTACATAGCAAAAATGACACCACAAAACACATTCTGCTACTCCTCCTGACTATGATGATACCACATGTGTGAGACTTTTACACAGCCTGGCCACATACAGAGGCTCAACATTGAAGTAGCACCTTTAGGCGTTCTACGAGCATGAATTACACATCTCATTTCTCAACCACCTATTACACTTTTGAAGGCCCTGGATCACCAGGACAATGGAATTGCCCACAAAATGACCCCATTTTGGAAAGCAAACACCCCCATGTATATTCTATGAGGCATTATGAGTCTTTTGTACGGTTAAGTCTTTGAAAAACACGGAAAGAAGATAAAAACTCTTTTATTTTTTTACACAAAGTGGTCAATTTATAAGATATTTCTAACACATACCATGTACATAGCAAAAATTACACCCCCAAATACATTCTGCTGTTCGTTCCGAGTATGGCGATACCACATGTGTGAGACTTTTACACAGCCTGGCGGCATAGAGAGGTCCAACATGCAGGGAGCACCATCATGCGTTCTAGGAGCATAAATTACACATAAAATATCCTAATGACCTATTACACTTTTGAAGGTCCTGGAACACCAGGACAGTGGAATTACCCACAAAATGACCCCATTTTGAAAAGCAAACACCCCAATTTATATTCCATGAGGCATTATGCGTCTTTTGTACGGTTCATTTTTTTCCACAAGTCTTCGGAAAACGTGGAAAGAAAATGAAAACGTATTTTTTTTACACAAAGTGGTCAATTTATATGATATTTCTAACACATAGCATGTACATAGCAAAAATGACCCCCAAAATATATTCTGCTACTTGTCCCGAGTATGGCGATACCACATGTGTGAGACTTTTACACAGCCCGGCCACATAGAGAGGTCCAGCATTGAAGTAGTACCTTCAGGCGTTCTAGGAGCATAAATTACACATCTAATTTCTTTCCTACCTATCACACTTTTGAAGGTCCTGGAGCACCAGGCCAGTGGAATTACCCACAAAATTACCCCATTTTGGAAAGCAAACACCCCAATGTATATTTTATGAGGCATGGGCTGCAGATATGTACTCGGGTACTCTTATGGGCTGCAGATAGGTACTCGGGTACTCTGATGGATTAGTAAAAGGTACTTGGGTACTCTGATGGGGTGGTAAAAAGTTCTTGGGTACTCTGATGGGCTGGTGACAGGTACTCGGGTACTCAGATGGTCTGGTGCCAGGTACTTGGGTACTCAGATGGTCTGGTGTCAGGTACTTGAGTACTCAGATGGGCTAGTGACAGGTACTAGGGTACTCAGATGGGCTAGTGACAGGTACTCGGGCACTCAAATGGGCTAGTGACAGGTACTAGGGTACTCAGATGGACTGGTGACCGGTACTCGGGTACTCTGATTAGCTGGTGACAGGTACTCGGGTACTCAGAAGGGTTGGTGACAGGTACTCGGGTACTCTGATGGGTTGGTGACATGTGCTCGGGTACTCTGATGGGTTGGTGACAGGTACTTGGGTACTCTGATGGGCTGGTGACAGGTACTCAGATGGGCTGGTGACAGGTACTCGGGTACTGTGATGGGTTGGTGACAGGTACACGGGTACTCTGATGGTCTGGTGACAGGTGTTTGGTACTCAGATGGGCTGGTGACAGGTACTCGGGTACTTTGATGGGCTGGTGACAGGTACTTGGGTACTCAGAAGGGTTGGTATTTGGGTACTCTGATGGGTTGGTAACAGGTACTCGGGTACTCTGATGAGATGGTGACAGATGCTCGGGTACTCTGATGGGTTGGGGACAGGTGTTTGGGTACTCTGATGGATTGGTGACAGGTACTCGGGTACTCAGATGGGCTGGTGACAGGTACTCGGGTACTCTGATGGGCTGGTGACAGGTACTTGGGTACTCAGAAGGGTTGGTATTTGGGTACTCTGATGGGTTGGTAACAGGTACTCGGGTACTCTGATGAGATGGTGACAGATGCTCGGGTACTCTGATGGGTTGGGGACAGGTGTTTGGGTACTCTGATGGATTGGTGACAGGTACTCGGGTACTCAGATGGGCTGGTGACAGGTACTCGGGTACTCTGATGGGCTGGTGACAGGTACTTGGGTACTCAGAAGGGTTGGTATTTGGGTACTCTGATGGGTTGGTAACAGGTACTCGGGTACTCTGATGAGATGGTGACAGATGCTCGGGTACTCTGATGGGTTGGGGACAGGTGTTTGGGTACTCTGATGGATTGGCGACAGGTACTCGGGTACTCAGATGGGCTGGTGACAGGTACTCGGGTACTCTGATGGGCTGGTGACAGGTACTCGGGTACTCTGATGGGCTGGTGACAAGTACTTGGGTACTCTGATGGGCTGGTGACAGGTACTCGGGTACTGTGATGGGCAGGTGACAGGTACTTGGGTACCCTGATGGGCAGGTAACAGGTACTCAGGTACTTTGATGGGCAGGTGACAGGTACTTGGGCACTGTGATGGGCAGGTTACAGGTACTCGGGTACTCTGATGGGCAGGTGACAGGTACTCGGGTACTTTGATGGGCAGGTGACAGGTACTCGGGTACTCTGATGGGCTAGTGACAGGTACTCTGGTACTCTGATGGGCTGTGACAGGTACTTTGATGGGGTGGTGACAGGTACTCTTTATTGGGGGGGCAATCAGTGTGATTGGTGCACACAGTAAGTGGTAACGAGCTGTTACCGCTATCTCCTCCTCACACGTGATCGGTGTGTGAAGAGAAGAACCCGGTAACAGCTCGTTACCGCGAATTCTCGTCATTCTGTGTCTGGCTGTGATTGGACACAGCCGGTCACGTGGTAAAGAGCCAATATCATTGGCTCTTTACCGTGATCGGGGTTGGGCTTTGTCCGAGGGACAAGCCTGAACCCCGATTGCCGCGCTGCACGAGCGGCGTGCACGCTGCTGTTGATTGTTGTCGGAAGTGACCGGTTGTGATAGGACACAGCCGGTCACGTGGTAAAGAGCCAATTTTATTGGCTCTTTACCCCGATCATGGAAGGCCGGAGTCCCGAGGGACACGGCCGGTCCTCGATCTCTGCGATGTGGGCCCCTGGGGGCCCGCAAAGCGGCGAAAACAAGTGGACGTCATATGACGTCCAATTAGGATGGGGAGTGCACCTTGCCGACGTAATTACTATACACCGGTAAGGAAGGGGTTAAGCAGCCATCTTCAGCGTCATCGGGCCACGCCCTGCCTCAGGCTGAATTTGAGCAGATCAGTTGGTGCGGGGTACTGCTTGGCAGGTAGCTGTTAGTAAGGGAGTTTTTCTGATCTGCCCCAAGCTCTCAGGCGTTGCGGGCCCTGGGTGTAGCAAGATGGCCATCGTGGAGGATTTAGTAGGCCCCAATGAAGCCATGGATTCTTGTACCAGCTGTGCGGCCGAATATCAGGTCCGCGGGCCGCTAAAGTCGGATTTGCTGGGCATGATTCTGCAGAGGAGAAGGATGGGAGGTGGACTCCTGCCTGAATGGTGGATAGGGGGATTAGAAGTGAGAGGCAGCCGTGGATGGTGTGAGGAAGGCCTTCTGTGCTGGCGGCCTGAACAGACTGCGGTGGCGGCTTAAAATCATTAAAGACTGGTTCCGATCCGCAGCGGGGAGTGAGGGGAGAAGGGCTCATGTGGTGGTACCTTTTGAAATCGTTGCTGCAGCAGGATTGCTGTGGATTGCTCTTTAGATCACTGGAGCTCCTTCTCTGTGCGTCCGCTGCTGTTGGTGCCAGGCCACGCCCCCAAAGAAAGCTGAAAATTGATCACCAGGTGAAAAAAAATAAAAAATTAATTAAAAAAAAGCCTAAACTACTGCAGTCATCACGTCTAAAAATTGGTAAGCTGCAATATAACACATTTTTGGTTTTGGGTTTAATGCCAATTTAAGAAAAATGTACACAGAGATATGATGCCAAAGTTATAGTAAAAAAATAAAGAAATTAATATAAAAACTAGCAAATATAAATAAAGACATAAATACATAAATAAAACTGAATTAACCACTTGCAGACCGCCGACCGCAGTCGGACGGCAACAAGGTGGCTCGTTATCGCAAACCGCCGTCATATGACGGCGGCTGCGAGATCGTGCACTGTGAGCGCACGCCGCCGGAGGCGCGCTCGCGCACTCACTGTGTTGGGGAGGGGCCAGGGAGCGGGTAGGGCCGACTCCATCGTCGCCGACTACCCGCGATGGCCCCCCGCAGTGAAAGTACGGAGGTCCATGTATGTCCGTTCTGACAGAGGGGGAAGGGCTGTGATCACAGCCTTCCTCTATATGGAAGCCGTGATCACTCCCCTCCCCCTGCCAGCCCACATACAGTTAGAACACATAACCCTTAGAGCTCCCCCTCCAGGTTAACCCCTTCACTGCCAATGGCATTTACACAGTAATCAGTGCATTTTTATAGCACTAATCACTTATAAATGCCAATGGTCCCAAAAAAGTGTCAAAATGGTCTGAGATGTCCGCCGCAATATCACAGTACCGCAAAAAATCGCAGATCGCCGCCATTATTGTAGAAAATAAAAAAAAATAAAAACTCCGGAAATTAATTCTCATCATCCGTAAACGCGGCAACTTTTGCGCAAACCAATCAATAAACGCAGATTGCAATTTTTTTTAACCAAAAATATGAGGAAGAATATAAATCGGCCAAAACCGATGAAAAAAAATGTTTTTTTTATATATTTTTTAGCAAGAAGTATGGAATATTGTTTTTTTTTTGCAAAATTGTCGCTCTTTTTTTTTTTATAGCGGCGATCAGAAATGAAGCAGAGGGGATCAAATACCACCATAAGAAAGCTCTATGTGTGGGGAAAAATGGATGCAAATTTTGTTTGGGTACAACGTTGCACGACCGCGCAATTGTCAGTTATAGCGATGCAGTGCCAAATCGCAAACTTCCGGGGCTGAAGTGGTTAAAAAAAAAAAGTTTATACACCCCTTAAGCGTCTTCTTTTACAGCATGCCACTGACTTCAGTTTTGTACAATGAAAAGAGGGTCTTTTAAAATGTTAGGAATTCCTGGAAGGGACATGGGGGTTCACGTCGGTTCTCAACACTGCACACCTCTATCCAAATATACTGGATTGGTGACAAAAATAATAACAGCACCGTGCTATAAACTGACCATAAAAAAAACAAACAAAAAAACAAACCACAACACGATTTATTGGAGATGATATTCCAGCAGGAATCCCGGATCCTTGGATCCTCCCTATTGTTCTATTTGTCAACAGTAAATATCATGGAAAGAGATGTTGCAATGCTTATAAAGGTGGAACAGATTCTTGTTTGCAGACCTTGATTATCCTATTCATTATTATTTATAAGGGTTATTAAGGCGGGACTCGAACCCTATACTATATAACCCTCCCTGATCACCCAGGCAGATCATAGCTTCTGGGGACACCATGGGGTACAGAACTCTCTGTCTCATACTGCTGAGTTATCTGGCTCGATCCTCCTATGGCCAAACACTGTGAGTACTATGGTCCCTGCATTTATTTTGTTTTTATAGTTTCGTTTTTTTTTTTTTACTTATTTTTTTCAAAATTTGTTTTTAGAATTTGATTAGTGTTGCACTTTTGGAAAGACTTTTCATCCCAAAAGTATGTATGACTTGCTCTGTTTTCCTTCTTAAGGGTCTATTCACAGCAGATGTGCTTGAATGTATTGGTCAGTGCATGGCAATGCTTATATATGGTAAAAAAAATGTAATGCATTTCATAAAGAGTAGTAAACCCATGTAAGCATCCAGTTTTTTTTTTTTTTAAGTTACCTTTACAAATCAAGTAAAGTAAAAAAAAAATAAAAAAGTATTGCAAAGCATGTTAACATACAATGCAGCTCAACAGACATATTGTGGTGTGAATAGTGGGAATAGAACCAGAATACCTAATACAATGGCAACAGTCTTTGTATAGAGCAGGGATATGCAATTAGCGGACCTCCATCTGTTGCAAAACTACAAGTCCCATCATGCCTCTGCCTCTGGTGTCATGCTTGTGGCTGTCAGAGTCTTGCTATGCCTCATGGGATTTGTAGTTTTGCAACATCTGGAGGTCCGCTAATTGCATATCCCTGGTATAGAGTATACACTGTGTATATACTGTGTATATATATATATATATATATATATATATATACACAGTTGTGTGCAAAAGTTTAGAAACCCCTGACAATTTCCATAATTGTCATTTATAAATATTTGGGTGTTTGGATCAGCAATTTCATTTTGATCTTCAAATAACTGAAGGACACAGTAATATTTCAGTAATGAAATGAGGTTTATTGGATTAACAGAAAATGTGCACTTTTGCATACAACTGTGTGTGTGTGTGTGCGTGTGTATATATATATATATATATATATATATGTACAGTATCTCACAAAAGTGAGTACACCCCTCACATTTTTGTAAATATTTTATTATCTTTTCATGTGACAACACTGAAGAAATGACACTTTGCTACAATGTAAAGTAGTGAGTGTGGGAGTGTCATGCACAATTAATCGTAATAAAATCGCAATCTCGATTCACCTCCCCCCCCGCGATCTCGATCAGGCATTACCGCGATTTTCAGTGCAGTTAATGGAGTCCGACTTGCGGGGCGACTCAGCGTGACTTGACTGTAATAGAAGTCAATGCAAGTTGCCTGAAGTCTCCCCAGGAATCTTTTTCTAAGTCGGAGCGACTTGAGGAGACGGGTCTGAACCGTCAGACGGGTCTATCCTCTCTGAGTTCAGCGAGGCTGAATCTTTTTCTAAGGACCCCTCTGAAGTCCGTTGAACGTAACTGAAGATAATGTCAGTTCAGTGCGACTCAGCGGGGCGTTCAGCCTGAGGTAATTGACGTGACTTTTAGCGCCATTACGGACTAGCTCTAGCGCCCCCCCCTCCACTTAGCTCTAACGCTAAAATAATGCTAATTAACACGTACTGTGAGGGTGTGAGTGATGAAATGTAACATCGTTTCACAGTAAAGAAGTCACAACAGTGTACTTTTCTATTATTTTATAAATGTTTTTACA
>BLSH010024119.1:106048-120321 GCA_018402905.1 Glandirana rugosa
ATGATGGTTTAGCGTAGCGAAGTAAGAAATGACATGAAGCGATGCGATTTGGTAGTAAGAAATGACATGAAGCGATGCGATTTGGTAGTAAGAAATGACATGAATCGATGCGATTTGGTAGTAAGAAATGACATGAATCGATGCGATTTGGTAGTAAAAATGGTATGAACTGATGCGAGTCGGCAGGAAGGGTAACCCATCAGGAAGATAACATGGACTGGGTAAACAACATAACCGGTATGAATTGGCAACTAGGTACATATTGGATTGTGGCAAGTATCTGGCATGGATCGTGTGTGGGGTAGAAAATGCACCGATGCAACAATCGGTAGTCAAGAAAATAACATGAATTGATCGAAATCGGTTGAAGGGAAGGCATGAACCGATACGAACTGGTAGATAGGGTAATAAAACGAAGAGAGTAAGTGACATGGTCCAATGCGACTCGGTGTGTGTGATGCATCCAATACAAACCGTTGTGACTAGGCTCGAATCAGATTGTGGTGATTATGCAATGGATTCGGTACAAATCGATTGTGAGGTGAATGGTATGATCGATACGAATTGGTTGTAGCATGCATGAAATTAATCTCATACGAGTTTGAAATGGCTTCAACTGAACACCACCCAACCCCCGAGGCTAACTGAGTGCAGCCAAGGCCCAGGTGGGTCCAACTACCCCTCAATCAGCCACAGAAGCTGTGCAAACAATACATGCCAATCACCCAATGGATGCAATGGCAACCCCCATAGACAGTGAATGCTGTGAGCAACAAAGCCTGCATCGAATGATATTGGATAATGGCCGACAGTGGCTCAAGGCTTGGCTCTGAGAATGTATCGTACCACAAATGACACCAACTTGGAGGCAGCTAAGTACAAAAGGAGATGCAGGATAGGAAACATAACGAATTGTAACATAGCGTATGAAATGAAAGGATTCGAATCCTACCTGCAACAGCAAGCGAGCTGGTAATCAAACGCACAGACTCACAAACGTGACGTGACGTGACGTGACGTGACGTGACGTGACGTGACGTGAGCTGGGGCGAGCCGGCCCAGTAACATGTGCTATCGTGCACTGGAACCGACAAAGAGCCTGGAGAGTGAGGGTGCTTAAATACCCTCCGGGCTCCTCCCATAAATTCAGGCCAGCCCACTGGCCTTCCTACATATATATATATATATATATAAAAATATATATATATACGGCAGGTGCCCTGATGGAAAAAAAAAGACCTAAGTAGTGTCACCCGTGACACTTATATGGTGATCACAGGGGACAGGGGGCAATCAAGGGGTTAAAACCTTTATTAGGGGGGTAAGGGGGGCACCTGTACCTGCCTGGGCCTACCACTACCACAAGTATAGTGATCAATGAAAGATCTGATCACTGCACTCAGTGACACAGTGACAGGAGTGAAGGGGTTAACTGAGGGGGCAATCAGGGGGGGTGAAAAGTGTGCCTATGTGTACTATGTCAGTGTAGTGTTGGTGCACTCATGTTTAGATGTCCTCTCTCCTCACTCTGGAACTGAAAAGGGCTCCACGAGGGGAGCTGACAACACTTCCTCTGCCTCTGTTTACATTACAGAGGCAGAGGAGGCATTTCATTCGCCAGGACCAATCAGCAGGTCCAGACCAAAATTCATTGGCCTGTGCCTGTAGATTGATCGGTTCTGAAGCAAACCCAATCATCGCGACCGCAGTGGGGGCGCGAGCGCCATCTATTAACGGTGATCTGTGCACAGCTGCCATTTTGCAGCAGTAAATATACGCAAGGTGGTCGGTAACTGGTTAAAATGTGTGTATAAATGTACTATCATCATCTCATATAAATGGAATCCTCACCGTCTTGCATCACTACATTTGTAGTCTTTGTATCTGGAGTTCAGCATTAACTTTATTGCTATCGCAAGGGTCTAACAAGTCCCCAATGTGATAGCATTGGCAGGTCCTATTTATGGAGACATCAACAGTCTGTAGCGGTACCCCCGAAGGAGCTGCTGATTTAGATATATTTTTGGCACACCTAGCAATAGTGTACTTGCAATGCTCAGTAAAGCAGACACAATTGGAGTAAACAGGTTTGTTTACTGGGAGACTTTCCACATTCAAACAAACCACACACTGAGATTCAAATGACAAAAATGGTAAACTGTGACATGCAATGGTATAAACAAAGACCCAAATATACACTTCAAATCGATACAGGCAGTCAGCCTGAATGGCTTTTAAAGTGACCTATGCACTCAGGCATAAAGGGGAACCAAGCTGAATTAGTAACCGTCAGTCTGTTTCCCTCGAATCCCGAGCCCGCAGACCCAAGTCATGAAAATGTGAAGCTATAGGCCACCAATACAAATTCTTACTGTAACAGTTTTAATGAGAGTTCCCCTTTAAAGGAAGTCACTGGGATCACTAAACTACTGATACCAAAAGAGTGATAGTGAGCGTCCTCACAATTGAGATGTCCAAGATCTTTGGCTAGCCTGGTGTTGGTGCATTTGATGTCCTGGTAGCAAAGTGAGCTGTAGTGGCTGAATAGCAGAGCAAAAGAGCAATGACACCTGTACACAGGATTTAATATCACTCAGTCTGTGCAGTGTCCCTGTTTCCTGCAAATGGGCACAGATACCATTGGAATCTATATATTATCTGTTAATGAGGGACCTGTGTACAGGTTATTATAATCTTCTGATTGAGCTGAGTCTGTCTCTATGGAAGATGTACGAAAAACAACCGAATATACTCAGACACAGGTGTATTGTTTGCTCACCACACCAGTCGATCGATACAGAAGTCAGTCCGGCTGTTCGGGCTGTGCTGAAGGCGCTGGAAACAATGATGTCCTCTTGCCCTTTTTCTCTGAGGGAAGACAGCTTCCAATGTTTGGTTGCAGTCTTCTCCAAAACGACCGATGCTCACTCTATGGATGTTGCTGGCTCTGGAACAGACTTGAACGCTGGTTTGTTGGTCCCACTGGTCCCCCTTTAGAATACTGTATCACCGCAGCTGGCTGGGACACCGCAGAAATTTAGCTGGCTGGATCGCTGTTGGTAGGCCTCAGGCTGCAGCCCACCTGGGAGGGACACACGGGATCCTTGCTGGTCGACCACGCTTTTCCAAGAGACTGAAGCAGGCCACAGCCTCTGCTTAAATAGTTCCTCAAGATGCACCATTTTTCCCCAGAAGTCCCTTTCCACCACACAGCCTTGTGGGGAATGCAGTTCTTCCTGAAGGCAGTCCAAAGGAAACTTCCTGGAAGTGAACTACGAATCCCAAGATGCACTGCTTCTGCTGGAATAAAGACTGTGATTATAAAACGTGACAATATCATCTTCCTTTCTTTGGCCACTAGAGGGAGTCTACTCCACAGGACAAAACTGCACTCTGTCTCTGAAATGCAGACATAAAGATACATATGCACCCTGCTAAAAGAGGCTGCATACTTTCAGTGGCCCCTCGGCAAAGCCTCAGAAATAGTGGGCAGCAAAGCAGGCCCCCACTACACACTCCCTCCACCAAAGAACCTTTGGTCCTCCAAAGGAAGTAAAAGTCTGTGACCTGGTACATGCTTTGCGTATACACGCAGAGAGAAAAACAGGTTAGTACATACAGGAAACCAAACAAGTTGTATTTTCATAAAACCCTGTCAGAGGAACCTCCCACCAATGGGCATAGGAGGGAAGGTTGTCCTGCCTACAGGCCACCTTAATTGGAATGGTCCAGCTAGATGTGCCAGGGGTGAGTTAGGGTCCTCCTCCTCCAAATCTGTGGTGGAAGAACCAGGCTCTTCAAGAGTCCTTTGAGAAGTGAAGATCACCTCCTCAGAGCTTTCACCCAAATTATCATATATCAGTCTCTTTGGTGGGTGGATAACTCTTTTTTCTCTCTGCTCATTGGCTTCAGATATGGTGGGCCTACTTTCCTTTTATTCTTCTACTTCAGCTTCCTCCTCTTCAGCAAAGGGGTGAGGATCCTCAGAGTCTGCTGCCAACATGGAGGATAGGACTCTTACATATCTTCTGAAGGCTGCCTCTGGGGTACAAATTCCTGGGCCTCCGGCCTCATGGTCTCATCATTTGCCACTTTGAGGGGAGAGGGCGAAGGACTAATAAGTTCTAACATTTGGGATAGCCACAGCCAATCTATTCCCATCTCGTCATCCTCGCTGTCCTCATCTTCTGCATCCAGAGGCGCTGACTGAGATCTAGTCACTGGACAAGATCTTTGTGGGGCTGCAGGTGTAGACTGAGGATTTAGTGGTGGTGACATACGGACTGCTTCCGACAAGGGCAACAGTTGATTGCGATGCCAAGTCTTCAGCAGACCTGTACTTCCATCCGCACAGATCTGATATACTGGCAGCCCTGGCAGTTGTTTACAAATCACATAGGGCTGTGACCTCCAGCGAACAGCCAGCTTTTGCTTCCCAGGGACACCCAGTTTGCTCAACAGTACCCTGTCACCTGGCTGTAAGTCTTGCACTCTCATCCTCAGATCAAAGTTCTTCTTATTTCTCTGTCCTCTGGCATCTGAGACAGCTTGGGCCTTCTCATAGGAAGTCTTTAAACTTCTCCTCAGGTGGTCTACATATCCTCTGTGGGAGGTTGCTGAGGTCAGTGCGATGAGGTGCCAAAGGCCAGGTCGTTGGGCAACCGAGCCTCCCGTCCGAACATCAACAGATAAGTAGTGTAGCCTGTGGCATCATATGATGTGCTGTTGTATGCATGCACAATGGCCGCTATGTGTTTACTCCAGTGCTGCTTCTGTTCTTAGGTAAGAGTACCAAGCATAGCCAGGAGAGTCCTATTGAATCTCCCTGGCTGTGGATCCCCTTGATACGGAGTGGTTCACGATTTCTTTATGCCAAGAAGATCTAGTAGTCCTTTGATGAGGCGTCCCTCTAAGTCTCTCCCTTGGTCGGAGTGAATGCATTGGGGTAGGCCATAGTGCACAAAAAATGTTTCCACTGGTGTTTTAGCTACGGTGGATGCTTGCTGATTATTTGTAGAAAAGGCCTGGGCATACCTAGTGAAATGATCAGTTACTACTAGAATGTTTCCCTGTCCACTCAAGTCAGGCTCCAGGCACAGAAAATCAATGCACACCAACTCTATGGGTCCTTGACTTTGAAGGTGGGCCATGGGGGCAGCTCTCTGAAGTACAGTCTTCCTCTGAATGCATAGGATGCGTGAGTGGCAGTAGCTCTCAACTTCGGCCCGCATACAGGGCCAGTAGAACTGGTCTCTTACCAGGTTAAAAGTTCTGCCAGACCCTAGATGGCCATGGTTATAATGCAGAGCAGTTAACACAGTCTCTCTGTGTTTTTCAGGTAGCAGTAATTATCATCTATCTTCAGAATCACCAGAGGGGCCCCTTCGGTAGACCACTCCATTGCGCAACTGCAACCGATCCCACTCCCTATGAAGAAAACAAGTTTCCTTTGGGGTGTCAGTAAGGAGCAGATGAGGACACTGACTTTCTAAAGCTTTCAACACCAAACTACAAAGAGGGTCTTCCATCTGATCCTTCCTCAAATCTTTCTTGGAGAGCTTCGGCAGGCCCTCCTCTCCGACCTGGGTGAGGTTGCAGTAACTCCTGGGGACTCCAGCAGCTGTAACACCAATTTCTTCTGCTCTCGATCCACCTCCAGCTCGATACTTGGCTCCCTGACAAAGGTGGAAGCTGGGTCCACTCTTCCGAAGAGTCTCTAGAAACATGTGGCCTTCTTGACAAGGCGTCGGCATCCCCAGGTGATACTTCAGGCAGAAAATGAATTCAGACAGAGCAGCCAACCACCTGTGACCGGTGGCATCCAGCCTTGCAGTAGTGAGGATGTAGGTGAGAGGATTATTATTGTCTTGACCACAAAGTTTGCCCCGTACAAGTAATCCCTCAGCTTATCCAGCACCGCCCACTTGAGAGCAAGAAATTCAAGTTTGTGGGTAGGGTAGTTCTTCTCAGCAGGTGCTAAACTCCGACTCACATAGGCAACTGGCTGTAAGTGCTCACCATGTTCCTGATAGAGTACTCCACCTAGGCCCTGCCGACATCAACGTGAAGCTCGTAAGGCTTGGTCGGATCTGCGTAAACCAAGACTGGAGAAGTCATCAGACTCCACTTCAGCTGTCGAAACGCCTCTTCACGCTGATCAGTCCACTGTGAATGGACTCTTTAGGTCTCCTGGGTCCTTTGGCTGATCTGACAGGCTTTACTGGATCTAGGTCATTCTCATCTTCCTTGCTCCTCAACAGCTCATTGAGTGGGCAAGCTATTTTAGCGAATCCCTCAACGAACCTTCTGTAGTAGGAGCAGAAACCCAGAAATGACCTAAGCTCTGTAACATTAGTAGGCCTCGGCCAAGAGGTAACAGCTTCTAGCTCCTGAGGGTCAGTAGCCACTCCTTCAGCAGACACAATGTGGCTGAGGTAGTTGACCGAGGGTTGGTAAAACTGGCATTTTTCCAGTGACAGCTTCAACCCCTCATCATGGAGTCTCTTTAGAACCTTCTCCAAGCATTCTTCATGCTCCTACAAGGTCTTGCCAAAGACAATGATTTCATCTAGATACACCAACGCCTCAATGAGATTCATGTCGCCCACAGTCTTCTCCATTAGCCTTTGGAAGATCGCTGGGGTGCCAGACAGGCCCTGAGGCACGCGGTCAAATTCGAAGAACCCCACTGGGGTAATGAAAGCGGTCTTCTCCCTATCTTCAGGATGCATTGGGATTTGGTATTACCCACTCTTCAGGTCCAGCACGCTGAGCCACTTTGCCCCTCACAGACTCTGCAAGGCATCCCCTATCTGTGGGGTGGTGTGCTGGTCTGGAATGGTCCTGCGGTTCAGTGTTCTGTAGTCCATGCACAACATGGTACTGACTACTAGTATTCCAATCTTTCTCCATCACTCAGCTAATGTGATACAAAATAGAACAGGACCTTGTGAGCTGCTATAACCCTACAGTAGCAATAGCTGTTAGCACTCCTCACATCCCAGAATGTGGTTGTTGTGACAGAAAAAAAACATATATATTTAAATATATACATACAGTTGTATGCAAAAGTTTAGGAACCCCTGACAATTTCCATGATTGTCATTTATAAATATTTGGGTGTTTGGATCAGCAATTTCATTTTGATCTATCAAATAACTGAAGGACACAGTAATATTTCAGTAGTGAAATGAGGTTTATTGGATTAACAGAAAATGTGCAATATGCATCAAAACGAAATTAGACAGGTGCATAAATTTGGGCACCCTTGTCATTTTGTTGATTTCAATCCCCGTAACTACTTAACACTGATTAATTGAAACACACAATTGGTTTGGTGAGCTCATTAAGCCTTGAACTTCATAGACAGGTGCATCCAATCATGAGAAAAGGTATTTAAGGTGGCCAATTGCAAGTTGTTGTTCTCTTTGACTCTCCTCTGAAGAGTGGCAACACGGGGGGCCTCAAAACAACTCTCAAATGACCTGAAAACAAAGATTGTCCACTGTGAGGAACATAGTGAGGAAATGGAAGACCACAGGCACAGTTCTTGTTAAGGCCAGAAGTGGCAGGCCACATAAAATATTGGAGAGGCAAAGGCGAAGGATGGTGAGAATGATCAAAAACAGCCCACAGGCCACCTTCAAAGATATACAACATCAACTTGCTGCAGATGGTGTCACTGTGCATCGTTCAACAATTCAGCGCACTTTGCACAGGGAGAAGCTGTATGGGAGAGTGATGGGAAAGAAGCCTTTTCTGCACACACGCCACAAACGGAGTCGCTTGAGGTATGCAAATGCAAATTTGGACAAGCCAGCTTCATTTTGGTCATAACAAGGGACGTTATGCATGGCGGCAAAAGAACACAGCGTTCCAAGAAAAACACTTGTTACCCTCAGTAAAATTTGGTGGAGGTTCCATCATGCTGTGGGGCTGTGGCCAGTGCCAGTACTGGGAATCTGGTTATAGTTGAGGGTCGCATGGATTCCACTCAATACCAGCAGATTCGTGAGAATGTTGAGGAATCAGTCACAAAGTGGAAGTTTCGCCGGGGGCTGGATATTTCAACAAGACAACGACCCAAAACACTGCTCAAAATCTACTCGGGCATTTATGCAGAGGAACAAGTACAATGTTCTGGAATGGCCATCCCAGTCTCCAGACCTAAATATCATTGAACATCTGTGGGGTGATTTGAAGCGGGCTGTCCATGCTCGGCAACCATCAAACCTAACTGAACTGGAGATGCTTTGTAAGGAGAAATGGTCCAAAATACATTCATCCAGAATCCAGACACTCATTACAGGCTATAGGAAGCATCTAGAGGCTGTTATTTCTGCTAAAGGAGGCTCTACTAAATATTGATGTGATTTTTCTGTTGGGGTGCCCAAATTTATGCACCTGTCTAATTTTGTTTTGATGCATTTTGCACATTTTCTGTTAGTCCAATAAACCTCATTTCACTGAAATACTGAAATATTACTGTGTCCTTCAGTTATTTGATAGATCAAAATGAAATTGCTGATCCAAACACCCAAAAATGTATAAATGACAATCATGGAAATTGTCAGGAGTTCCTAAACTTTTGCACACAACTGTATATGAGTGCAGCGCTTAGACACCCTATTGACGTATGCAACCTAATTATGAAATGTAGCTAGCAAATATAAAGTGCAATAATCAATGTGCAAAAACCAATGTGCAAAATTCATCAAAAAATGTTCATGAACATTAAAAGTGCTCTAGTGCAGTATTAAATCCAAAAATGCATTGCATAGTAACCCATTAAGTGCCACTTGCATGCAAACGAAGCCTGCGGCGTCCAGCGCTGTCCCCGCTCCAGGCTGCATCCATCTTCTGGCCCTCTGCCTTCCGGGGCCGCGACTCCGGTGCTGTTACAGGCCAGAATCGCATGACATCACCCCCGCGTGTGCGTGCGGGAGCCGCCAGTCACGGCACAGGGTCAGCGGAGAAACGGCACGGAGGCCGCTTCTTGACTGCTCATGTGCCGACATGACGTCGGCACATGCAAAACACTGCATATCTCCTGGACCGTGCAGGTTTGGGAGATATGCCTGGGCACCCTGTTTGAAAAAGGCTGGTCTATAAGACCCACAGTGCCTCCCCTGCCCCCTACTACAGCTAATCAATCACAGATCATGATCTTCCCTGGCAATAGTGGCTGTGGAATGAATGAACGGAAAACAGAAGAGGAAAAATGCTCATTGCTCCTGGCTTTACTAGCAGAGGATATCAAGGATTAGATGTTCTTCGATCTCCTCCTGGTCTCACTGTTTAGCCAGTTTACTGCACTACCGAGCTCCCCAAAGAAACTGAAGATCCCAGGAACAACACTGGGTGGTGGCCAACAGTGGAATGAGGGTGGGGGAGTGGGTGGGTGCTGTCTAGAAGCTGGAGCGTCAACCCTTCTCACTACCATAAAAGTGTTTGGTAGCTGTAGAGCCGTCTAGATCATTTTTACTGAACAGCCGCTGAGTGGCTGAAAAAAATGTTGCTTTGAGGGTTTTTTCACTTTTTGAAGCCCAGAACGTTTTAAATCAACCAAGAATTACAAGTGGTTAAACTTTGGCTAGGAATGTTCTGTAATACTGTAAACATGGCAGAACGTGTTCCTACAAAGAGGCTTTTATAAAACAGGAGGGAATGAAACCATAATGAAGTTTTCTACTATAGATGATAAAAATGAGTGGAATGGCCCATACACACGGTGCAACTGTCGTACAACAAGGTCGTACAATAGCTTTATTGCATGATAATCCAACCGTTAGTACACTCGATTACAACAGCCGATGTTCAACAGTCGTACAACAGAAGTTGGCTGAGCAAACTAGAAAACTTTTGTTGGCCAACATGCCGTTGTACGACTGTTGACCCGTGTGTACAGAAGTTGGCCCAACAAAAGTTGAAAGGGCAAACACACATGCTCTGAATCCAGGATGTGCTTGGTCGTGTAAACCTGTGTTCCTAATTCACAAATCACATTCACCTGAACTTCCTCATTATACACTCGTAACACGTCACTACCTTCGGCTTTGTTGGCCAATTACTTGACTCATGTCAGTACACTAGACAAAACCGCCAACAGCCGATTGTTGAACGCGCGGTCGTACAACAGTTGCACCGTGGGTACGAGGCAGAAGTCTAAATTTGTTCCATGGACTATAACTTCACTTTCCTTTCCTCCACTTTTTATAGAATACGCCCCACTTGGAGGCCCACGGCACCAGGGTTTTTGGATTTTTCTGATATCCACTCATTTGCCCAGAAATCCCATTTTGCCGAGTTGTTTTCTTATTACAGATTTGGGGGGAGGTAATGTGACCAGACTGTACTGACAGCTAATAAAAATGAGCAGAAAATATCCAGGTATCCCATATCAGTCTTACCCATCATGTGTGGTAATGCTGTGCAAATCTTCAGGCTCCTTATATAGAATTACAAATATTTGGTTTATGGTTGTTTAACTAGTTCCATACTTTGGGTATGTTATACACGCCAAAAAAAAGGCCATCAATGTACACAGGATGTGTATAGCACATCCAGTCCTTCTGCTCTGCTCCCCCCTCCATGTACACAGCAATTTGGCTCTGAATAATCAAAGCTGGCATTGCTGTGTACACAGAGTCTAAGAAGCTTCAGTTCTCAAAAAAAGAAAAAGAAAAAGAAAGCAGTCAACAATGTTTATCAACAAGCTGCTCATACAAAGATACAAAGTAACATACAGTATTGTATTGTTGCTTTTGTATCTATTCTATTCATTCATCTGCAGATCAAATGAATAACATTCAATCTGCAGATGATGTCAGTTAAAAGAGATGTATGCGTTTTTTCTAAGATTCGTACTTACCTAGGTAGATGCGGCATTGGTCACTTGGCGCCTCTAAAGGCTCTTACACACGGTACAACAACGGTCGTACAACAGCTTGTTGTAGATCGTCCGACCATTAGTACGCGCGATTAGAACACTCAACGTGTGACGGTCGTACAACGGGAGTTGGCTGAGCAGACTAGAAAACTTTTGTTGTACAACAAGTGGTTGTACGACTGTTGTGCCGCGTGTACAGAGAAGTTGGACCAACAAAGCTGTACGTGCAAAACACGCATGCTCAGAAGTCAGGAATGCCTGGAAGTGTCCATTCGTGTAAACCTACGTTCCTAATTCATACATCACATTCACCTGAACTTCCACTTTATATGCTCGTAGCACGACACAACATTAGGCTTGGTCGTACGATCGCTTAGTGCACGTCAGTACGTGAGACACAACAACCAACATACGACTTTGGACGTCTGGTCGTCGCACCGCGTGTACGAGGCGTAACACTGAGAACTGAGAGAGTTATTGAACACCACTGAGTCACCAGCTCTCTGCTCTGCCACCCCCTGTGTGTGTTCACTGGAGCGCTGGGCTGTGGAGGGGGTGGGAACGGCTGTCTCAGGCTCTCAACGGCTTGCTGAGAGGATGAGCTGGGTTCTGGTCCAGGAATGTGGGCGGATCCTGTTTAATTGTCTAAGGATAGTAAAAAAAAAATCATTGTTGCAATACAATAATTACAAAAGAAAAACATTGTTTGTCCTTAAAAACACAATATTTTTATTACCTTTGTAGCCAATGGCCCCCTTAGGGGTGTCTGAGTGTTGTGGTTCATCTGCTCAGACTGCCCTCAATCACATCCATACTACACCCGGAGTCACAGAACAGGCTGGTACTTTGGTGTTGTTTGTTTTATTAGGGAATTGAACTTGGATGGGAATTAGGGGTGCTATGGGATGCCCATAGAATAAGTTGCCAAGTTGCACAGGAGCACTATATACAGCTCTGTATATACATCTCCTTGTCCTCCAGCACACTACTTGCTCTAGTCACACTTCTTCCTCCAGCACATTACTTGCATCTCTATTCTCTGGTTCCTCTCTCCTGCACATTACTTATTCCAGGCCCAGAAGGAAATTTACTAGGCCTTCTCTATTCTTCCAGCCTGACTAGCGCATGGTGAGGCCTGCAATGCTGCACACAGGACCTCAGAACCACCCGTTACAGGTAGGGACAATTGATCCCCTAGTATGTAGGTACACTGATGTGCTAGCCGGCCCGATGGACTACTACTCCCAGCCCATCCTCTTACTCCAGGTCCTGTCAGCCACCCCAGCTGCATTGGCCTTCTCCACTGACACCACAGTCCCTTACTGACTTCTGCATCCTTCCCAGATTATCTCTCACCCCAATCCACTCCGGCATGCCTCTACAGCTTCCCAGGGTGTGGGCCACTCACCAACTACCCGGTGGACTCCTGACTGAGCCTCTCCAGTAGCGCTGTCCGTTGCTCTTCTGCTCCAGGGTCTCTTTTCTCTTCTCCTGGCTGTACCCGTGCCCAGACCTCAAGGTCACCCCCCCAGACTAGGGCTCCCTACCGTGTGAGGCCTCAGCAACCTCAGCTACATCTCAGCTCCAGCTCTTACATCTGAACTCCTCCCTTGTTGTGCTGACCCTTGAGTATTTAAGGAGGCCTGTCCCCTGCCAATCCAGATTGGGGATTGAAAGGAAAGAACCACACAATAGGTTCTACTACCTGCGCATATGGATGAAATAATCTCTGTTGGGGCTGCCCACGGTATAGACAAATAACGTCATGAAATGGGAAAGAAAAATTATTAAAACCACACTCCCAAGCAATTATGTGCAATAACAAAAATGCAATACAAAAAAGGCCACCAGAGGCCACCAGTGTGCAAAATAAAGTTCTCAAACAATAAAAACTATGAAGTACAATGTGAAGAGTGATTCACATAGGTTTGTAAAGATGTCAATGACATTGAATATGAGTGAAATAAATTAATCCATATGAATATATATTCATATAAAGTGCAAATGCTGTGCAAAATTATTATAGGTGCAAAAAAATTGTCCATATGCAGTAATGCAATGCAAATAGTTCATGTCTCATCCATGAGTGTGCAAACTCCACAAATCATTCGGGAGACGATGATGATGATCCCCATTACAGGGATTTTATGTGCCTGTAGGGTAATCACTAATTCGACCATCAGCTTGGGAAATCACCACAAGGGATCAGCATGCCTCCAAATGCCATAGGATCGTATAGAGGAAGGAGAGGAAACTCCAGATAGTGAAGACTGTCCTAAATTTATTGTAAAAATCCATCATCATCTGCTGAGTAGGGTGTGAGACTGGTGATGGTGGAGGTTTGAAGTCACCCCTTGTTTTCTCCCAAATGATTTGTGGAGTTTGCACATTCACGGATGTGACATGAACTATTTGCATTGCATTACTGCATATGGACAATTTTTTTGCACCTATAATATTTTTGCACAGCATTTGCACTTTATATGAGTATAAATTCATATGGATTAATTAATTTCAATGCCATTGACATCTTTACAAATCCATGTCAATCACTCTTCATGTTGTACTTCATAGTTCTATTGTTTGAGAATTTTATTTTGCACACTGGTGGCCCCCGATGGTCCTTTGTTGTATTGCATTTTTTATTGCACTTTGTCATAATTGCATGGGAGCGCAGCTTTAATAATTTTTCTTTCAGACTGGGGATTGGTCAGGGCTCCTCAGAATACTCCAGGTGGCTACACCTCCCTCCCAGATCTCTTTAGAGAAACCTTCTTCCAGTTTCTAGAAAGAAGTTGGAAGTCCTGGTGACCTCATCTGTGAATCACTCAATCCTCCCTGAACCACTCCCAGCCCAGAAACAAACAAAAATACAATCAGGCCTGCAGATCACTCAGGCCTGACTAAATTTTCCTCACCAATAAATCTATCCACACTAACTCCCACTTACCAGGGGGCGCTACACCTTGTTATCTTAAGTAAAGACAAAGTTATTGCCAAATAAGCAGGTCCATAGCAGAATTGTAAAAATTGCTCTCATCCATAGGCAGTGAACAGGTGTGAGTGGTGATGTGGTTAATTATTGTTTAATATACTTTTAACTATAAAACAACAAAACTGTCCCTGCAAAATGAACTGTTAAGGTATCATTTAGACCAGGGATATGCAATTAGCGGACCTCCAGCTGTTGCAAAACTACAAGTCCCATCATGCCTCTGCCTCTGGGTGTCATGCTTGGGGCTGTCAGTCTTGCTATGCCTCATGGGACTTGTAGTTCTGCAACATCTGGAGGTCCGCCAATTGCATATCCCTGATTTAGACCAAGGGTAGGCAACCTTTCAGAGATCGAGATCTACCTGGACAACATGGAGGAAAGCAAAGATCC
>BLSH010024119.1:120476-131923 GCA_018402905.1 Glandirana rugosa
GTGATTACCCCCCTCGTTTCCTCGTCTCCTGTGATGTCCCCTCTCCACTACACTTCCCCCGTCCCCCGTGTCGTAACCCCCCTTCTCACTACCCCTTCACATCACCTCTCCCCTGTAGTGTCCTCTGCTCCTTTGCTCCCCCCATTAGTGTCCTGTAACCCCTTAAAAGTGTTGTCTAACCCCCTTCACATCAAGCCTCCTCCCATAGTGTCTTCTGCCCCCCCTCCAACAGTGTACCCCCACCACCCCCATACACACAGCACTGTGTAGGTAGCACTTACCTGCCAGCGTTTGCTCATCAGAGAGATCAGGAGACAGCATAGTGCTGGGTGGAAGGTGGGAGTGGGAGCTGCTGCAGTTCATAATAGCAAGCTTGTGATTCGTTGCTAGGACCACTTAGCAACCAATCACTGAGCAGCTCCCGCCCCCGCCCTACATCAAGCTCCTGCCTCTCACTTTCCACTGTGCAGTTAACAGGAGAGGGGTGGAAGTCCGGGGAGGCAGAGCTGCAGTCAAGATCCACCTGTCGCCCCCCCGGTGGTCAACCGGTTGATCTGTGTATTATTGTAATTAGATTTACATATACATTTTTCAGCCAATGCAGAAGTATAGAACTTTTTAAAGCTAAAAAATATTATCTACAAATTTAGGCACATCACTTAACGGTTAGAGAAGTTCGGGGTTTTCAAAAAAACAAACCTTTACACTCACCTCTATGCTGCAGTATTGGTGTGATGCTTCAGCTGTCCCAAGTCGACTCGAGAACTGAACAATTTCGTGACTGCTGATCACTCAGTTCTTGGTCTTCTCAGAGCAAAGAGCAGTAACTGTCAGTCACCACTCTCCAGTTTGCTTCTCCAGTGCTCACTGGAGCACCAGATAGGAGAGAGGGTGGGTGCAGCTGGCTCTGGCTCTCAGTAGCAAGCTGAGAGGCGGAGAAAGCTCTCAACCAGGCAGTTGGGTGGATCCTGACAATATTGTCAGGATCCTTTCAGAGACTACAGCAGCAATAGCCCACTCTCAGCTGACTCCTGGTCACAGGAGAACACTCCTGTGACCCACAGGTTAAGAATGGCCAAAAAAGTTTTGGCCATACTTCTCTTTTAATGAATTTGTATATTTTAATGTCACCCTCTAACCACATAATAGGCCTTCTTTATACTATTTTTTAAAATTAGATTTGATACATATCATCTATGGTGCTGCCCAGCTTCCCATGCCGTTTGTTTAATGATTGCTTATTCACCCTTCAAGTAGCCAAGATTCTTTCACCCCCACTTTATAATTCAGTTGGGTTCACTGCAAAGTCCTGGTTTGCAAAATTTTAGGCACAATTAAAAAACTCTTTGTAACTTGAACGTTGGTATATCTGACCCATCACTACTTACTGGGCTTTCTAAAAACGCCTATTTAGACTCCCCTATAAATTCGAGTTTGAACCATTGCATTTCAGACTGGTTTCAAATGCATTTAAATACAGATTTAAAGGCAGATTCTCAACAACTTTATATACAACCATGTACACACCATATTGTGCACTCTGTATTGTTTTCTGCAGCTTTGATTCCTGGCTGTTTCTGTCCAGATCAGTTTGAAGTCACCATTTCTAGTGAACTTGAGATGTTCTAAAACTGAAAAAATTTCCTGACAAAATAAATTGAATGTTTGGATTGGCGAAGTGATTTTATTGGCAGCACCTCCATTTTTTTCAAGCTTATTACTCACAATTTGGTATGGTGTTTTTTGTCTCCTCTCAATAGATGCACTCTGATTACACCCAGCGTGCTACGTGTAGACTCTGAAGAAACAATTGTAGTAGATGGACACAATTCAGCATTTGAAGTAGAGTACTTCATCCGAGATTTCCCAGTTAAAGCGTTAATACTTGCTCATGGCAAGATCAAAATGAACGGTGGAAACCAATACCTGGGAACAGCCAACGTAACGGTAAGGGGTAAAGCCTCGTACACATGCACTAAGCGATCGTACGACCAAGCCTAATGTGGTGACATACTACGAGCATATAAAGAGGAAGTTCAGGTGAATGTAATTTGTGAATTAGGAATATAGGTTAACACGAACAGACACTTCCGGGCATTTCTGACTTCTGAGCATGCGTGTTTGGCACATACTTGTTGGACTAACTTCTCTGCACACACGGTACAACAGTCGTACAACCACTTGTTGTACAAGCAAAGTTTTCTAGTCTGCTGATCTTAATTCTGTTGTACGACTGTCACACGTCGGCTGTTCTAATCGCGCGTACTAATACTTGTACAACAAGCGGTCGTACAACCATTTTCATATGACCCGTGCCTGGGCCGTTTGGCACAACTTCTGTCAGACGTGCATGCTGGAAAACCAGCAGCCGACTGGCTCCCGATCATCACTCTCAGGCAATGGCTGAGAGCACTGACCAGAGTGTTCTGGTGGTGGGGCCTTCCCCTGTCAAAACACAACAGCTCAGCAGGGGAGATTGCTGTGCTAACATTGGATCATTAGTACAGTGACTCTGACTGGAGCTGACAGTTTCTTTTCGATCAACCTGCTGAGTTGAATGGAAAAAACCTAGTGTGTACCAGGCATTAGAGTTGCAGAAAAGATTAGTGCTTAAGGACTGCCTGACACCCCACCCTGCCTTGGTATCTCCACCAATCTACAGCTTACTCCACTCTGTAACCAGAATATAGCAATTTCAAACAAACCTCCATAATTACCAGGCAGGACCAGCATATTAGGTTAGGGCTGTTTATAGCAAATTTACCCAAAGCATCAGACAGAACCAATGTTGGAATAAAACAGAACCTACTTTATTAACACACATCACAGCATTTATACACAAAACCCTTCCCCCTAGACAGGTATGGCACACATTATCATTTCATATCAAGCACAAGAAAATAATGAATACGCCCTACTGGCACCCAACTGTTTGGACTTTGTCTCTCACTTTGTTTGATCACCTATCACCCAAACCTAATTATAGCAAACAATAACTGATGCAAAGAAACCTGTAACAGAAGCTACAGGAATTCACCCCCTGCATCTAAAACATCACTCCAGGATAAAGGGATTTTATTATACCTTACCGTAAAATCCTTTTCTGACAGACACAGCTCTTCTTATGACACATGGGGTTATGCATAAAATCATATCACTAGGAGTAGACTAGGCAAAAATAAAACAAAAGCATAGGTTGGCCCCTCCCAGGGGGCCATCCTCACCTTAGCATATAATCCCCCTGCTCTGCATAGCACATCAGTTCGTAACAAGCCGTACAAACTCCACAGAGGGGTGGGTGCTGCGTCTGTCAGTGAACTCAGAGAAAAGGATTTTACGGTAAGTTATAATAAAATCCCTTTTACTCTTACGTTCACTGACAGACGCAGCCCTTCTTATGACACATGGGGACGTCCCAAAGCTGTGCCAATCAAGAGGGGTGGGCAAACTATAACAACTGTACCCAACAAAAAAGCCCTCTCAGGCAGCGCCATCTGCGCCTACACTGCCGTTTGTAATACTTTGCGGCCAAAGGCAGCATCCGAAGATGCTGAAACATCAATTTTGTAAAGCTTAGTAAACGTGTGCACTGAGGCCCAAGTAGCTGCTTTGCACACCTGAGACACTGAAGTCTGGTGTCTAAATGTCCAGGAAGTACTAACTGCCCTGGTGGAATGAGCCGTGACCGGAAACGGGGGGAACCTTGCCCCGAACCTCATATGCATGATCTTCCTGATCCAACGAGAAATGGTAGCTGACGAGGCCGCCATGCCTTTGCGCGACCCTTCCGTCAGCACAAATAAAGAATCAGACTTCCGAAAAGAAGCTTTAGAAATCAAATACACCTGCAAAGCCCTCACTAAATCCAGCGAATGCAGTTCAAATTCCTTGGGATGCGACGGGTGCGGGCACAATGAGGGAAGAACAATATCCTCATGCAAATGAAAAGAAGAAACCACCTTCGGAAGAAACGAAGGAGAAGGTCGCGAAACCGCTTTGTCCTTATGAAGGACCAAGTAAGGTGACTTGCAGGATAATTCTGCCAACTCAGACACCCGCCTAGCGGATGTAACAGCCACCAGAAAGGCCACTTTCTGCGACAACAGTTGCAACGGAATGTTCCTGATCTTTTCATATGGTGGCTTCTGCAGCACAGAAAGCACCATATGCGGGGGTTCCAACCCCCTGTCTCGCACCAGGCAATATAGGCCTTCCAGGTCCTATGATAAATCTTATGTGAAGTACCCTTACGTGCTTCAATCATAGTAGGGATCACGGAGTCCGAGACACCCCTATCCCTCAACACCTGGGACTCAATAGCCAAGCCGTCAAAGCCAGCGAGGGTAAAGCAGGGTGCAAGATGGGCCCCTGAGAGAGTAGGTCTCCGCGAAGCGGAAGACGCCACGGAACATGTGTCACCATCCGCACCACGTCAGCGTACCAAGGACGCCGAGGCCAATCCGGAGCTACCAGGATTGTCGGGATTCCCTCTGCCTCTATCCTGCGCAGAACCCGCGGTAGAAGCTTTAGAGGAGGAAAGATGTACAGTAGCTGATACCGACCCCAGGGTGCTACCAGTGCGTCCGAGGCGACCGCCAACGGATCTCTTGTTCTGCACACAAAGGTCTGTACCTTGTGATTGAACCTGGAGGGCATGAGGTCCACCTCTGGTGTGCCCCACTTGAGGCAAATCTGGCGGAAGACTTCTGGATGTAGGGACCATTCCCCCTGATCCAGAGTCCGGCGGCTGAGAAAGTCCGCCTGCCAGTTTTCCACGCCTGGAATGCAGATTGTAGAGAGAGCTGGCACAGGAAGTTCTGCCCACCGAAGGATCAGAGCCACCTCCGCGGCTGCTGCCGAGCTTCTCGTTCCGCCCTGATGGTTCACATATGCCACAGCCGTGCATTGTCCGACTGAACCCGGACAGGGAGGCCTCGCCAACCAACGGGACAGACAAAGCCTGATCGCTCTCAGCTCCAATACATTTATCGGAAGGCAAGCTTCCTGAACTGACCAACGACCCTGGGCAGAGAACTGCCCCAAGACCCCTCCCCAGCCCGACAGGCTGGCATCCGTCGTTACTATCGACCAATTGAGGGGAAGAATACATTTTCCCAATTTTAGGGCTGGAGCTCGAATCCACCAAATCAAGGATCCTCGGGACTGATGATCTAACCTGATCAGTCTGTCTAGGGATAGCGGAGATTTGTTCCATTGCAACAAAATTGCCTTCTGCAGGAGCCGAGTGTGACTCTGAGCGTAAGGTATCGCTTCGAAAGCCGACACCATGAGCCCCAACACTCACATACAGAACCGTAAGGAGGACCACTGGCGTGATAACAGGGTTCGCACTGCTGCCTGTAATGTCAGGAGCTTGTTCGGCAGTAAAAACACCCTTACCTGCACGTGTCCAGAATCAGACCCAGGTATTCCAGCCGGTAGGATGGAGTCAATGATGACTTCTGCAGGTTGATCAGCCAACCAAATTCTTTTAACGTGGACACCATGATTATCACGTTCTCCTCCAGAGCCGCAGCTGACTCTCAGGAGTAAATCGTCGAGGTACGCTACCACCGCGATACCTCTCTGTCTCAACAGCGCCAGCATCCGGGCCACCACCTTGGTGAACACTCGGGGAGATGAAGCCAGCCCGAAGGGAAGTGCAACAAACTGGTAATGCAGATCTCCCACTGCGAAGCGTAGAAAACGCTGGTGACTGTGACAAACTGGAACGTGGAGATACGCGACCCTGATATCCAGGGACGCCATGAGTTCCCCTTGGTGCAGGGCGGGCACGACCGAGCGGTTGAACTCCATCCTGAGTCTCTTTGTCTTTACAAAGCAGTTTAGTGCCTTCAGGTCCAGAACTGGCCTGACACCGCCCTTCTTGGGCACCACAAAGAGGTTTGAGTAAAACCCGTGAAATCTTTCCACCGTGGGTACCGGTACATTCATCCCCTGTTCGGCAAGCGCCCTGTGATAGCACTGCCGGCCTCTGACATCCCAGACTTCCGGCACCCCCACTGTGTGGCCACCACCTCTACCCCACCAATCAGCCAGGGAGACCCGGGAGGATTGCACCCACCGCTACCAGCACCCAGGGAGAGCCAGCTATACTTGCTGTTTTAAATGCCTCAGCACTGTGACCGGAATGAGCAATGCCAAAAATCCACTGCACTTCAAGAGCCTGTACCGCTGTCTGTCAGCCACGTTGTCCAAGCAAAAACGGAAGTGGACAGGCTGAAAACCGCATGGGCTACCATACAATGGCTGCTGCCATCAACACAAGCCGAGCTTACGGCAAAATGGCGCGGTCGGTGGACGAACGAACGGTGATCCACACCGAATGGCGGCGAACCGCCAAATGCTGGGGGGAGGGGGGGAACGGGAGATGATCACCCCAGATGCATCCCCACTAATAGGCCCCCACCGGCCGGCTACCTTAGAAGCTGCCCAGGTGCCCACTCTCCACGCCCTAAGACGGAAGAGGGGTCCACTCACCGATCCGACGGGCGCAGCGGGTAGCCACCTGGAGCAGACTTACCTCCCCATGGAGAGGCATGCTGCTGGGCAGGCCCCTGGACAGGAACAGAACCAGTCACTGGGCTCTATTGGGATTAGCCACTGGCTGCCCGCATGGAACAGGCGCTATGCGGCGTGCCCCCGCTAAGGGTAGCTCGCATAGACGTATATGCTAAGGTGAGGATGGCCCCCTGGGAGGGGCCAACCTATGCTTTTGTTTTATTTTTGCCTAGTCTACTCCTAGTGATATGAGCATAACCCCATGTGTCATAAGAAGAGCTGCGTCTGTCAGTGAACGTAAGAGTAAATAGTTCTACTATGCACTTTATGCTAAGATTTCCCAGAAACAGTCCTTCCAGCCCTAATAGCATGGAAAAGGTAGCTGGTATAATTCACAGCCAGGTACCCAGAAAAGTGATATAACCCTCTTGGGGAAAAGGTTCCTTGTAACCCCAAGAGTCCTGGGTCCATAGTTGGTGGGAAGGAGGCTGGCCCCCAGGCCCCTCCAGGAGCCCAAGTCATGGTGATTTCCGTGACACTACAGAATACAAGAAGAATTAGTGTGAGGGTTGGTTTTAGAGCTAGGGTTTATTGAAAGGTTAGTGTTAGGATTAGGGCAAAATGAGAGGATTATTGTTAGAGTTACAGGGAAGATTAATGTGATGGTCACAGAGAAGTTCAGTGTTAAAGTTAGGGTTACAGGAAGGGTTATTGTTAGTGATGGGGTTACAGGATAGGTTATTGTTAGGGATGGGGATACAGGAATGTTTGGTATAAGAGTTACTGTGAGGGTTACAAGGAGGATTAGTGTTAGTGTAAAGGTTGGGGTTATGGTGTGATTTTGTGTTACAGGGAGGATTAATGTAAGAGTTACAGGGAAGATTAGTGTTACATGAAGGGCTTGATATGGTCCAGAGATATTTAAACAGAATAAAGGTGAATAAAGCACCTGGACCAGATGGCATACACCTAGATGGGAAGATACTCGTGAGTTTAAGAAAAGACCACATAGATGAGTTCTTGCTAGAAAAAAAATACTTTTAACAACAGACAGCATGGATTCATGAAAGACAGAAGTTGTCAAACAAATCTGATTTCTTTTTTTGAGGAGGTAAGTAAAACCTTGGACAGAGGGGTGGCTGTGGAATGGACATAGTATATTTGACACCATTCCCCACACACGGCTAATGTGTAAGGTAAAGTCTATTGCCTTGGAAAGATCAGTTTGTAAATGGATAGAAAACTGGCTAAAGGACCGAATTCAGAGAGTAGTGGTTAATGATTCTTATTCTGAATGGTCTAAGGTTATCGGTGGTGTACCCCAAGGTTCAGTGTTGGGACCCTTACTTTTTTAAATCTTTAAAAATGATATAGGGTCTGGGACTAAAAGTACAATTTCAGTGTTTGCAGATGACAAGCTATGCAGTGGAATAACGTCCTTAGAGGACGTCTCCAATTTATAAGCAGACCTCAATGCACTGTTCAATTGGGCGAATATGTGGCAGAAAAGGTTTAATGTTGATAATGGTAAAGCTATGCACTCGGGGGCTAAGAATATGCATGCATCATACATACTAGGGGGAGTACAACTAGGGGAATCAATGATGGAGAAGGATCTGGGTTTTCTGGTAGATCATAAGCCTAAAGGAGTTGTAAAGGCAGAAGGATTTTTATCTTAATGCATTTATGCATTAAGATAAAAAACCTTCCATGTGTAGCAGCCCCCCCAGCACCCCCTTATTACTTACCTGAGCCCCATCTCTCTCCAGCAATGTCTAGGAGTTTTCCTAGCCATCCAGGACACTCTGTCCTGATTGGCTGAGACACAGCAGTGGCACCATTGGCTCCCGCAACTGTCAATCAAAGTCAGTCAGTCAATCAGGGAAGAGAGGGGGCAGGGCCAGGGCTCTGATACAGATACACGGAGCTGTGACTCGGCTCAGGTGCCCCCTGTAGCAAGCTGCTGACTGAAGGGGTACTCAATAGGAGGGAGGGGCCAGAAGCAGCAAAGAGGGAACTGAGAAGAGGAGGATCCGGGCTGCTCTGTGCAAAACCAACTGCACAGAGGAGGTAAGTATAACATGTTTGTTATTTTTTTTTTTTTTTTAAACGAGCCTTTACAATCACTTTAATAATAGCATGCAATGCCAAGCTGCGGTTTCCAAAGTGAGCAAAATCATTTCTTAAATGATTGAATAATAAACAGTGCTTGCTAATCCCAAACTACAAAGTTACTATTGCCAAATTTAACCATATTATTATACCTGTAACACGTGTGATTATTAAAAAATATATATTTAAAAGTAGTGCTAATCAAGTGTTATGTAGCCAAATATTAAATGCAAAATCATATGCAATTATGACTATAAAGTGCTTCCAGTATTTGAAAAGTGCTTATTGTGACAATTGTGCAAAAAACTGTGCAAATAAAGTCTCTTTTTCAATATAAAGTGCTTGGTGCTATAGTGCTTCTTATTGTGGTGACCTCTGTGCATCCACTCAGTGGGGAACTGAGAATATTCCGCACTCACCAGAGATGATGGATCCACTTGCCATATAGCAAAGAGAGTCTTACTAGCTTATAGGTCTTTATGGGGACCTGTCCCGCTGCGGTGTCATCTGCTTGGTCCTTCTGATTTTGATGGCCTCCAAATAGTGACCCCAGAAACAAGAAATACAGGCGAAGCATTGAATATGGATATTAAATTATATATATTGCATCAAGAGAGGTATGGACTCTAGAGAGAAAGATATAATTTTGCCCCTGAACAAATCATTAGTAAGGCCTCATCTGGAATATTCAGTTTAGCTATGGGCACCAGTTCTCAAAAAGGAATATCGGGGAACTGAGGAAAGATTAGAGGAACTGAATTTATTCTCTCTTGAGGAGATTAATGGGGGGCATATGATCAAGATGTACAAATACATAAGTGGTCCATATAGCAGTGGCGGCTGGTGGCATATTTTTTTTTGGGGGGGGCAGCAATCCACCCACCACTACCACTTCCACCGGTTACCAGCCCTGCATTTACCCCTTCTAGGTCGCGGGCAGCGCTTCCTCCAGTTGGCGGGCGGCAGCTTCCCCTGCATCTCCTCCCTCCTCCTCAGCGGCCAATAGGATCACTTATCCTCTTGGCCAATCAGGCTTCCTGATTGGCCGGGAGGAGAATCTGGAAGACAATAGCGAATATTAATTTGCTATTGTCACACAACTGGACGGGCTCAGGGCGCAGTGCTCTGTGCCCCCCGAGCCTACCATTTTTTAGAGCCAATTAGAGTCTCAGGCTCTAATCATGTGCTTAAAAAAAAAAAAATAGGAATCCATGCGTCTGGTGCCCTGGATGTAAATTAGGGGACAGGCACATGGATTAGGGGGGCAGCACCCCTGTGCCCTGTATGGACGGGCCGAGCCTGCCTTATAAGGAACTTGGTGTTGAGTTACTCACTTTAAGGTCATCACAGAGAACAAGGGGGGACTCTTTATGCCTGGAGGAAAGGAGATTTATTCTTCAAATACCAAAAGGTTTCTTCACAGTAAGAGCTGTGAAAATGTGGAATAGACTCCCTCACGGGCTGGTTCTTGCCAGCTCAGTAGATTGCTTTAAGAAAGGCCCGAATTCTTTCCTAGATAAACATAATATAACTAGATACTCACATTTTTAGGTAAAGTTGATTCAGGGAACATCCAGTTGCCTCTTGGGGGATCAGGAAAGACATTTTTGCCCTGCTGGAGGAAATGGGATCATGCTTTATTGTTTTTTTTGCTTTCCTCTGGATTAACTGTGGATATTGGATTGTATATATAGGATTGAATATATATTTTTTCTTTCTATTGTTTGAATTAGTGTTACAGGAAGGGAATGTAAGGGTTGGAAGAGAAAGTTAGTTTGAGGGTTACAGAAAGGGTTAGTATAAACTGGGGATAAAGAGAGGTTTTGTGTAAGTTTAGGGGTTACAGGAAGAGGCAAAGTTAGGGTGGGAATTACCGGGAAGGTTAGTGTTAAATTGGGGTTAGAGGAATGGTTAGAGGGATTTTTCTAAATGAGCAGAACTTAGAATACAAAGTTTTTCATATGTGTGTATGTTGAACATATGGAATTTTGAGTTAGAATTTTGGATATACTTTTAACCTGGAGTTCAGATCTACATGCCTGGTTTCAAAGCAGAACTAGAGCCTCCTATCCTCCTAGGAAGGTGCCATCTTAGCTTCTATTTGGATGTGCACAGCAGCATTGCTAAGGGGGGGGGGGGCAGGGGGTGCGGGCCGCACCCGGGTGACACCCACCAGAGGGGTGACACCATGACCAGGACAAGGGTAGCGTGAAGAGATGACCGTGCGGCTGGGCGTGCTGGCTACACGGTGCCCGATGGCGGTTTAACAACATGTATATCTGTACAATCATCACAGATCCTCTACATCTGCACAGTGCCCTTGCAGAGCTGCATCGGGGTGCCAAGTGCTGGAATGCTCCTACACCATTTCTAGACCCGGCCTCTGACATGATGTCATTCAGAGGCCGGGAGAGGAAGAGAGAGAGGCACCGCGAGGATGTTGCTGGGATTAGGTAAGTAATCCAATAATCCGTTGTATGTCATATAAGAGGAGAGAGACAGTAACTAATGAATGGATTAGGGTCGTTGTAGGAGCGCCACGGAGAGAGAGAAGGAGAGGGCCGGAGACTTACTGTAGTACAGTCTCCGGCCCAGATCTTTACCACATCCTCGTAAGGTCGTGAACCGTGGGGCTACGTCGAGACGTTCCCGTGACACGTCTACATCTCCTAGACACTACTAACATGTCTATATGTACAACAATTTGGCGGTAGCCCGTGGCACATCGGTCGTGCGGGTCGGCGTGCCAGTAGAGAAGTGCGATGGGAACAGGACCAGTACCACAGTGGGGAGACCACCCACAGTGGGCCCAC
>BLSH010024119.1:150183-182562 GCA_018402905.1 Glandirana rugosa
TGGGTTTGTAAACTTTTTTTCAAACCCAAGCCCATTAAATAGCACTAGCCAGAGAGCATGTGACATGCAGCACTACGTGACTCCAGCTTATACAGAGGCTGGGTCACATGATGCACTGGCCAATCACAGCCATGCCATTAGTAGGCATGGCTGTGATGGCTTCTAAGGGCAAACCAGTGAAATGCTTGTTGATTGGCTGCCCTGCAGCTATTCAACATGCGGGATAAATTACCCGAACCCAAACTTTTTTTCAAATGTTTGGGTTCGGTACGGACCCGAAGTTTACAGTTCGGTTTCGCTCAATTCTAGTTTCTACTACACTGATTGCAAGAAAGAAACTACCTCTTATTACAGAGAGTGACAGATTTATGTTAGAATTTTTTCAAGAACTGGCAGAGGAGGGTTATGTTGATCCCTCCAATGAAGAGTGTGCCTTTAAAAAAACACACCACTTTTAAACCCTTTTATCTGACTCATATGAAAAACTAATATATCAAAAAGCCTTTTATGCCATGGTTTATGCTGACTTTGCAGATCTATGTCAACCAAATAAATGTAAAGATAGAACACAGAATAATCAAACCCCACAGGAGAAAGAGGCTTTACAAATTCTCAAAAACAACAGATGGAAAGAAGGATACCTGTGGTTATGATTGGATGTCTGCTCCCTATACACGTCCATTGAGCACAAATTTGGGATGGAAGCACTCCATTATTTTTTTGTTAAAAATGAGTTCATTAACCCATCCCAAGCCCAATTTATTTCTAAGCGCATCTTGTTTGTCTTTGAGCATGACTATTTTCAGATTATGGACACATTCTATCTATAAATATGGGTACAGATATGGGTGCAGATTTTGCGCCCAGTTACGCTAACCTATTAATATTTTTTTGGAAACCTCGTACATCTGGTCCAGTGATCCATTCACTCGTCATCTAGTGGTTTTTTTTTGGCTGCTACATACAGTGTAGTAGATGACATAATTGTCATTTGGGATGGACCTCTAGAAATAGCTTTTGCCTTTACCCAATATTGTAACCAGAACCCTTATGGCATTAGTTTTACACATGTAGCAGACCCAGAATCTTAAGTTTTTATGGACCTCCAGCTAACAGCAGACACTATAGGGAGCATTATGTCCAAAACTCACTTCAAACAAGTAGCAGGCAACTCCTACCTACATTGGAGGAGTTGTCATCATCCATTATGGAAAAAGAACATACTATCTAGTCAGTTCTAAAGATTCAGACAGAATTGTACAACAGATCAAGATTACGAAGATCAAAATGTTGTACTCAAGATCAAATTTGTAGAAAAGGGGTATGACCAACATTTAATAGACATGGCCTATGAGAGGTATAAAAATGGGATACCACAACATCAAAAGGACAAACACAGGAGGAAGGTTCCAATAGAATCACTTTCGTTACCAATTTCAATAGTCAATTTCAATCCATAAGTAGAATCGTCAGGAAACACTGGCTGATACTGCTCAGAGATCCTAAATTACATAAAGTTCTTCCAGACAGACCCCAAGTAGTTTCTAGAAAAGCAAAAAATATCAAAACTCTAATAGCACCCAATAGGATCTGAAATAGCACAAATAAGGTAGATAGTATACACACATTTCTGGATTTAAAATACACCTATCCTTGCAGAAAGAGCAATTGTAAAGCATGCCCATATATCACTAGAGGCCAAAAAAAACTTTATTTACAATGATGGAAAGACATATGTAACAAAACAATTCATTGCGTGTGCCATACAATACGTGATTTATGGTTTGAGGTGTCCTTGTGGGCAAATTTATGTGGGTAGAACTATCCTCATGATGAGAACCAAGTTTGGGAAACATCGCCGCCTGATATAAGAAGGTAACACAGAGTTCCCCGACACTTTGCCCGCTTTCACAGTGGTAACCCACAGGGTCTAAAACTATTTGGGATTGAAGCCATTTCATCTTTACTGTCAGGAAAAGAAAAATATGACAAGCTGTGTGGTAGGGAAACTTACTGAATTTTTACACTGGACAGTATGACACTTAAAGGGTTGAATGAGGACATTGAAATTGGCACTGATACTCCCACTTTTTCTCTTCACTGTTGTCTTACAAAGTAATAATATGTAGCAATAGAAGATAAATAGTGATGTCAGAGCACTAATATTGCAACATAAGGATATGCAAACAACCCCGAAAATATCCTTCAAAACTACAATATGTACAAACAATAGCCCTGTTGTTTCTTCTTTTTTTCTCAGTATCCTAACCCATAGGTGATTAGGGCAGAAGAAATAGTTAAAAGATATACTACTTTGTGTACAATGTCTCCAATAATAACCCTATATGCAGTACACACAAAAATGTGGAGTTAAAATAATTGGGTACTTGCACATAGCTAGATATTCATATATGCCCCCCAGGGCAAGACCCAGACCCCCATACCCCTTTTATGGCACTTTTTTTTATTCAGCTGTCAGTAGGGAAATCCAATGACTCATCGGTTGTTAAGGACGGGATGTGCCCTGATTGCACTGTGCAGCTTTCAGTGCATTGCAGGGTGTTCATCTGGGTGAACACCCGGCGAATACTCTGCAAATTTAGGTGCTTGGAAAATGGCCGAACAGGCAAATGTTTGGCCTGAACGCATGCTCGGGCTGAACCGTTCGCCCATCCCTAATCACTAGATGGTGTTGAGGAGAGTAATTATTTCCCATGATAGTCACTAGATAGCTCTGAGGAGCATACTTATTTCCTATGATAGTCACTAGATGGCGCAGATGAGCATACTTATTTCCTATGATAGTCACTTGATAGCGCTGGGGAGAATACTTATTTTCTTACGATAGTCACTAAATGACACTGAGGAGCATACTTATTTCCTATGATAGTCACTAGATAGCACGGAGCCACATACTTATTTCCTATGATAGTCACTAAATGGCGCTGATGAACATACTTATTTCCTATGATAGTCACTAGATGTCACTGAGGAGTGTACTTATTTCCTATGATAGTCACTAGATGTCACTGAGGAGTGTACTTATTTCCTATGATAGTCACTAGATGGCGCTGAGGAGCATACTTATTTCCTATGATAGTCACTAGATGGCGCTGAGGAGCATACTTATTTCCTATGATAGTCACTAGAAGGCACTGGACGTCATATGATGTCCTTCACATCGGGGCACGCAGCATGGCGATCTGTGGTCACACAGTGCAACACCAATCAGGGTAATAAGACGATGACCTAGGCTCTTTACCATGTGATCAACTGTAATCTGTGTCCAATCACAGCTGATCACATGTAAACAAATGTCAGTTATCAGCATTACCTTTCCTCATCACTGTCAGTGTCTGAGGAAAGGAAAATCAATAACTGGCTTCCCAGTTACAGGGCGTATTTACACTGATAATCAGGGCACTGATCATCAGTACAACCCCATCAGTGCAGCATATCAGTGTCACCTTATCAGAGCCGATCAGCACAGCCTCATCAGTGCCCATCAATGCAGCCTTATCAGTGCAGCATATCAATGTCCATCAGTGCCATCTCATCAGTGCCCATCAATGCAGCATATCAGTGCCTATCAGTGCAGCATATCAGTGCCCATCAGTGCAACATATCAGTGCCCATCAGTCCAGTACATCAGTGTCCATCAGTGCAGCCTCATCAGTGCCCATCAGTGCAGCATATCAGTGCCGCCTTATCAGTGTAGCCTTATCAGTGTAGCCTCATCATCATACATGAGTGAAGCATGAGTGAAGCAGAGAAATTACTAATTTGCAAAATTCTATAACAGAAACAAAGAAAACATTTTTTTTTTACATTTCATGTGTTTAACGAAAAAAAAAAACCAAAACACTGGTGATTAATGTAATATACTGTATGTCCAGTATTAATTATTTATTTCTGTGGTTTAGAATCCGGATGGGATTTTGGTGAAAAATGACCAACTTTTTCCTGAAGCTACGGGCATCATTTCAAAGACCTACCCATTGACTGATGTGCCAAGGTAGGGAGGACATTCAACGTGACTGATAATTTTGGACAACACCGCATGAACATTTAACCACTTCCAGTCCAGGCCTTTTCCGGAACTTTTTGTTTACATGTAACAATCAGTATTTTTTGCTAGAAAATTACTTAGAGCCCCAAAGATTATATATATTTTTTAAAGCAGAGGCCCTAGAGAATAAATAGGTGGGTTTTTGCAATTTTTTTTTTTTATGTAACACAATATTTGCACAGCGGTTTTTCAAATGCAAGTTATTGTGGAAAAAATACACTTTTTTATCTTAATGCAAAAAACCACAATACATAACCCAATGTTTTTGTAAAATATAAAAGATGATATCACACAGAGTAAATAGATACCCAACATGTCACGCTTTAAAATTGCAATGGCAACAAATTACGTAAATTTTACAATCCATGGGCGGTGCTTTAAAAGCCTTTACAGTTTATCACTTTAGATTTACAAAGGAGGTCTAGAGCTAGAATTACTGCCCAGGATTGCTGTTTGCATGCATGTGGGACCAAAGCACTTTTGTTTTGTGCACAAGCATGGGAGAATGGTGGCACTTTACATTTTTCTTTTAAATTATTCATTTATTTTAATTTTTTTATTTTTAAGGTGTTTTTTTTTTCTTATCACTTTTATTGCTGTCACAAGGAATGTAAACATCCTTGTGACAGCAATAGGCAGTGATAGGTACTCTTTATGTAGAGATTTTGGGTGAACACAGGAGGGTTGCCCGCTCAGCATAGGTGCCATTCAGGGAAGAATTTGCATTTTCTAAAAACAAAAGATATGGTGCAGCGCTGTAAAGTGAAAAACAAATATTGTACCATGATACATCTCCGCCACAATCAAATTCTGCAAGGTGCTCCTGTATAAAAAGTATTATATTGTTATGATTCACAGTGCACTCAAAAAAACATAACATATGAATTGTATACTATCCAAAACCATAAATTATATCAAAACTACAGAACCCCTTACCCCTCTTTTGAAATCTTAGTGCATACAAATTCAGTTAAAGTGCCCATCAATATATTTGTTGCCAGTCCCAATATAATATATTCCAGATTAGGTGCAAGTGGTGAGACTTCTTCATTCAATAGTGATGACCCTTATGCTCCCCCCCATGTGATTCTCACTCACCTCTCTTAAGTGAGCTCTTAACTTAATAAGTTTGTTGTTGGAATTCTTTCCTTGGATAAACCAGAACAGCAGACTCCTTATTTAGGGTTCATAAACCTCCTCTCGTTGTCTTCTCTGATGATAATTCCCAGAGTGTACTAGGAAAGAGACGGGAAAGGTAGCAAATAATAGCGTAATGCCATTTTATTAAAAACACAAAAAAAAACAAATGGTATTTCAATTACATCCATACAGAAATAAAAAGCGAGGAAGTTCTAACCTCCTTGGAATGCTTCCTGAGTTCCAAAGCCGGGACTGACTCAGTGAAGTAATGTAAGAAGCTCCACCCTATGCAAAAAAAAAAAGTATAAAATAAATGGATTTGGGACTTTAAATGACACATATGGTGGGAATTTTTTTTTTTTTTTTTTAAGGAAAGATTAGGGTTGCATAATGTTGTATTAAGATGTATTGATATACAGGTAATCACAAAATATAAAAAGCCAAGGCATGATTAGACAGCAAGGCAATCTCAATATAATAGATGCAATTCATATATATATACATAACAGTGCATGTATCCGCAATTCCCCGATCCATCAATTTGGTATATATATATATATATACAAACAGTAATATTCAACAGATAGTAGTCTGCATAATTCATGGCCCACAATGCCTCCTGTAGGGAGTACCCCGATATGAAAGTAGAAAAAACAATATAGCTGAGATAAGCTGGTAAATGATTGACAGCTCTACGCGTTTTGTGATATTTACATCACTCATCAGGAGCAAGCATAGGATTCATCTGAAATAGATGAAAGGTAATTGCTGTTAGGTGTCATGGGGGTCAAGCATATAGTAAGAGCCCCACCATTCCAAATAGAGGGAGGGAAAAAACGCTCCACCTACCATGTCCATGCAACAACAGGGCACCGCTAGGGCGCAAGAGACGCCCAGGAATTGCTGGGTCCGGGAGCTGAGGCGGGTGGTGAAGCAACGCCCCCCCCCAGGACATCGCCCAGCAAGGAGAATGGGCACCCCGAGCATGATGAGCCTGTGAAAAATGAACAGCTGCAGGTGAATGGAATGCGCAGTCAGTAAAAGTGAAGTGTAAGAAATAAATATGGGAGGTGAACGAAGTGTGTGTATGGAAGGAAAAGGGGTGGGTAGGTAAGTATGTGAAGAACAGGAACAGATGAGTGGAGATCTGAACAGGAGTGTGGAAAACGAAGATGATAGAAATGAAGAGAGGAGTGAGTGTATAGTAAAGGGTGGAATCAAGAGAAGGGGTGAGGGAGCCAAGACCAGGCCCAGTGAAAAGTGAAGAGAAGTGAGGATGTTGTGTGTGGACGAAGATACCTGAGTGGATGTGAGTAGTCGAAGCCTTGAGCGGGTACTGTGAAGTGGAAAGGCATGCCGGAGGTGTCCAGATTCGCACTGAGCGACGCCTGATATAGGCACCGCCGCACATTCGCCCGCCAACGCTACGCACGTAGGAGCGAGGGAAGGGGAAGGGAATGCCCGGCCCGGGCTAGACTAGCCAGAGGCCAGCGCTCCGCCCCCAAGTGCGCCTGCGAGCATGGGTACCCAGCCGACTCTGCACTCAGGGAAGGCAGCGTAGGGGGATGGGTGATGTGGCGCCGACACACAGCGGGGAGAATCCATTTATTTTATACTTTACCAAGTACTAGGGATGGAGGCGTATGACCCTACCATGTCACGGCCTCAATAAAGTTCCAATCTCCCCAATTCCTCCCTTTTTCTCTATGCAAAAAAAGAGAGGGGTTGGGATTTTAACCTCCCTGGCGGTATTCCCGAGTGTGGCTCAGGGTGGAATTTCAGTACCATTAGCGGTAACCCCGAGCCACACTCGGGATTGCATCGCTGGATCCAAGGCAGCGTTACTCACCTTGTCTCCTGCATCCAGCGATGTCCCCCGCTGTGTCTGCAGGCTGTGTCCTCCGCCCGATGCCTCTGTGTGCCGGGCTCCGTTCCCTGCGAGCATCGCGTTGCACGGGGGCGGAGACCGGCGGCAAATTCAAAAAGTAAAACACACAGCATACATACAGTACACTGTAATCTGTAAGATTACATTGCTGTATGAAATCATTTCACATCCCCTTTGTCCCTAGTGGTTTGCCCAGTGCCCTGATTGCACTTTTATATTATATATGCCATTCTTTCTGCCTGGAAACATGAGAATGTCCATGGCAACCAAAAAGTGTCCCTTTACGTCAAAAGTGTTTTTTGATCACCTAGAAAAACAGCGATAGTAAATAAGAATCATTTGCAGAATTGAGTGATACTGATTTTTGGGGAAATTTATTATCAGACACTGAAAGTGACGACAGCGACAATTCTGCAACTGAGCAAATTTCAGTATTTTTGGTTTGATTACATTATTGAATACATTTTATTACTATTACGTTATTATTTTTGATAATTATTTATAGTTGTTTATTATATTATAATTTATGATTTCATGTTTCAAACTTTATCATACCTGGGATGTCTACTAGACTCTTGTTTGGACAGATTTAAGTGAGTTATTCCTAATAATTACAGGCCTACAATATAAAACGCCAAATTTCCATGCAGAATAATGTACCACTTTCAGCACCGAAAATTTGAAATAATCATACCGCCAGGGAGGTTAAATGAGGTAAGTCTAGCATAGCTAAAAGATGAGCCAATGTAAGAAGACATGTTTTACTCCATACATTAACATAGTAAAATGTGTACATACATGGTAAAACAAGCATATCAATCACATATTATTGACCAGATATTCATAAAAACAATCATAGCGACTTGGAGATAACATATTGAGACATAGGGCGGTTGACCATCATATAAAATTGCTTAACCGGATCCACACCGCGCGCAGTATATTTACTGTGGCAGTGTGGACGCTTAGCGCGAATCACCGTAAAAAGGCGGCGATTCGCGCAAGCGCAGCTGTACCCGCTGCTCAGGCGGACCCGATGTCCGCCGGCAAGCCGCGATGAGCTGCTAGAGCCAAAGAGCGGGGAACCGCCGATGTAAACATGGCGGTTCCCCGCTCTTTCAATGGGGACATAGGAGATCTACTGGGATCAGTTAGATCTCTTATGCCCATGGTAGCCCAGCCCCCCACAGTCAGAACACACCCAGGAAACACAGTTAACCCCTAGATCGCCCCCTGCCGGTTAACCCCTTCACTGCCAATGACATTTATACAGTAATCAGTGGACATTTAAATTTCTGATCGCTGTATAAATGTCATTGGTCCCAAAAAAGTGTCAAAAATGTCCGACATGTCTGCCCCAATATCGCAGTACCGCTAAAAATCGCAGATCGCCGCCATTACTAGTAAAAAATAAAAACCCCATCATCCCTAAACGTGGCAACTTTTGCGCAAACCAATCAATAAACGCCGATTGCGATTTTTTTTTTTACCAAAAATATGAGGAAGAATATAAATCGGCCAAAACCGATGAAAAAAATGTTTTTTTATATTTTCTTTTTTTGGATTTGAATTTTAGCAAAAAAGTAAGAAATATCTTTTTTTTGCAAAATTGACGCTCTTTCTTTGTTTATAGCGGCGATCAGAAATGACGCAGCGGTGATCAAATACCACCTAAAGAAAGCTGTATTTGTGGGAAAAAATGGACGTAAATTTTTTTTGGGTACAACACCGCACGACTGCGGAATTGTCAGTTAAAGCCACGCAGTGCCGAATCGCAAAAAGTGCTCTGGTCAGGAAGGGGGTAAAACTTTCCGGGGCTGAATTGGTTAAAAAGCAACATGGTGGGGTAACTTGGGAATAGATGAAATAAACATATGAACATACGCTTGTCGGCCTTTTGGCTAAGACCAAGTGTCTGAACCTTAAGGTATCTTAGTAAGCACCAGTCTTGCTCAGCCTTGACCTGTTTCCTTTCGCGGAGCAGGTCATGTTAATATTGGGCATTACGCTGCCTAAAAGAGTTGAGTTGGGATCAACCTGGTCTGTCCCCGGATTTGCAAGTTCATTCTGGTTCACTTCTTGGCCTTTTGGTGAAAATCTTTGAGTTGAATCTTTTAGGTATCCAAGTAAGCACCTGTTTTGCTCAGCCTTGACCTGTTTCCTTTCGGGATACAGGTCCTGCTGCTTAAGGGCATTATGCTGTCAAAAGGAGTCAGTCGTTCCGTTCATCTCTAACACCCCATACACACTATCCAACTTTTGTTGTCAGATTGCCTTCATATTTACCAAAACCATGTAGTGCAAGGGCCTGCCTGATTACATACAAATTGAAACGGTTTGACATCATATTATATGTTTTTGGTAAATCTGAAGGAAAAAATCTGCAGAAAATTGGATAGTGTGTATCCAGCTTTAATCTGCAGACGGATTTGCATATCTGCTTGGAATTCGATTTGCTGAGGCTCCAGGATTTCCATTGGATCGGAAGCTCATTCCTTATTCGTGATGGCTGGATCTGGATCTATTGGCTTAGAAGACTTCATCAAGGACACAATACGCTTCCAGGTAGAACCTAATTGGATGAGTAGACTGACCTTGCAGTATCTTGTTTCGGAATTTTGTTTAATTCCTTAGGGCTTAATTTAAAAGACATAAAATGTCTTAAAAACATTGATAGAAGAGGAGTGTACGATGTGACTCTACACTCTCTTTCTGAATGTGATGTTTCAAAATGCCAGTCTCCCCAAGTACGGTCGAGATTGGAAGGAGTATGGGTTGTGCATATGTGTAGGCCTCATGTCAGTAATGTCAGCTTTTCAGCCTTTTGGCTGTGATCCTTGGGTTGTAGTTCAAAGGTTTTCTGAAGACCCTAACCTTGCTTGGCCTGGGGGGTGTTTCCTTTGGGTGCACCCCCTGCTGCTATTAGGCAAGGAACTGTCTGAGGTTCATGAGAGAGTGGCGGTGGGTACAAAGCCCCACAGTTTACCAACTGTTGAGTAGGAGATCCTTTGGTTTTGCGAAAGCAGTTGGTGGGCATTTCTTGCCCGAAGATGGCGAATCGAGGACTCTGAGATTCTCTACGCATACTGGTGAAGCCAGATTGCAGAGACAAGATTTCTTTGAAGACCGTGGTAGTGGACATTTTGACGGATGCCTGCAATGTGCTGGTGAGACAGATATTATGTTTACAGGATTTCCCCATGCAGGGTATTTACGATGTCCCCTTTCTGTCTACCGAGGGGTGCTGGAACGCATACGAGAGAGCCAAGGAGAAGAAAGATGAGGAAATGATGAAATGTGTGGAGGTGGTGCCACTTCTTATGCAAGAGGAGAAGATGGTTATTTTGCATATGTACAACCCATTTGCAGATCAGGCTATGGTGAGGGCCTTCTTGGCTGGCTACTGTGAAGAACTGAAGGGGGGTGAAAAGGGCCTTAATAGGTATGGTATTTGGACTGGTAAATACCACTTTTTTGCCAAATTTAAGTTAGATAAAGATTGTGTTGGTGGAGTGAGACATCCTCCATCAGCCTGTTCAGTGGGGGGGGGGGAGGGTTCCTGTATTACCAGGGGCAACCTAAGTACTGCCGGAAATGTCTCAATTATGGTCATGTAAGTGCAGACTGTGATATGATGGAGGCATGCTGCTTTTGTAAGCAAGTTGGCCATAAGGCCAGCGCTTGTAGTGTGGCAAACGTTTATGACATCTGTCATAAAGCAGGTCATATGGCTAAGCAATGTGGGGAGTATATGAAGTGGAAAGGGACTTTTGCACAGGCGGCTGGTGGAAACAGGGGGGGGGGAGCGGAGGTCAACAGCGAGTGGACAGGAGGGAGGAACTGCGGGGGCTCCTAAGTCGGGGAGTTCAGGTGGTGAACCTTCTGCCCCTTGGACCAGTGAGGCTCAGCCCGGGGATGCAGCAGGGACAAGTGGCAGAAAAAAGAAGGGCAGTGCGGGAGCTGCGGATGTGGCAGATGCTACTGTTTCTGGCTCTGCTGTACCTAAGGATACGGCTGCGGAGGGCAAGAAGGTTGGTCATGTGGTTTCAGACTCCCTCCGTGAAGAGGAGGAGATGGAGACTGGAACAGCAACCAGACGGGGTCCAGAATCCCCTGGGGAGGAGGTTGTCTTTGGGCCGGCTAATCAGAGCCCACTCTCTCCTACAGATCCTTTGGGAGAATTATCTTCCAGTGATGAGGATGAGATGATTGAGGTTGAAAGTGAGGATGTTTTTCAGTGTGCACAGGAGGAGGTTACTCCTATTGAAATCACTTTGCAGCCCACTGGGAAGCGTGCAAGAGGGGAGGGGGAGGGTATAGTGAGTGAGGAGGAGGGTGATCTGCACATGTGTTTGTCTGGAGATTCAGAGGATGAAGCTGCCAGTTCCCCGGTACCCAGAAGAAGGCAGAAGAAGGGGAAAAAAGGGGAGAATGTTTGACTGAATCAGTAAACTTACCGGTTTTTGTGCTGTGGGTAGGAATGGAGGCGGTAAATGTGTATTGGAGGTGAAAGGGGTGGGGTGAGGGAGGGTGATGGGGTTTTTGGGGTGAATTGTATATAAGAATTGTGTGATTTTTTATATCTGTTGGAAAATACTTACCATAGATGATGATCTGACTGAAAGACGGACTTGAACTGTCGAGTAACCTAAGAGGCAAAGAAGGGAATTGAGGTTATGTCAGAACTAATATGGAAAAAAAAAAAAAAATCTGTTCTTATCAGTTTGTTGGCTATGGCTTTTAGGTCCCCTATGTCCCGGGGGAACTAACCTAGCCTGATGTAATTGGTGAGGAATAGTGATGGTGGTGGGAGGGTCTTTTCCTCCTGGGTTGAATCTGGCTTCGGCTTGTCCCCAGTTGTAGGCAAGACTCTCCCTAAGCTGTCCAATTCGCCAGGCCTCCTGATGGAAATGGAGAACCACTGCTGACCTGGCCGATCGGCCGGCTGTGAAAAAAAGCCCGTGGTGTATGTGCCCTTGGAGTGGCAGTCCAAGGGTGCCGAAAATTCACTGTGTCTGAGGGGTCACTGTGAGTTTAGGCACTTGGTCACTGCACCATTACACGCTTTTATTCGCACCTGCCTCCTGGGCCGGGCCTTTTGGCCAGGATCGGAGGAATTTTTTATTCTGGCTGTAAGGCCGGCCTTTGTATTGCATAAAGGCACCCTTTTGCACGCTCCTCCACTATCCTTCCCCCACCTTTTTATGTTTTTTTTGTGTTGTTTGTTGTGTATTTGTCACCTTTGAGTGTTGTGGGTACACATGCACAGTTTGAGTAGTAAGGTGTACAGTATTCGGGCCTACCCTGAACGTCTTTGGTAGGTGGTGGGTATGGCCTTCTGGCTTGACTCTTGCCTCTCATGGGGTCTCCCTTCTGGGGAGCCCCACTTAGTATCAGGTGTGGCTGGTTACGACTAGCCGCCAAGAGAACGGAGGTCACCTGGCTTCGGCTAGGTCAGGGGCAGGGAACCTGCGGCTCTCCGGCTGTTGTAGAACTACATTTCCCATCATGCTTCTGGGAGTAATTGTATCCATCAGCCGTGCAATGTCTCATGGGAAATGTAGTTCTACAACAGCTGGAGAGCCTCAGGTTCCCTATCCCTGGGCTAGGTGATCCTGGTGCACGATACCTCAATTCCTGTCAGGAGCCTTGTGCCCCGGGGAACCAGGGTATAGGTCCTTTCTCTTTGGAGGAAGACCATGTGTACACCTAGTGCACTTTTTGTGTCTTCACTTTTGTGTTGTGCACTTTTTTATGCACCAGGTGAGCTTGAGGTGTGTTTCACACCACCACGGGCTTCAGAAAAAAAAAAAAAGTCAGTAATGAGGAAGTTGCCAGGTACCTGAGGCTCTTTTGTGGATCCACCAATAGAAGAAAGAAGCGGCACATCCAGATGATTTCCAGGCTTTATTCAGGTCAAGGGCACCACAAATACCAGCAAGCAGTCCGTAGATGCGTTTCACACACCAGTCGTGTGCTTATGATTAAGCACACGACTGGTGTGTGAAACGCGTCTACGGACTGCTTGCTGGTATTTGTGGTGCCCTTGACCTGAATAAAGCCTGGAAATCATCTGGATGTGCCGCTTCTTTCTTCTATTGGTGGATTCATGCGGGGCGAGGCGCAGCAGGCACTCCAGAGCTTCCAACTAGTGTGTGAGCTATTACACCTAGAGCAGCGATTTTCTCTTTGGTTTACCTCTTTTGTGGGTCTGTCTTGTTTGAAGGGCTATTAACAAATGAGTTCTGAATAAGGAATGGTAAAAGGAAGTTCCTAGTTTTATTTAAAAAAAGCTTTCACTCTTTTGGAGGATTTTTAAGATGTTCTCTGCTGATAGCATTTGGTAAGAATAGGGGTTACCTATTCTACAATGCAATGCCTGATTACTGCAAATAGTTTGGACATTTTAGTTTCACGTGTGAAAGATTCAAGCATTGTAGGAAATGTGGTGCAAGAACACAAGATGAAAACAATTGCATGCAAGGTGACACCAGTAAAGAAGCACCTGCGCAAGGTGACACCAGTAATGGGGCACCAGCGCAAGGTGACACGGGAGGAAAAAACGGCCACACTAATTGACACCAAGGAGGGAACATCTGGTGGTGGTAAAGAAAGTGACGCTGATGCCTTTGTTGATATTAGGAAGAATACCACGAAAGAGGTGGTGGATGTTCTGGTGAAAACTGGATTTAAAAATGTGGTGGGAAACTTGGGTCCTGGACCCAGATTTTGATGAGGCTCAAAAAATTAAGGAGGGAAAGATGGAAATGTCAGAGTCAAAGAAAAGATCTGGAGACGGAGTACTTAAAAAGAAAAAAAAAAGATAAAAAGAAGAAAAAGAGAGTGGAAAGATCTGAGTTTCTTTCGGAATCAGAGAATCAAACAGGCGTGGAGGTGCAGTCGGGCTCCAAAGAACTTGATAGCCTGGAGGCTATTAGCAAAAGTTTAGAACAGGCTCAAGATAAACAATTCAGCGCAGAAAAATTGAAGATAATAGACTGCTATGAAAATTGAATTAATGCAAGCGGAACACTTAAAGGCAATTCATAATCCTCTCAACATAAAAATCAAAATAAATAGTGCAGCGCAAACTGCAGTCCATATATTAAGAATACAGTCCATATAAGAGAAGACATCTCCCGATGTGAGTTATGGTGTCAAATACTCAAACTCATGCAGGTGAAGATAATGTGGGTCCCAGTGCCACCACCACTAGCAGCCTCTCACCTCCTTGATGCAGCCACAAAGGCCATCAGGCATGTATCACACACAATTGGTGATGAAGATCTCATTTTACATGTGGAAATTGCTTGTAACTCCAGCGGGAAAGGTGCTCCCCCGATCACATGCAGATAAAAAAATAAACACTTCATAGTGCTCTCTGTATAAAATCGTGCAATTTTAGTCAAGCAGTCAGTCAAAAAAGAGAAAGCAATTGACCGCATCAGTTACTAAAAAAGAATACAACATTAAAGATTTTATCACCTGTCCACTCAAGGTGTAGTGTATATGCTCGAATGTAGGTGCGGGCTCCAATATGTGGGATGCACGTCCAGAGCCCTGCATGTCAGGGTGGCTAAGCACATTTACAATGTGTCCATTATAGCCTTTTCTGCATATAGGGATTTTTGTTTTTGTCCAGCTCTAGACTGGTCTCAGAGTGGAGTATGACTCTCTTTAATGTGTTAAGGCTTACATCTATTCACATGGGCTCTGTAATGCTGGATGCGTTTAGTTGCCATGGTGACATTTCACATTCGTCCCTTCGTATCCAGCCTGTGATGACGGCCTTTCTCTCTTGTTGTCAGAGCGGTAAGTGCCGTGATGTAGGCGGAAGGAGGGGGCGTGTCTGACTGCGATGTTTGCTGATTGGATGCCCATATTAACCACTCACAATCTGAGCTGAATGGCCTGCGTTCGTACTGCAGCGATGATTCGTACTGCGGTGACAGCGCCCTAGGGGAGGGGGCTTGCCCGGCTATGCTAGGTGCCAAGTGGATGTGTGTTCTGGCCCAAAATTTTTTCCTCTGTGATAAGGCTGTTTCTCCTCCTGTCATCTGTGGCTGCAAATGTCCCTAACAATCCCCATATGAACGCTGCTTTGCAGTCATTTATTGCATTAATGGCGATTTAAGGTGACACCAACAGCTCTTTCTCTTCATTTTCGGTACTGAGACCTGGAAGCACACATCCTTGGCCTTGTGATTGGCCAATGGAACAGGTGGTGTTTTCTCTGGGATGGCCGCCCAGGGTCACGCTCCAGAAGTGGATGAAATTAGAGATTTCTGATTGGCTAGGATAACAGCTAGCCATTCGATCATTGCGGTCATGTGACCTGATGAAGATAGATACATTCAAGAAGGTGACTAGCATTCCTCCACTCACGCTGAAGAAGTCCCGGAACTAGGACGTAACGTGTACCTGAGGGAGGAACGCGCCGGATGTCACCTGCACGGCCATCCTAGGATTTTGAACATTTGATTATGACTGTATACCGGCACCAGTGGTTGTGCTTTTAAATGTGAGTACCTTTGTTTTATGTTAAATAAAATTGCGCGATTTTATACAGAGAGCACTAGGAAGTGTTTATTGTTAATCTGCATGTGATCGGGGGAGCACCTTTCCCGCTGGAGTTACAAGCAATTTCCACATGTGGAATGAGATCTTCATCACCAATTGTGTGTGATACATGCCTGATGGCCTTTGTGGCCGCATCAAGGAGGTGAGAGGCTGCTAGTGGTGGTGGCACTGGGACCCACATTATCTTCACCTGCATGAGTTTGAGTATTTAACACCATAACTCACATCAGGAGATCTCTTATATGGACTGTATTCTTTCTATATGGACTGTAGTTTGTACTGCACTATTTATTTTAAAAGTTTAGAACAGAAGGAATCTCTGAGTCCTTTTAGCTCACTGGAGGAAAGGGATATTACTGGGGGGGGGGGGGGTGTCTGAGTCTTCTGGGATTCCTTGTGTGCAGGCGCCGACATCGCCCTTGGTAATTGATCCAGGGGCAGATCAAGATCCTGAAGAAATGGTTGGTTCACCTGCACCAATCAGGAAAACGCAATAAGCGGGTAGAAACCATATTGTTGAATAGCTCAGGAGTGATCAAAAAAGAAAATGGGAATACAGTTTAAAGTTTCCACCCTGAATGTTAGGGGGTACAAAAATAAGTACAAGAGAACTGCCTTCTATGATTTTTTGGATAGTTTTGACATTTTTTTCCTACAGGAATGCAGTATAGATTACAGTTTAATTTACAGTGATTTAAAAAAGTAATGGGATAAGGGCACATCTGTGTGGTCAGGGTCAAATGGCAACAAATGCACGGGTGTGGGGATCCTGATTAGAAACAAAGATATTTTGGTTAAAAGAAATAACTGAGATAGTACCTGGCAGGATTTTGATGGTCAAAACTTGATTTTTTTGTTTTTTGTGTTCAGATGCATCAATGTGTATGCAGCTGCTGAGGAAAAGACAAGAAAGGAAAATTTAAACAGTCTAAAATATTTTTTGTTAGGAGAAAAACCTGTAGTTCTAGGAGGGGATTTTCATTGTATTTGGCCAGGGGAAAGGAGAGCTAAAACTAGCAAAGAAACAAAAAAAGACTATTCGGCAATACATTTTAAAAAAATTAGTGGAAGATTTAAAGTTAAACGATGCATGGAAAGTAGGTGGGGAGATAAAATACAAATATACCTGGGAAAATAAAGAAAATAGTTATAGGATAGAAATTTTGTTTATAGCAGATAAAATAAAAATTAATAGTTTTAATACCAGGAACGACACCTTCTCAAACCATAAAATAATTTGTGTAGTAGGAGAGTTAATGATTAATAATATACAACAAAAATCCTATTGGAAATTAAACACAGAGCTCCTTTGAGAATGAGAAAATTAGGAAGGAATATGAAATAAAATATAAAGGCTGGACAGAAGAAAGGAATGAATGTAAAATAGATATTTGGTGGGATGAAGTAAAATTAAAAACATTTTTTTATTATATAAGGGAAAGAAAAGGCTAAAAATAAAAGTACCCAGTATAAAGACTTAAACACAAAATGAAATACCTTTGAATTACTACATAAAGAAGGTTTGGTGGATGAAGAGAAAATAGAGAGATTAAAGAAAGAAATTAAAAGTTCACTTGAAGAAAGAGGGAAGAACATAATTTTTCAGGCAAAAGCAGAAAAACTAGAAAAAGATGAACAGTGTACGAGCTTCTTTTTCAAAAAGATTGTAGGGAGGAAAGACCATTTAGAATATTTGAATGGGTCTGACAAAATTGAGGATATGTTGGAAACCACAAGAGGTTTCTACCAAAACCTCTTTGTTGCAAAAAACGTAAATTAAAAGCTAAAATCTCAAATGAGGAGAAAGAACAGTCTAAAAAGAACATAGATAATACTGAGATCGTAGAAGTAACTAAAGGCTTTAAAAAGGAAAAAACCCCAGGGGAGGATGGACTCCCAATAGATTTTTATAATACTCTCTGGGAAACTATAAAAGAGGAGATACTTGAGTTACTAAAAAATGCAACAGAAAGGTTCCAAACCCCATTATCTTGGAGAAGGGGCATTGTAACTCTCATTTTTAAAAAAGGGGATAAAGAAGAATTAGCAAATTGGCGTCCTATTGCGCTTTTAAATACAGATTATAAAATGCTCACTAAATTGATCAGAATCAGAATCAGAAAAGGTTTATTGCCATGATCTGTAAACAAGGTTCACGGATTAGGAATTTGTCTTGGTGTTTTGGCGCAAAAGAAGAATAACAAAAAATACAAAAAAATAAAAAATACTAAGTAAAATACACGATAAATACAAAAGTAATCACACGATTTACAGGGTTGGATAAGATAACTGTACAGGCTATTTAGACTGGGACATGTGCAAATGCAAATGCAAAATTTACAGTGTCAAAGTGTCAAGTGGCAAAGTATAAAAATTACAGTGTGTAAAGTGTCAAGTGTTAAGTGTTCATGAGTCCCACAGCAGATGTATAGAAACTGTTTTTGTGGCGGGAGGTTCTGGTCCGCATGGACCGTAGCCTCCTGCCTGAGGGGAGTGGCTAAAATAGTCCATGTCCAGGATGAGAAGGGTCGGTTGTGATCCGACCTGCTCGTCCCCGAGTCCTGGAGACGTACAGGTCATGGATGGATGGAAGGCTGCAGCCGATCACCTTTTCTGCAGAGCACACAATGCGTTGCAGTCTCTGTCTGCCCCTGGCTGTGGCTCCAGCGTACCACACGGTGATGGAGGAGGTGAGGATGGATTCGATGATGGCCGTGTAAAACTGCACCATCATCTGCACCGGCAGCTTTGCTTTTCTCAGCTGCCGTAGGAGATAGGTAATAGGATACGACAGGTAATTGCCAGTGTTATATTGGTTCACAAGAGTTGTGCTATTCCAAGGAGAAGCATATCCACTAATCTGGCAGTAACCAGAGATGTGATTGCATGATTTTTTGTTTGAGGTTTTAGAAAAAATGAATTTTTCAGTTGAATTGATTAAATGGGTAAAAATAGCCTACACGGGGTGTATAAACAAGGTTTTGGAAAATGGCTTCCTTACTGAGGATATTTTTTTAGAAAGTGGGGTGAAACAGGGGTGTCCCCTGTCCCTGATTCTCTTCATTTGCGCCCTGGGTCTACATACCCAGGACAAAAGACCTGCTTAAAACCCTTGCCTATGTGGATGATGTTTCTTGTTTTTGTGAAGACACTGTTTCTTTAAAAAATATTATTTCTGAGGCTGAGACCTTCGGGACAGCCTCAGGCTTTAAAGCGGACTTCCACCCTAAAATGGAACATCTGCTTTAATGGAAGGTGACCCCCAACATGCCACAATTGGCATGTCTTTTTTTTGGGGAGTGACCAGGGACCCTGTTTTCACAGGGTCCCAGGTCCACTTCCTCCCGCGGCACAGGGACGGAAGTCCACCTTCCCCCCTTCCTCTCGGCGATCTTTGGGGACACGTCACAGGTCCCAGAAGATACGCCGGCCAGGCACAAGGCGCAGTGCGACTCCCGCATGTGCAGCGTGCGCCCGACTTTGAAGCCAAAGGCAGGTGCCCACACTTATGATGCCGGCGCAGAGCGAGCCCTCGGGCGACCGCGTCGCTGGAGCGAGGGACAGGTGAGTGCCCAATTATTAAAAGTCAGCAGCTACACTTTTTGTAGCTGCTGACTTTTACATGGGTGGAACTCCGCTTTAAGATAAACATATAAACATCTGAAGTTATTTTGCTTGGGGATTGGAATAGTATCTCTGACATAACTTTGAAAATTTCCAAAGAAATCTAAATATTAGGAGTTATATTTGATGTCCAAAATAATGGTTACAAAACCTGGGTGTCCTTGCTGGAAAGGGAAAGAAAGGAACTTTCCTTTTGGAGTTTGAGGAAACTTTCTTTAGAAGGTAAAATTCTGGTTATAAGGCAGATTGTAGTCCCCATTATATTGTACATAGCCATAGATTATTTTGATGAAGGGTCCATAATGAAGCAAATAATAAAAGTGTTTTCATTTTCTATGGGCATCCAAGATGGATAAAATGAAGAGAGTGGAATTATGTAAATCTAAGAAAAAAGGTGGGAAGGGTATGGTGGACATTGTCCGCTTTATGAAGGCTAAATACCTATACTTTTGCATGAGTTTAATTTTATCTAAGGAAGGGGCTTTATGGCATCTGTTCTCGTATGGGGCAGGTTACATACAAGATAAATATTCCTTTTTGAAGCTTTTTTTAAATAAGGCGAACTGCTTTGTGCCTTCGAAAAACACTCTGTTATTGGAGAAAATGTTGAAGGAATATGATTTTGGAAATCTAACCTTTGATGTCATTATTAATCATAAGAAAATATTGGCTGAAATAGAAAAAAAGGATAATATGGCACCAGTGGAGAATTTTACCTACAAAAATGTGGAGAAAATATGGGAAAATGTAAATTATAAGAACATGTCTAAAAAATAAAAAGATTTAGCATGGGGCATTGCAAGGGATTTGACTTGCCACCAAAAAATTCCAATATGAACGAAGGTTGGCCCGTAATAGTTTTTTGCCTAAGAGAAAACTGTTGGGAGGAGGAAAGTATAAGGCATGTGTTTTGGCAAAAAAAGTATGGGAAAAGGTTGGCATCATGCTAAAATGGTTCGGTGGAATTAAAATGCTAAGTTCTAAACTTATTCTTTATGGTTTAGGTGATGACATTGATAATAAGTTTGATTTTATATGGTTGTCAATTAATTGTTTTAACCACTTGCCGACCGCCAACCGCAGGTTGACGGCGACAAGGTGGCTCTGTTAGACAAATCAGCGTCATATGATGGCGGCTGCGAAATCATGCACTGTGAGCGCGTGCACGCCGCCGGAGGCTCGCTCACTGTGTCCGGGGGGCCAGGGAGCGGGCTCGATCTCCGCGGGCTACCCGTGGTGCCCCCCCCCCCCGCAGTGAAAGAACGGAGATCCGTGCATGTAAACACGGATTTCCGTTCTGTGAGAGGGGGAAGGGCTGTGATCACAGCCTTCCTCTATATGGAAGCTGTGATCACTCCCCTTCCCCTGCCAGTCAAACACTAATACAGTTAGAACACGCCCAGGGAACACAGTTAACCCTTAGAGCGCCCCCCAGGTTAACCCCTTCACTGCCAATGGCATTTACACAGTAATCAATGCATTTTTATAGCACTGATCGCTGTATAAATGCCAATGGTCCCAAAAAAGTGTCAAAATGGTCCGACATGTCCGCTGAAATATCGCAGTACCGCTAAAAAACGCAGATCGCCACCATTACTAGCAAAAAAATAAAAATAAAAACCCCAGAAATTAATTCTCATCATTTGTAAACGCGGCAAACTTTTGCACAAACCAATCAATAAATGCTGATTGCAATTTTTTTAATCACAAATATGAGGAAGAATATAAATCGGCCAAAACCGTTGAAAAAAAAAGTTTTTTTATTTATTTTTTTTTGGATTTGTAGTTTAGCAAAACGTAAGAAATTTGTTTTTTTTTGCAAAATCGTCGCTCTTCTTTTGTTTATAGCAGCAATCAGAAATGATGCAGCGGTGATCAAATACCCCCAAAAGAAAGCTCTATTTGTGGGAAAAAAGGGTGCAAATTTGTTGGTACAATGTCGCACGACTGCGCATTTGTCAGTCAAAGCGACGCAGTGCCAAAAAAAATAAAGAATACATTTTTAAAAATACCACGATGATGTTTTCTGATCTGATGATGGTGGATTGTATCTACTGACCTGGTTATTCAGATACTGATGTGGTATTAAGAAAAAAAAAAAAATCTGTTCTTATCAGTTGCCAATAGGAGGCTCTGTGCTACTGTCCTGGCCAGGGGTTATTGGCTGGGTTGGCAGTGGCTATGCAAATCCTGGCATAAAGGAGCCTGAAAGGCCAGTACTGGGGGAACTGAAACCATACTGCTCAACGAACTGAGGGATGGTGGATGTTTCTCTGGGAAAGCTGGAAGGGCTCTCCCTGAGTGGGTGGGTGCTATGATGGTCAAGGCTGAAGGGCCGGGCTGAGAAAAGCCCGTGGTTCATGTGACCCTGGAGTGGCAGTCCAGGGATGCCTGATATCTCACTGTGTAATGGCAGTACTTTGAGTTGACAGCACCAAGGTCCCTGTACCGTCACTCTTTTTCACACCTGCTTCTAGGGCTGGGCCTTTTGGCCAGGACCAGAGGAATGTTTTGTTCCTGGCTGCAAGGCTGACCTTTGTTTCACACAAAGGCACCTTTATTGCATTTTCTCCCAATATCCTTCCCCGTTTATGTTTTGTTGTCTGTGTGGCACTTTTGATTGAAGAGGTACACTGCACGTGTGATTAGTAAGGTATACGGTCCTTGGGCCTACCCTGAATGTCTTGGGAGGAGGTGGATATGGCCTTCTGGCTTGGTTTGCCCCCTCTTATGGGGTCTCCCTTCAGGGGAGCCCCACCTAGTAATTGGGGCTGTCAATTGCAGCTGACTGCCCAGAGAACGGGGGTTGTCAGACTTCCTGTGCACGTTGTCTAGTTCCTGTCAGGAGCCTTGCGCCCCAGGGAATCTGGGTAAAGGTCCTTCCTCTTTGGAGGAGGACCATGTGTACACTTAGTGCACTTTTTTATGTACTGGGTGAAGAGTGTGTTCACACACCACGGGCTTAAAAAAAAGAAATAAACATATGAAAAGAAAATGGTGCAGCAAAATTGGCCCGACGCATGTTTCGTGGTTTCCTACCACATCATTGGGGGGCGAATGCACCAATAATTGTAAAAAAGCATAAATAAAACAATATGGTCCAATGTTATTTCCAAACACGAGGTAGACTATATATGTAAAGGAAGGGAGAAATTAGCATATCCCATTGAATACTTACATGTCAACTAAATCTGAACCATGAGAACTAGTGGCTGCTTAAAATGTTCATCCCGGGATCTGAGGAAGGGGCCCACAGGAAAGCCAAATGCTCATATGCTGAATGTATGGTCAATAATTCCAATGTGCAAAGGGAGGGGGCCGGGTGAAAACAGAAGTGATTTTATTGAAAAGTTTCTGCAGTGACCTAAAGCATGGCCTTAGATTGATAGCCAGGATAGCAACTACTATTCTATTCCTATATAACAATACACATCTATATCTATAATAATAACATTCTCATATACAGGAATAACATCCTCATAGAAAATAATAGACAATTTCACATGTGCTGATGTGTTATTTAATCACACAACAGCGACAGCAGCCTTTACTGATTGCAGGGATATAAATTAAATCAATTTCGCCCTGTTTATGGCCCTAAATATGCTCCCTCTAACAGTATCTCACAAAAGTGAGTACACCCTTCACATTTTTGTAAATATTTTATTATATCTTTTCATGTGACAACACTGAAGAAATTATTCTTTGCTACAATGTAAAGTAGTGAGTGTACAGCTTGTATAACAGTGTAAATTTGCTGTCCCCTCAAAATACCTACCTTTCATTTGAGGATGCCCCAGTCTCAGAAGGAAGTGGATCATGCTCTGCTTCAGTATGTAACAGTACATGTTGGCATTCATGGTTCCTTTAATGAACTGTAGCTCCCCAGTGCCAGCAGCACTCATGCAGCCCCAGACCATGACACTCCCACCACTATGCTTGACTGTAGGCAAGACACACTTGTCTTTGTACTCCTCACCTGGTTGCGGCCACACACACTTGACACCATCTGAACCAAATAAGTTCATCTTGGTCTCATCAGACCACAGGACATGGTTCTAGTAATCCATGTCCTTAGTCTGTTTGTCTTCAGCAAACTGTTTGCAGGCTTTCTTGTGCATCATCTTTAGAAGAGGCTTCCTTCTGGGATGACAGCCATGCAGACCAATTTGATGCAGTGTGCGGCGTATGGTCTGAGCACTGACAGGCTGACCCCCCCACCCCCATCCTTTCAACCTCTGCAGCAATGCTGGCAGCACTCATAGGTCTATTTCCCAAAGACAACCTCTGTATATGACTCTGAGCACTGCACTCAACTATGATTAAGCGCCAGTAATTTGGTGTGAAATGCGTCAGCGGACTCTCCCTTTTCCCATGTTCCTATTTGATGTTTTTATGTACTATATGTACAGTTTGGACTATCTACAATAAAGGTGATTGCGTGATGTGAGGCTGTCCAGCACTTTGTTTTCTCTACTTAAGTATGTAGAGTCGCACCTGCAATGGATAACAAGCAATCAAGGTATGTGAGAGTGGAGTGCTACAACCTAGAGTGGTGTCTCTTTTTCTGCACCCAGCTTCTTTGGTCGACCATGGCGAGGCCTGTTCTGAGTGGAACCTGTCCTGTTAAACCCCTGTATGGTCTTGGCCACCATGCTGCAGCTCAGTTTTAGGGTCTTGGCAATCTTTTTATAGCCTAGGCCATCTTTATGTAGAGCAACAATTCTATTTTTCAGATCCTCAGAGAGTTCTTTGCCATGAGGTGCCATGTTGAATTTCCAGTGACCAGTATGAGAGAGTGAAGCGATAACACCAAATTCAACACACCTGCTCCCCATTCACACCTAAGACCTTGTAACACTAACGAGTCACATGACACTGGGGAGGGAAAATGGCTAATTGGGCCCATTTTGGAAATTTTAACTTAGGGATGTAATCACTTTTGTTGCCAGCGGTTTAGACTTTAATGGATGTGTGTTGAGTTATTTTGAGGGGGCAGCAAATTTACACTGTTATACAAGCTTTACACTCACTACTTTACATTGTAGCAAAGTGTTTCTTCAGTGTTGTCATATGAAAAGATATAATAAAATATTTACAAAAATGTGAGGGGTGTACTCACTTTTGTGAGATACTGTACCTGCAATTACATAAAGCATGGCCTTAGTCTGATAGCCAGGATAGCAACTGCTATTCTGTTCCCACCAGAAACCAAGGTCTGTCTTTTTGGTTCCCCCTGCTATATTAGCAGTGTTCTATTAACCCTTTCACCACCAGGTCCGTAGGTCGTACGGACCTAACGGTGGGGGGTATTACACACAATGCAGTAGCTGCAGCCACCGGGATTGTGTGTGTGTCAGTTACCTGGTTGGAGGTCAAAGTGCAGAGAGGGCTTCCCTTGCAGCTAAGTGCAGAGCACCCCCCTGAGGATGGAACAGGGGGAGCTATGCGCAGAGAGGCAGGGGTTACCGGTAGTGCTGGCCAGGTGCGTAGTCACTCCGGATGATTCTGCCGGGAACAGGATAAGCAGCTGGGCTGGAGTTCCCTGGATACACTGGAGCACTTGTGGACTGAGCAGGAAGAACCAGAATCAGGATCTAGGCCAAGCCGGGGGTCATACACAGGAAATCAGGCAGAGTCAGAGATCTAGTTTCTGGGGAGATCCGAAGTGGAGTGAAAGCCATGCCGAGGGTCAAACACAGGTAGGAGCCGAGGTGCAGAGTAGCAAGACAAGCCGAGGGTCAAAGCCAGGAATCAGGATCAGGAAGGTCAGGACAAGCCGGGTCGGAAGCCGAAGATCAGATCAATCAGAAACAGGTATGCAAGAACAGCAGGAAGCTGAAGATAATCCAGCAACTAATGTCTCTTCTGCACGGGTTTAAATAGGGCTTTGGGCCCCAATGCCTGCCGAATTCGGAGCCTTCCGTTAGTTCTTGTTCTTCCGCGCATGCGCATTGGCGCATACCTCCATGCCAATGGAGAAAACCTTTGCTGCTGGAACGATCTCTGACAGTGCCCCCCCCCCCGTAGGGGCAGCCTCCAGATGCCCAACAAAGCATGTTTTTCAGGGTGTCTCTTGAAGAATTCACGTACCAACTTGGGGGCGTGCACATGTTTTGCAGGTTCCCATGAATTCTCCTCGGATGAATACCCCTTCCATTTGATGAGGTATTGAGCTTGTCTATCCCTCTTCCGACAATCCAAGATAGCCTCAACCTCAAATTCCGTGTCTTCGCCAACCAAGACAGGGGGAGGAGGTGCAGCCTCTTGTTCTGAAAAGGGGCTGATCGTGACTGGTTTTAGCAGAGAGATGTGAAAAACTGGATGGATCTTGTAAGACCTTGGCAGAGTAAGTTCAAAGGCTACTGGGTTGATCTCTTTCTTGACCATAAAGGGGCCGATGAATCTTGGACCCAGCTTCTTTGATGGACAGGTTAATCTTAAATTTGTGGTAGACAGTCATACCTTGTCACCGACTTTAAAAGTAGGACCCTCTTTCTTCCTTCTGTCATAATACTTCTTGTAATCCTCCTGTGCCCTTTGTATTGTCTCTCGTAAGACTAGGCAATTCTCCTGGATAAAGTTTATCCTATCCTGTACTGCGGGTACCGCTGCCTCTGGTATAGTGTTTGGCAGAAAAGAGGGGTGAAAACTGTAATTTGCCCAGAATGGTGACTGGTTGGTAGATGCATGTATGGAGTTGTTATAAGCAAATTCGGCACAAGGAAGTAGTTCAATCCAGTTGTCCTGTAAGAAGGTGGAAAAACAGCGGAGATATTGCTCCAAAGTCTGATTAGTTCGCTCTGTTTGACCATTACTTTGTGGATGATAGGCGGAAGACAAACAGACCTCGATATTTAGGGCCTTACAGAGCGCCCTCCAGAATCTGGAGGTGAACTGGACTCCTCTGTCGGAGACAATGCTGTCGGGAAGACCATGGAGCCTGACGATCTCCTTGATGAATACATGAGCCGTCTCTGCTGATGATGGGGTACCCATCATATATATAAAGTGGGCCATCTTAGATAAACGGTCCACCACTACCAGAATTGTGGAAAAACCATCCGAGGAGGGCAACTCGACTATGAAGTCCATGGACAGCATCTTCCAGGGAAGCTCCGGGACTGGCAAAGGTCTCAACAAATCCCAGGACTGCACATGACTGCCCTTGCTTCGGGTACAGGTGGTACAAGAATTAATGTAGTCCTTACAATCCTGTCTCATCTTGGGCCACCAATAGGATCGTTGGATCAGTTCTATTGTCTTGTGGACCCCAAAATGGCCCGCGAGCAGGTGGTCATGGAAGTTCTTAAGGACGTGGGTTCTGGCTTCCCTGGGTACGAAAATCTTATTCCCATGCCATGAAAGTCCATCCTGCTTCCTGAGTGCGGAGACTTCAGGTTCTGAACACTGGACGGAGGCTTGTTCAAGGGCTGGTCTTAAGTTGGGTTGAATCATCAAAAAGTTCTGAGAGGACAAGATGGTACTGGGGGTGGTGACCTCAGGCGTTTCTGGAAACATACGGGAGAGTGCATCTGCCTTTCCATTCTTGGAGCCCGGACGATACGTTAGATGGAAGTTGAATCTGGAGAAAAAGAGGGCCCATCGAGCTTGCCGAGGTCTTAGACGCTTGGCTGACTTTAAATACTCCAGATTCTTTTGGTCTGTGAATATCATGATGGGATGAGGCGCTCCTTCCAACAGATATCTCCATTCCTGCAATGCATCTTTAATCGCTAGCAGTTCTCGATCTCCCACATCATAGTTCCGTTCCGCTGGGCTCATTTTACGAGAGAAAAAGGCAACTGGATGTAATAATGCCTTTGGCCCCTGGCGTTGGGAAAGAACTGCTCCTGTGGCGATTTCTGAAGCATCAACTTCCAAAACAAAGGGTAGGGCTGGATCTGGATGCTGTAGGACCGGAGCTGATGTAAATACAGTCTTTAATTTATCAAAGGCGACCTGAGCCTCCGGTGTCCATAGGAAGCGGGCATGCTGACGGGTCAACTGGGTAATCGGAGCAATCATGCCAGAAAAGTTTTTGATAAACCTCCGATAAAAATTTGCAAAGCCCACAAATCTCTGGACGCCTTTCTTGTCATTGGGAACTGGCCATTCGAAAATGGCTGACACTTTCTGGGGATCCATGGCCACCCCATCCATGGAGATGACTAGGCCCAAAAAGTGGATAGTGGTCTTCTCAAAATCACACTTTTCAGCTTTCGCATATAGTCCATGTTTCCTTAAGGTGAGTAAGACCTTCTTAACGTGAGCTCTGTGTAATTCCAAGGTAGTGGAGAAGATCAGAATGTCATCTAGATAGACAATCAGGAAATGGTCAAGAAATTCTCTGAAGATGTCATTCACGAAATGCTGAAAAGTGGCTGGGGCGTTGCATAGACCAAAAGGCATGACAAGGTATTCGAAATGTCCAAAGCGGGTTCGGAACGCTGTTTTCCACTCATCCCCTTCTCGAATCCGTACCAAGTGGTATGCCCCTCTCAAGTCCAACTTGGTGAAGATTTGGGCATCGCGGAATCTTTGAAACAGTTCAGGGACAAGAGGCAGGGGGTAACGATTCTTGATCGTGATTTTATTGAGTTCCCTATAGTCCACACAGGGTCTCAAAGTGTGATCCTTCTGTACAAAAAAAAGTCCTGCACCAGCTGGGGAAGAGGAGGGAGCGAATGAACCCCTTTTCCAGGTTTTCATTAAGGTAGTGGCGCAAAGCCTCCAGTTCGGTTTCTGATAGCGGGAAAATCCGCCCAAAAGGAATTTCAGCCCCTGGCAAAAGTTCAATTGGACAATCGTACGGACGATGAGAGGGTAACATGGCTGCTTTTTTCTTGTCGAAGACATCCAGGAACTCGTGGTAGCTCGTGGGAATTGCCTGGCTGATGTCAGTGAGAGCTGGCTGGACGGTAAGAGAGCTGGTTGGGGAGTCTGTTTCCAGAATAAGACAGGATTCCTGGCAGTAGGTTGATTGGAAGATGATCTCCCCCTTTTTCCAATCGATCTGGGGGTTGTGGGCCCGTAACCATGGCATCCCCAGGATTACTGGGAACAAAGGAGAGCCAAGGATGTCAAAACGCAGGAACTCCTTGTGGCCGAATACTGTTGACGTAAGTACAGGCACAGTCTCTTGAGTTACAGGCCCAGACCTAGGGATAGTTCCATCAGCCAAGTGGACTTCAAGATTCTGCTTAGGCAGGACAGGCACACAAAGTCTCTTTACTAGGGCAGAGTCCATAAAGCAGCTGCATGCCCCGGAGTTAATGATCGCAGAGACTTGGACCTCCCCTTCAGCCACCCGTAGTGAGACATGCAGAACCAGATGGGAGGGAGAGGCTCCTGCAACCTGCAGGTGCATGGAACTCTGGCGGGCAGCTTTACTTGGTCTGACAGGGCAGTTGGTTATGAAATGTCCATTCTCTCCACAGTAGAAGCAGAGGTTGGCCAACTGGCGGCGACGTCTCTCTTTGGGAGTCAGGGATGGGTGGACTAAGTCCGGCTGCCTGGACCTATTCTCTGGAAGATTGATAGCAAGTTGTACAGGAACAGGTACTGGAACCGAAGAGACCCCAGGTAATGTCCTAGTCAGCCGAGGTGCTTAATAACGCTCCGCTCGCCGCTCCCGCAAACGTATATCCAGCTGGATGGATAGTTGGATAAGTGCCTCTAGGGTAGCGGGAGCTTGGACACGTGCCAACTCATCCTTGAGGGTCTTTGCAAGTCCCAGCCGAAATTGGTGTCTGAGAGCGGCCTCATTCCACTGGGTGTCGGCGGCCCAAAGGCGGAAATCCACCGTATAGTCCTCCACAGTGCGCCCTCCTTGTCGCAGGGAATGTAGGGCAGATTCTGCTGAAGTGGTGCGCTGAGGATCTTCGTATAGTGAAGACATGGCCTCAAAGAATGCTTCTACTGAGGCGACGGCAGGATCCTTCTGTTCCAGAAGATGGTGTACCCAGGACTGGGGTTCATCAGAGAGTAGTGAAATAATAAATCCCACTTTAACAGTCTCTTGGAAAAAAGTCAGTGGTTGCAGGGTCAAGTAGAGCTGGAAAGCATTCTTAAATGCCCTGAATTTCCTTCGGTCCTCCCTGAAGCGTGGGGACCCTTGGTTCAGGAGATGGAACAATTGCAGCAGGGGCTTGAGCTGATTTATCTGGAGCTGGTGCCGCAGGAGAGATGGATGCTGGAACCGGGGATATGGACAGATGCTGAAGACGTTCCTCCAACTGGGAATAATCTCCCTGAAGTCCTGTCACCTCCTGGGTGAGAGCTGTCATCTGCTGGCACAGAGCCTCGAGTGGGGAAGCGCCTCTGTTGACCTCTGACATGGCTGGATTATTCTGTCAGTTACCTGGTTGGAGGTCAAAGTGCAGACAGGGCTTCCCTTGCAGCTAAGTGCAGAGCACCCCCCTGAGGATGGAACAGGGGGAGCTATGCCCAGAGAGGCAGGGGTTACCGGTAGTGCTGGCCAGGTGCATAGTCACTGCGGATGGTTCTGCCGGGACCAGGATGAGCAGCTGGGCTGGAGTTCCCTGGATAGACTGGAGCACTCATGGACTGAGCAGGAAGAACCAGAATCAGGATCTAGGCCAAGCCGGGGGTCATACACAGGAAATCAGGCAGAGTCAGAGATCTAGTTTCTGGGAAGATCCAAAGCGGAGTGAAAGCCAGGCCGTGGGTCAAACACAGGTAGGAGCCGAGGTGCAGAGTAGCAAGACAAGCCGAGGGTCAAAGCTAGGAATCAGGATCAGGAAGGTAAGGACAGGCCGGGTCGGAAGGCGACGTTTAGATCAATCAGGAACAGGTATGCAAGAACAGCAGGAAGCTGAAGATAATCCAGCAACTAATGTCTCTTCTGCACGGGTTTAAATAGGGCTTTGGGCGCCAATGCCTGCCGCATTGCGTACGACCGATCGTGCGCGCGTGCGCACTGATGTTCGGAGCCTTCGGAGCTTTCCGTTAGTTCTTGTTCTTCCGCGCATGCGCATTGGCGCATACCTCCGTGCCAATGGAGAAAACCTTTGCTGCTGGAACGATCTCTGACAGTGTGTAACTGACGGGCAGACTCCTGCCTGTCAGGTGAGAGTGGTCGGGCGGCAGCCGCCCGATCGCTCTCACGGACCCCTGGTAACGGCGCCCCCGCACGCACACTCCCGCCATGCTTACCGGGCTCTGCTTGCCCATCAGCGGGCCCGGAATGTCCATGGCGGAACACATTCAGTGGAGCACAGGGGAGACATGCAGGGTCTTTTAGACCCTGCATGTCTCAATAAAGAGAACCTGTCACCAAAAATCATCACATCGGGGACTTTTTGTTTCCTATGTGATGAAAAAAAAATGTTAAGTAAAAAAAAATTTTTTTTTTTGCAAAAAATAAAGTTACACCCAAACACATAAACCCCCCCCCCCCCCAAAAAAAAATGTTGAGACCCCCCCCCATATACACATGCACGAACATAAACGCATGTGTCGGGGCACCTACGCTTAAAAACTTTGATTGAGATACACGTTACATAGTTCCGCGTACGCCAGAGTGAGCGCAATAATTCTAACACAAGACCTCCTCCGTAATGCTAAACTGATACCTATAGGGGGCTTCTGAAGCGTCACCCATAGAAAATATAGGGTACTGAAGTTTGATGCCATTTCTTGAGGAGCACAAAAATGTAAGTTTTGGCATGCTGGGTATCTATTTACTTGGCACAACCTTGTATTTTATATTTTACAAAAAATGTGGCTAATTTATTGCATTTATTTGCCCTACAATTCACATTAGTGTGTTTTTTACTGAAATTTTGCGTTTCCTAGACCATGTGACATAAAAAATTGGAACTACCACTATTTTATTCTTTAGGGTGTTTGCTTTCAGGGCATGTTTGGGGGTTTTGTATAATCTTCAGGCCTAAAATGATTTTTTATGTTTACAAATTTTTATTGGAAGGAAATAAAGAAGGATACATACATAGACCAGTACCATATTTTGTACAGCATAACAAGTTAACATAACAGGCGAATAAAATGACATCACATATGTAGGTAACATTAAGTGTGGTGAGCATCATATAATGGTTTACAATAGAGATATGAGGTGAATTATATAGTTAAAGATTGATATGAATATATGCATTGTGGTTAGCATTGAGAGCATGTCACAATATATCCCAGTATGACCATTTTTCTTTATGGATATGTCTAGAATCATGCAAAGTATGGTGAATATATTCCGTGATTCTGACTTGATCCATTCTATGAAGAACTTGTGACCAGGGGAGATTCCTTGATCACCAATTGCAAGCTATCATCCACAAAATAGCACTGAACAAAGTATGTATTAGTCTTAAGCATTGGATAGGGGTATCTGGTATGGATTGGAACATTAAGCATATTTGTGGAGATATAGAGATTTGTCTATTCAAAAATTTAGAGATCCTGTTTTTAGCTAAGTTCCAGATAACTTTAACATGGTCGCATTCCCAGAAAGTGTGAAGTAGGGTACCTAATACATTGCATCCTCGAAAGCAGGTCTGGGGGGAGGAAGGGTACATCAAATTTAACTTGGCGGGTGTAAAATACCATCTAGTAAAAAGTTTAGTTGGTGTTTCTCTAAATGCAGTAGCTTGATTGCATTTGTGAGAATTGTCTATCATTCTGTACCAGTCTTTGATGGATATAGTGAGATTGAGATTTGTTTCCCATTTGATCATAGCTTGTGTTTTTACTGGATGTGTAATATTTAGAATATGATTGTAAAGGGTGGAAATTAGACCTTTTCCTCTAGGAGAATGTAAACATAAGACCTCTAAGGGGGAGAATGGTGTGTGTAAGTTTGTTGAGAAAAATTTTTCATAGAAATCTTTGATGATGGAGTAATGGTAGAGGGTTGCATCTGGGAAATTATATTTGACCTTAATTTTATTTAAAGGAAGGAAAATGCCATCTTCTGTGAGGGAAAGTAAGTTGGTAAGTTTGTGATTCTTCCATATTGAGAGTGCAGAAGTGTCGCATGGGTCAGGTATTGCTATCTTTTCACCAATGTATGATGCTAACGGGGGGGGGGGGGGGGGGG
>BLSH010024119.1:182572-195329 GCA_018402905.1 Glandirana rugosa
CTTGGGTCAGGTAGTGCTATCTTTTCCCCAATATATGATGCTAACGGGGGGTTGAGAAATAAGCTTTAGAGTGTCTTTGTGTTTGGACCAGAATTGAAATAACTGGGCCACTATCCTATTACGTTGTTGCAATTGTCTATGTTTGATTGTTCTGGACCATAGGATTCCATTTATATAAAAAGGAGAAATAGAGGATGATTCAAAGGATAACCAGGGAATGTCCTTGGGGTCGGCTGACCATTGTATAAGATGTGTCAGTCTAGCAGAAATATAGTACTGCCAGATGTTGGGTAATCCAAAGCCTCCTGTTTTGGAAGGTCTATATAGTGTAAATAGATTACATCTAGGTTTTTTGCCTGACCAAATGAATGAGTTAATGTCTTTTTGTAGTTTATCGAGCTTATATTTATGAATATTGATTGGGAGTGAGCGAAAATAAAATAATAGTTTAGGAAGAATTGACATCATAACGGCACATAATTTGCCTAGGAAAGATATATGGAAGGAAGACCATGATTTTAAAAGTTTTCTGATATAAACAAATAAGGGAGGGTAGTTGTGTTGGTATAGTGTGTTGAAGTTTGGGGTGATTTGGATGCCTAGATATCTAAAAGAGTGAGGGGACCAGGTGAAAGGGAAATTATCTCTAATGTATTGGGAGGTATCAGCAGATATGTTTATAGGCAGGATTGAGCATTTTGAGAGATTTACTTTAAGGCCAGAGATCTGGTGAAATTTGTCTAGAGTTTGTATCAATATTGGGATAGAGCTAACCGGGTCAGATAAGAAAAGAATAGAATCATCAGCATAGAGACTAAGCTTGTATTCTTTCTGATCCTTGATATATCCTTTAATATTATTGTTGTCTCTTATATATATCGCTAGGGGTTCTAATGCTAGGGCGAATAATAAGGGAGATAGGGGGCAGCCCTGCCTCGTGCCTCGATATAATGGGAAAAATTCTGAATTGGCGCCTGGAATTTTGATCCTCGTTTGGGGGAGATGATATAATGCTTTAAATCCATGGAAGAAGGAGTCTTTAATACCAAATTTTTTAAGAGTGAGATCTAGGTATGACCAACCCACACTGTCAAAAGCCTTATTAATGTCCAAACTTAAAAGGCTAACAGGGCGGGAGTTGTGGTTAGAGTCTTGAATTATATTTACTACCAGCCTAATATTATCCGTAATATGTCGGTGAGGCATAAAACCAGTTTGGTCTGAATGTATTAAGGAATTGATTACTTTAGCTAGTCTGTCTGCTAAAAGTCGGCCAAAAATCTTTAGATCATTATCTAAGACATATATGGGGTGATCATTTTGAGGGAGGGAATGATCTTTAAGTGGTTTGGGAAGAAGGGACATATTCACTAGAAGCATTTCATCAGGGAAGAAGTTACCTTTGAGTATGTGATTGAATAAGGTGCATAAATGAGGAGATAGGATAGCGATTAATTTTTTGTAGTAGGTTGAGGAATAACCATCTGGGCCAGGGGCAGTGGAGGATTTTAATGATTTAATTATGTTCTGTATTTCATCCACTGTGCATGGAGCGTTAAGAAGGTCTGTTTGCTGTGATGATAAGGAAGGAATGTTTAATGAGTCAAGCCAACTGGTGATAATATTGGGGGATGTTGTGTGCGAGTTGGAGAGGAGTTTTTTATAGAATTTTAGAAAAATTTGTTGTACCTTGTTGGGGTGAGAGACTGTGTTGCCATCACTATCTCTCAGTTTATATACGTGAGGAGGTTTTGTGGATTGATTTAATTTTCTAGCGAAAATCTTAGAGGTGGTGTTACTGTTTAGAAGGAGCTTAGATTTGGAGAATCTGATTTGTTTTTCTGATTCCTGAGAAAGGAGAGCGTCAAGAGTTAGTCTTTTATTTCTAATTTGGCTTGTTATTGTTGGTGAGTGGGGGTGTTGTGGGTTATTGTATAATTGATTAAGTTCTTTTGTTAAGGTTCTAATGTCTGCCATTTTGGCCTTGTTTTTTTTTGAAGCTATGTCTATGAGTATGCCTCTAATCACGGCTTTGTGGGCTGTCCATAAAGTAGATGGGAGAATGTCCGGAGTGTTGTTAAGAGCAAAATATTCCTGTATATGTTTATGAACCTGTTGTAAAATTTGTGGATCAGAGAGGAGAGAATCATTAATTCTCCAATTATGTGGTGTGTGATGTAGTCCGATGCCTGAAGTGTTGAACGTAACTATTTGGTGGTCTGACCATGGGCAGGGGCATATGTTAGCATTAGAGGAATTAGCGAGAATTATTGGGGTGGTGAAAATATAGTCTAGCCTTGCATGGCTATTATGAGGGGCAGAATAGAATGTGTAAGCCTTGGTACCAGCGTTGTGTGCTCGCCAAGCATCAAGGAGTTGGCGGTTATATAGTGACCTGGAGATTGATTTAGTAAAAGATCTAGCAGTGGGGGAGTTATTGCTTCTGTCTAATGACGAGTTGGCTGCAAGGTTAAAGTCTCCTCCAACTATCATGTGAGGGGAGTTGTATTTGTCTAAGGTGTTGAAAAGATCATTGAAAAAGGTTGATTGAGCTTCGTTCGGAGCGTATAGAGAAACTGTAGTGATCGAACGGTTGTTAATCGTACCTTTGATTATAATAAATCTGCTTGAGGGGTCTTTATATATATGTTGTGTATCGAAAATAATAGAGTTTTTTATGAATATAGCTACGCCTCTGGTTTTATTAGAAAAGGTGGTGTAAAATGATTGATTATATGCTTTGTTGAAGAATTGAGGCTGGCTGGTGGTCGAGAAGTGCGTCTCCTGCAAGAGAATGATATCTGCCCCCAATCTTTTATAGAAATTAAAGGCCTTCTTTCTCTTGTGAGGAGAATTGAAGCCTTGGACATTGTGTGTGATGATCTTTAGATCCATTATAACGTAAAAAGTGGGTGTCTATCGGGACAGAATGTTTCGTGCAGAAGATTCCCAAAGAGGGATTTACCGTATCTCCAGCAGACGATTTTGATTGGTATCCGACATGAGACTACACGCTCGACCTCCCTACACCCTGTGGTATCAGCTTCGTGAAGATGGTAAGTACTGGGAAAACATTCGATACAAGGAAATAGTACAAACAGTTTAGTAAACATTATATTCCTTCCTTAGATATTACAATGTGTGTAAAGTGAAGGTATGCTTAATAGAAAAAACATCAAATAAAATTGCATAACGATAACAAGGGGGTTGAGAGAAAATATATCAGACGACCAAAAAACTTTTTTAAGTGGACAAAACCGTCCACAGCCTGACAGTATGACGAGCATACTTGGAAAGAAGAGCTGGTGAAAGTTGCCAGTTCTCATCGACACTGACAGGTGGGGGACAATCTAGCAACGGCGTCCGGGGGAACGGACGGTAAAATTATGATATAAAAAAACGGCACATGCCTGAAAGAGACAACTTATGTAAACTGAATTAGGAGTAAATATAGCAAGAACATAGTATATTCATTAATTACCAGTAAGAACAAGAACATATTCAGTGGTAATATGAGTGTATCAGAGAACATATTATACGAAATGCTATTGTTCTTTTAGCTGGAAACAATACAACCTTAGAGTGTCATTAAGAGTGGTATAAATCTTTATCTTCAAGGTTAAAGATGATTAGGAGCTTCTTGGCTAAGGGGGGGTATAGATTCAATAACAGTCAGTGTGAGAACTACACCAGGCGGAAACTTTGGTGTGTAGTACTCACTACAAGCGTTCTCAGAAAAAAGAGAGGACGTTGAATAGATTATCGATTGTTCAACACTAGGGGGCAAAAGTAGACCATAAAATAGGAGATGTGTAGAGAGATCATGATATAGTCTCTAATGTTATATGCTGTAGGTATTTGACTGTGATATGTCTGTTGAAATCTTGTGGAACAGTGGCATCCGCTGGGCAAAAGTGGAATTACCAAAATTGGATGAGGTGGAAAGGAGAAAAAAAAAAAGAAAAAAAAAATGGGGAGAAAAAATGAAGCACCGAGATATAGTTATAAAAAATGGTCATAATATAAAGCTGTTATATGAGTCAAACCGGAAGATTCCTCGGAGATTGTCGCACACTTCTTTGATCCCGTCTTGAGGCAGGGGTGGACCAGATCGGAGAGGGTCTGGGAGTAGATGGGAGACGTAAGGCAGGTTCAGGGTCCAAGAGGCCTAATTTAATGAGGAGATCTTTGCCCTCTGTTAGGTTGTATACAGTACTGTTATGGGGGACAGAAAGCTTGAAAGGAAATCCCCATCTATAACGGATTCTTGCATTTTGAAGGATACTTGTGACCTCCCTCATATTGCGCCTTCTCTCAAGTGTAGCTGGAGAGATGTCTGGGTAAATTTGGATTTTGGTCCCCTCCAGATTAATATTTGTGATGTTTCTGGAGGCTCTCAAGATGTCCTCTTTAATAAGAAAGTCCTTCAGACATAAAATTATGTCTCTGGGGGGTTTTTCTGCAGGTGGTTTAGGCCTTAGGGCTCTGTGCATTCTATCACATAAAAATGCTTCATCTGATTTGTCAGGTATGAGGGAATGAAACAACTTCAACATGGTGGCAGGTATGTCTGTTATTGATTCTGGAACACCACGGATGCGCAAATTGTTCCTTCTATTTCTGTTGTCGAGGTCTTCGACTTGTGTTTGCACATACGCAAAATTTTCCGCTAAGGTTTCATAATCTTTTCTTAAATCGTTGTGTGCGAGCGTCAATTCATCATGCTTGGTTTCAAGGATATCTGTGCGATTTCCAAGTGCAGAAATCTCCTGTGTTAAAGCATTTGTGGAGCTACTGACTTCTCTGTGTATCATATCTGCTAATTTTTCATATATTGCTGCCAGGCTATCCTCTAGGTCTGCTTTAGTAATGCCTGCTTGTGGCTTAGGTGTAGAATCGTACTCACAGTTCGGTATGGTAGGAGAACGACCGTTTGCAGAAGAGGAGCTTCTCTGAGGCAGCATGGAGCCGGCGCCATTTTGGGACATCCTGCTGTTCTTCTCCTGGGACCGGAGCAGATAAGTTGTTAAGTGGCTCTGTGAGCGACGTTTTTTTCGGTCCTTTTTTGTTTCCAGGCATGCACCTGGTATTCAGCCAGGGGAGTTGATACTTTTAGAGATTTTTTGGAGGGTGTAAAGCCCTGGATTCTCCGTTCGCCCGGATAGCAGCCGCGGAGCTGTTAGAAGGAGCCGCCGCCCTGCATCGCGCCGCACATGCGCCCCCCCCTAAAATGATTTTTTAAACGTGTGCCAAAAACACAAAAACTGTTCTGGCAGCGAAAGTGTTAAAATGTGCTCTCTGTCATTCAGGCTTTTAACTCTATGTTGCCATCTACTGGTGATTTAATAGAAATACCATGATTTTTACTTTCTCTAAGAACAGAACTATAGGAAATGTGATACTTATTAGTTTGTTTTTTATGGGGTACCTGATTTTGACACCCCTTACACTCTCCCCCACAAAATTTTATGTCGTCCCTGACATACGCAGATTTTAGTTTAAGAACCATTATTTTTCCCATCTCACAATAACCATAGGGAGCCAAGGTCAAGTAGTAATCCAATTACTGGAGGAACCATCCTCCCCGCGACATCTACTCCCAGTTATGTCACAGCTTCCCACTAGGTCCAGAGTGCTTATGTACCTGGTGAGATATTGTTGCATATAGCCAACTAATTAGTAAACCTCTACAACACAGGTTTGTGTAGGTTATTGAGAAGATAAAGTTTGATGGGGAAACTAGGGGACACCTTATTACTTCTGTCCTTTTTTTCAATAAAGTGGCATACCCATGGTACGTTACCAATACAGTACAGCGTAACCACCTAATACTCCCATCACTTGAAGCTATTTTTTTTTTTTGCTTGACCTGGAATCTCTGCAGTGAGAGTGCAAGACATTTCCTTTTGTTAACTACAGAAAATAACACCTAACATATTTGACATAAGTAAACAACTGTAACATAGTAACCAGTATTAGACCGAAGCATAATAGACATGACTACTTTTATGAGTTTTTAGAGTCCTCAGTTAAACATTCTGGACTGAAATACCAACTAGGGCAAGTAGGAATACAGTCTATAACCTGTACAGCTGCATTTCTGGCAACACTACTGGGTTGACCCAAAGTGTTATAAGTCAGAACCTTTGGTTGTATCCTGTTCCTGCTGGGCTGGATCCTGCTTGGAGGAAGGGCATAGTTACATAGTAAACGAGGCTGAAAAAAGACACAAGTCCATCAAGTCCAACCTTTGTGTGTGTTTTTAATATCAGTATTAAAATGTATACCCACAATGTTGTGGTCCCTTAGGTGTGCATCTAATAGTTAGGTGGGGCATCTGAAGTGTCCCATGCTCGCCTTCGTCACTGCCAACTGTCTCTGCTGGCTTTCCTGCTGAAGGATTTTCTTCTTCTATATATTCTGGTGGACATGCAGTTTGTTTAGGGTGACCCACAAGTTTGTCCTCTGTAATTTCCACTGTATCTTCCTCTGTAGTTTCCTCTGTGACTTCCTCTGTAGCTTCATCTGTACTTTCCTCTGTAATATCCTCTGTAACTTCCTCACTTGTTTCAAGCTGACAAGGGTAGAACTCTGCTGCTTCTGGATTCAACTCTGTGTCTTCCCTTGTTTGGTTTCTCTGAGTTACAGGAATTAAAGATCTCCATTGCTCTTGTTCATGGTCAGATTCAAGGATATCTGTGTAAACGGTTGAGTAGTCTTTGGAACTTTGCCTTGTTTTCTGGCACTGGGTCTGTCAGGTATCTTCTGACCTCGGTCAACGGGTAGGTAATAGCATGGCAATAACAATTTGTGGTGTAAAATCCTTGTTCGGCCTTTTCCAATTTCTGGCTTGACCTAATAACCTGGACTATCTTCACACTTTTTCCTAAGGACAACATGCATGGCATCTTCCCAGAACGATCTCAGTTTAACTGGTCCTCCTCTTTTAGTAAGATTTCTTATAAGAACTCTGCTGCCAAGTGAAAGTTCAACTACATGAGTCTTCTTGTCATAGTGTTCTTTTCCCCTTTGTGCTGCTTGCACCTTTGAAGCAACCTAATAGGCCCCAGTCACCCTCTCTGTCCACGTTTTCACATACTCTAAGCAAGTCTTGTATTTTTCCATTATTGGAGTGTCAAACATGCAATCTATGTGTAATCTTGGAGACCTTCAGAACAGTAGAAAGAATGGAGAATACCCCGTAGCTTCAATTTTGGTGCAATTGTATTCACGTACTACCTGTGCAAGTGAACTTTTCCAGTCCTTCTTGGAATCTGGTGACAGGGTCCAAAACATAGACAACAGGGTACGATTAAATCTTTCACGTTGTCCATTGCCTTCTGGATGATATGGAGTGCTATGAAAGTTCTGGATGTGGCAATGTTTCCCCAATGCTAGGAACAATTGATTGTCAAATTCCTTACCTATATCATGGTGAATTCTAGTAGGAAATCCAAACGTCAAGACAAAGTCACTAAATTTCTTGTCGGCAACAGTCTTTGCTGACTTGTTTTTGGTTGCATAGGCCTGAGAAAACCTGGTGAAATGGTCGATTACCACTAATATGTACTCATAACCTCCTTTACAATTGTCGAGATGGAGAAAGTCGATGGAGACCAGCTCAAAAGGATAAGTGGTGGCAATATTGTTCAATGGAGCTCTAGTAGGCTTCTGTGGGCGTTTGTCTTTCAGACAAGTGCACTGGGGGTTGATGTATTGCTTAGCGTCTCTGCATATACTTTACTGATGGCAGGGATGTAAATTAAATCAATTTCGCCCTGTTTATGGCTCTAAATATGCTCCCTCTTACCTGCAATGACATAAAGCATGGCCTTAAGTGGTTGTCAACTCGTAATGGCCACTTTCACCTACAGGTAAGCCTATAATAAGGCTTACCTGTAGGTGCCCTGCATATCTCCCAAACCTGCACAGTTTAGGAGATATACAGTGTACTAGATGTACCGACTTCATTTCGGCACATGGGCAGTGAAGAAACGGCCTCCGTGGCATTTCTTCACTGAGCTTGTGCCGTGACTGGCGGCTGCGTGCATGCGCGGGAGTGATGTCACGCGACTCCGGCTAGTCACAGAGCCACAGTAGCGGCCCCGGAAGGAAAAGGGGCCGAAGATGGACGCTGCCTGCACAGGGGACATTGCTGGAAGTCGCAGGCTTTGTTGGCAGGTAAGTGACACATAATGGACTACTATGCGATGCATAGTAGCCCATTATGTTTCTACTTTGCAGGGGAATATAGAGGAAGTAAATCCTGATGGGGGGGATTTAGTCTGATAGTCAGCATATCAACTGCTATTCTGTTCCCACCAAAAACACAGGTCTGTCTTTTTGATTCCCCCTGCTATATTAGCATGTTTCATTAAAATGTGGTCTCCGTGATTCAGGCTTTTAACTCTATGCTGCCATCTACTGGTGATTTAATAGAAACACCATGAGTTTTACTTTCCCTAAGAACAGATCTATAGGAAATGTGATACGTATTAGTTTGTTTTTTATGGGGTACCTGATTTTTACACCCCTTGCACACATCATGATCCCCAGAGAAAAAGAAAACAAATGACCAAAAATAAATCAATTTGGGCTCCAATGCTGAAAAAGTGAATAAATCAGGTAGACTGAATACATGAAGGTATATAATAATGTTAGAAAGTATTGAACAGTGATTGGAGCCCAACACCAAGATGAAGTGTAAATACAATAGAGGGTGAAAATAGTGGAGAAAGCTATAGCTATTCTAAGGAAAAGAAAAGTGCAAAGGACATAAGTAAAAAGATGAAATCCAGCCAGTGCCACCTTCAATCAAACACTGAAAGGCATGGAGTGAAAGCCCAGCCAGGTGATTACCTAATGCTGTGACAGAGAAACCTGATCCACAGATCTGTGCAGTTTGCTGCTTGAGGTGCTACCAAGAGAATTAGCAGAGAACTGAGAATCCTTATGTGCTCAGTATGACCAAATGAGCTGCTCCCAACATCACGCTGGCTCAGCAAGAAAGGAGATATATATAAAAGATGATGTTATGGAGAGTGAATAGATACCTAACATGCTTTAAAACTGCATACGTCTGTGGAAATGCTAAACTACGGTACATATAAATCTTCAAAATCCTTTACAGGTTGCCAGTTTAGCGTTATGCAGGAGGTCTGATGCTGTCCCTTTATTTTTGTTTTATTGCTAGCAGAAGGGATGGACAACATCTCTTGTGATGGCATGGGCTGTGACAAGTCTTTTTTATGGAGAGATTTGGGGTCTATTAGACCCCAGATCTCTCCTTTGCCCTTCAAAGCATCTGATCAAACCGCAAGGTCTATTAGACCACAGATCTCTCCTCTGCCCTTCAAAACATCTGATCAAACCAAGATGTGCTCAATAATATTATTCTTTTTGTTCTATTCTTGCTTATGTTTTACATCATTCATATGTACCCTGTTAAACAAAGATGGTAAAATTGGTCAAATATGACAATGATCTAAGTTTTCTTTCATGTTAGCCTTGGCACCTGGACCATCTCTACCAGGTATGAAGGAACATTTCAAGAATACACCACCAACTTTGAAGTCAAAGAGTACGGTAAGGAAATCTATTCAGACTCCATATAAACCTGCATGGCCAACTTCTTACACACGCACAGTGTCGGCAACTGGGTTGCCTAGTTTTTAAACAAGAGGGCCGAAGCCATTGATGCGGGGGAGGGGGGGGGGGCATGTATATCTTAGATACTCACTGATATCTGTCCAATGTCCATTTTCTAAGATAATAAAATAGTCAGCAGGACAGATCAATAGTAGAAAAAATATTTCAACCAATCCAGCCCATTGAACTTTTATATTAAATCATCTAAATACATTACAGGTGCATCAAAATAAAATGGGTGCCATCTTTTAGCTAATTTTCTTTAGAAAGCAGCCACACAGCCACAGCCTAAGAAGAGAATTCTGTCCCCTGCCAGCATGTTACAGAGAAGGGCTTTTGCTCTCTACGTGGAAGCAGTGGTCTCTCTGCAGATGTGTGCTACACTCTTTGCTGAGTCAGAGTTATGGAGAGCTCTGGGTCTGACTCAGCAGGGGGAGCATCAGATCTCTGCAGAGAGTTTACTCCTTCCACATGTAACATGCTGGCGGTGACAGGATTTTCTACTTACGCTGTGGTTGCTTTCGAATTCTGTCCAATGCAATATTCCCTATGCACACCTTTGTGGAAATGGCTTCAGTATTGCTGCGTGCTGAAATGACGACAGGCTGGAAACCACCGACAAATCGAATATAGGGATGTCACCAGCAGACCAAGGTTCCTCAAAAGGGTCCACGGCTTTATTTCACATGGTCACACAGTACAAAATTGGCAACATTTTGGAGCCACGCAGGGCCCCTTTGTCAAGCAAGTCACTTGCCTGTGAAGGGGACCTGCGCGGCTCGGAAACTTTGTCAATTTTGTACTGTGTGACCATGTGAAATAAAGCCGTGGACCCTTTTGAGGAACCTTGGTCTGCTGGTGACATCCCTGCTTTTGAATTCTGTAACACTTTCTGCAACTTTTGTGTTGATGCACCTGGAAAGCTAATTTAAATGAAAATCAAAAGCAATAGGGAACACTACATAAACAAATATATCAATCCTAAGTATCCCCAGTAGTGTGAACTACAAACTCTCTTGTTTACCAATTCCCTGAAAAGAAGTTAAGTTGGGCGTTACCTGTACACAAAAACCAAAATTCAAAAATAAAATTATACATACTTTAGATCCAGTCTGCCCAGACAATATGCTGACTTGATACTATCCACAGGCAGTTTAACTCTTTATTAAGACACACAAATTAAATCCAATGCAATTTTACTTCAGCTAATTGCAGTACAGAGGATCATACATCATACATGGTAGAAACAATAAAGGTCTAGCTACCCTGTTTCCCCGAAAATAAGACAGTGTCTTATATTAATTTTTGCTCCCAAAGATGCGCTAGGTCTTATTTTCAGGGGATGTCTTATTTTTCCATGAAGAAGAATACGGTATCTGATCCTCCTGTGTCATTTTAATTGCCCCCTCTGATCCTCCTGTGTCATTTTAATTGCCCCCTCTGATCCTACTGTGTCATTTTACCGTAAGTGATCTCCCTCCACCCCACCCCTGTGCCAGAGGACACCTTCACCAGACAGTGTCACTGCGCTGGCCTAGCTGGGGGCTGCTTGGCCATGGGGACTGTCACTGGGCTGGCTGGGGCCTGGACCTGGGCTGGAGCAGGGTCTGCCACTGACATCATGAGGGCAGCTGCGAGCATCAGGGAGTGTCACCAGAGACAGACAAGCACTCACCTTCGCCTGACCCGTCCGCTCTGATCCTCCTGTTCTTCACACCAGTCGCGAAAGTCTCCTCCTCCTTTCTCGCGCCCCGCGCTCACCGCTCACTCCGACCTCCACTCCGCCTCCACACAGCAGTGACGTAGTAACCAGTTTACGGTTAATTACGGGTAATTTTCATTCCGAGACAGAGTCGGGGGGCCTTATTATCGGGGGGATGTCTTATTTTCGGGGGGATACCTTATATTTCACACAGAAGGAAACCTATAGGAAGGTCTTATTTTCGGGGGATGTCTTATTTTCGGGGAAACACGGTAAGAGTGAATTAACTAACACTATACATGAGGGGAGGATGGAGGGAGATACTAAATCACTTAAGTAAACAAGTTGTAGTGGCTCTAAACCAACACTAGATATCAGCACAATAAAAACATGATACAGTTCAATACAATACAAAAAAAAATGTCTACAAGTGTCTGTTCACACCGTTTGCAGTGTCAGTAAAAAGCATGTGCTGTGGTGTGAATTGGCCCTAGGTGGGACAGAACAGTTGCATTCCATTGCCTAATTTTAAAATATGCTTATTTACAATGATCTTACCTTTCCTATTTTCAGTGTTGCCAACTTTTGAAGTCAAGATAAAACCAGATCGGAGTTTTATGTATGCTAACGATGAAACGTTTTCTGTGACAATTGAAGCTGAGTGAGTACCTGTCTACACAAGTCAGTGATATCTGTACAGTAGGTGTGGGTATATTATAGATCCCAACAGACTGGTCCAGCAGTGTAGAGAAGTGTAGGAATGGGTCTACTTTTCCAAAAAAACATGGAGTTCAGCTTGATACAATGGTGTTGACCAAGCTGAACTCCATGTTTTTTTGGAAAAGTAGACCCATTCCTACACTTCTCTACACTGCTGGTCCAGTCTCCGCAGCATCTTCTTCCCCATGCTCCAGTAGTCTTAGGTCCCTCCAAAGCATGGGGGAGCGCAGCCTACCGGGGGAGTGGAGGATCGGGTATATAAAGGCACTGGTTCAATAAAATTTTAGTTCAAAAGAATATTTCCTCTACATTGATCATTGGTATCATTCCAGGTGGTGAGTGTATTCTAGTAATTAGAAGCGGTGAATAAAATTGAGAAATATTTATTTTCAGTTAAACCAAATTAAAGAAACATAAACACCCCAGAAAAAAAGAAAAAAAAAAAAACGTAGAATACCAATACACATATAACAGTCAAAAAAGGGTGGCAAAAAGACATTTTCTAATCCGAACCGTGTTCCTTTCCAGGTACTATCACTTTTCTCAGACATTGGGAGTATTCGGTAATTTCGGTTTTGTTTAAAGGACTAAAATTGACTTTTATTTATAAAGAGTTAAAATAAGTGGCGAAGATTAATGATCTTATGTGAGTGGTGGACCTTACTATGGTTACTAGTTACATCTCCT
>BLSH010024119.1:196538-230678 GCA_018402905.1 Glandirana rugosa
GCGGGGATTCTGTCTTCTTCCCAGGTGAGTGACTAGACTGTCCGCGTCGCCCATCGACGAAAGGGTGGGAGAAAGGGTGTCTCTCCCTACGACGACCGGTCCGGTGACGCTCATATTACTAGGAGTAGACTAGGCAAAGAAAAAACAAAAGCGTAGGTTGGCCCCTCCCAGGAGGCCGTCCTCACCTTAGCATATATTAACCCCCTTCTGGACAATAGCATATCAGTTTTATTTGCCTAGTGCAAGGAGTTAGACCTGGTTCCCTATGGAATCTGCGTTCTTCTGATGTTTATTCTGATGAAGACTGCTATCAAGAAGCCGGCTGGTAGTATAGAGGATACCTAGACATCCAAAACTTTCCCCAGTCTGGCCAACATCTGTGCGAGCTACCCTTAGCCTTGGCGGGGTCACGCCGCATAGTGCCCGTTCCGAGCGGGCGGCCAGTGGCTGATCCCACTTGTGCCCAGTGACTGGTTTGTTCCTGTCCAGTGGCCTGGCCAGCAGCATCCCTCTCTGTGGGAAAGAGGGTGGGAAAGCAGCTACCCGCTGCGCCTGTCAGATCAGTGAGTGGACCCTTCTTCTGTCTTAGGGGCGCGGAGAGTGGGCACCTGGGCAGCTTCTGAGGTAGCCGGCCGGTGGGGGCTTATTAGTGGGGACGCCATCTGGGGTTGTCACCTCCCCCCGTGGGGGCTTATTAGTGGGGATGCCATCTGGGGTTGTCACTCCCCCGTTCCCCCCTGCGCGGTACCGCACCCCGCACTGACCTTTTTTGGGCACTATATTTGGCGGTTCGCTGCCATTTCACGGTGGATTGCCGTTCTTTCACTGCTACCACGCCATTTCACCGTAGATCGGCATGCTTTTGATGGCAGCGGACATTTTTCTGTAGTCCATGCTTGTTTCAGCCTGTCCTCTGGCTGGCCCCCAGTGTTTTTTTCCGGTAGTACGGGGAAGTGGTAAAAGACGTGCGGCAGGCCGGCACTTCCGCTTTCGCTTTGGACAGCGTGGCTGACAGACGCGGCGGTGCAGGCTCTTGAAGTGGAGTTTTTTCTTCATAGCTCATTCCGGTCACAGCGCTGAGGCATTAAAAACAGCAAGTATAGCTGGCTCTCCCTGGGTGCTGGTAGCGGTGGGTAAAATCCTTCCGGGTCTCCCTGGCTGATTGGTGGGGTAGAGGTGGTGGTCACACAGTGGGGGTGCCGGATGTCAGAGGCCAGCAGTGCTATGGCAGGGGTACCTGCGGGGTCCTCCATGGAGAAGCCATTCGGGCAGCAATCCACACCGGGGTCCCTGGTTTCCTTGGAACAGCTGAGGGCAGTATTTGGTAAATTCTTTCCCCGGGCGGGTTCGGACCCGACTCCAGGGGGCCCCAAAAAGCGTCTGCCCCCCGTCATTCTTCGGGGGAGGATTCAGAACCAGAGGGCGCCTCAGTGGTCACGGGAACCCCCGTGGAGCTATCAGAGGGTGAACTGATGCCCTCAGACGGTGAAGATGATCAGGGGGCTTCATTTTCGCGTGACAAGGCGATAGTGGATGCTCTGATCACTGATATTCGCGAGTCCATGTGGCTTGACCAAGCAGGGGAGTCGCATGAGTCCACATATGTTTGTGGGTCACTTAAGCCCCCTAGGTCCCCCAGGGCCTACCCTTATGATAAGGTTTTTGAACAGGCGGTGTTCAAGGAATGGCTGTGGCCGCAAAATTCCTTTGCTTTGCCCAAACGCTTTGCTGTTCGTTACCTTTTTGAAGATAGTTTTACTAAGAGATGGGTTTCCCCAGCAGTGGACTGTCTGAATAAGGCAACGACCATTCCCTTGGAGGGGTCTCCGTCTTTTAAAGAGGCGGCCGATTGCCGCATGGAGGCAGTGTCTAAGGCACTGTTCTTGTTGGCTGGGTCAGCCATGCGTCCAGCTCTGGCGGCTGCTATGGCGCCGCAATCTCTTCTCGAGTGCGCTACCACATTACACACCGGTTTGACTTGTGAGTGTGCGCAGGCTGAGGTGCAATGAGCACACCACTTGGAAGAGGGTCTCCGCTACTTATGCGATACTGCATTGGACCTGCTATCCATGATGTCAAAGATGTCTGTTTTTGCAGTTATTATCAGGCGGGTGCTGTGGCTCCGCTCTTGGTTGGGCGACCAGGTGTTGAAGAAAGCTCTTACGGATCTCCCCTTTCAGGGAGGGCATCTGTTTGGCCCACAATTGGATGAAATCATTAAGGATTTCACGGGAGGGAAGAGTACTTTCCTTCCGGAGCCAAAACAGCGGGCTTTTTGCCGTAGGCAGGGCCCTGTTTCTTCAGGCCAGAAGAAGTTTTTTCATGCACCCGGCTCAGCGGGTAAGGGCTTCAAGTCCGCCAAGGCTGCTGCTGGGCCCAGTAAAAGGCCCTGGCAACGTAAGTCTGAAAAGACAAAGGATAAGTCAACCTCCGCATGATTCGTTGCCCCCGCCCGACTAGCGGGTTTGGGGGGGGCGGTTACTGGGGTTCGCAGACAGATGGACTGCCCGCATCACCGATTGGTGGGTGCTGGAGGTGGTGTCCTCCGGGTACAGGATAGAGTTCATCTCTCTACCCCCAGAAAGGTTCTTCCCTTTGAACTTAAGACTCAGGGGTGTCGGGAGGCGCTTCTAGGCGCCGTTTGGGCGCATGCCGAACAGGGGGTGATTGTACCGGTACCCACGATGGAAAGGTTTCACGGGTTTTACTCAAACCTCTTTGTGGTGCCCAAAAAGGGCGGTGTCAGGCCAGTTGTGGACCTGAAGGTACTAAACTGTTTTGTAAAGACAAAAAAATTCAGGATGGAGTCCATCCGCTTGGTCGTGGCCGCCCTGCACCAAGGGGAATTCATGGCGTCCCTGGATATCAAGGACGCGTATCTCCACGTTCCAGTTTGTCGCAGACACCAGCATTTTCGTCGCTTCGCAGTGGGAGATCTGCATTACCAGTTTGTGGCACTTCCCTACGGTCTGGCTTCGGCTCCCCGAGTGTTCACCAAGGTGGTGGCCCCGATGCTGGCGCTGTTGAGACAGAGAGGTATCGCGGTGATAGCGTACCTCGACGATTTACTTTTGAGAGCAGAGTCGGCGGCAGCTCTGGAGGAGAACGTGATAATCACAGTGTCCACGTTAAAAGAATTCGGTTGGCTGATCAACCTGCAGAAGTCGACGTTGACTCCATCCTGCTGTCTGGAATACCTGGGTCTGATTATGGACACAGTGCAGGCAAGGGTGTTTTTACCGCCAAACAAGCTCCTGACACCACAGGCAGCAGTGCGAACCCTGTTATCACGCCAGTGGTCCTCCTTACGGTTCTGTATGCGAGTGTTGGGGCTCATGGTGTCGACTTTCGAAGTGATACCTTACGCCCAGAGTCCCACTCGGCTCCTGCAGAAGACGATTTTGTCACAATGGGACAAATCTTCCCTGTCCCTAGACAGACTGATCAGGTTGGATCATCAGTCCCAAGGATCCTTGATTTGGTGGATTCGGGCTCCAGCCCTAAAATTGGGAAAATGTTTCCTCCCCCTCAATTGGTCGATAGTAACGACGGATGCCAGCCTATTGGGCTGGGGAGGGGTCCTGGGTCAGTTTTCTGCCCAGGGCCGTTGGTCAGCTCAGGAAGCTTGCCTTCCGATAAATGTACTGGAACTGAGATCGATCAGACTTTGTCTATCCCGTTGGTCGACAAGGCTGCGAGGCCTCCTTGTCCGGGTTCAGGCGGACAATGCCACGGCTGTGGCATATGTGAACCATCAGGGTGGAACAAGAAGCTCGGCAGCAGCCGCGGAAGCGGCTCTGATCCCACGATGGGCAGAACTTCACGTGCCGGCACTCTCCGCAATCTACTTTCCAGGCGTGGAAAACTTTCTCAGCCGCCGGACTCTGGATCAGGGGGAATGGTCCCTACATCCAGAAGTGTTCCGCCAGATTTGCCTCAAGTGGGGCACGCCAGAGGTGGACCTCATGGCCTCCAGATTAAATCACAAGGTACAGACCTTTGTGTGCAGAATAAGAGATCCGTTGGTGGTCGCCACTAAAGCACTGGTAGCACCCTGGGGTCGGTATTGGCTACTGTACGTCTTTCCTCCTCTGAAGCTGCTGCCGCGGTTTCTGCACAGGATAGAAGCAGAGGGAATCCCGACAATCCTGGTAGCTCCGGATTGGCCTCTGCGTCCTTGGTACGCCGATGTGGTACGGATGGTGGCAGATGTTCCGTGGCGTCTTCCACTTCGCGAAGACCTACTGTCTCAGGGACCCATCTTGCACCCTGTTTACCCTCACTGGCTTTGACGGCTTGGCTATTGAGTCCCAGGTGTTGAGGGATAGGGGTGTCTCTGACTCTGTGATCCCTACTGTGATTAAAGAGCGTAAGGGTACTTTGCGTAAGATTTATCATAGGACCTGGAAGGCCTATATTGCCTGGTGTGAGGCGGGGGGATGAAACCCCCGCTCTTATGCAGTGTCCAGGGTGCTGACTTTTCTACAGCAGGGACTGGACAAGAATATGGCATTAAGTACGCTTAAGGGTCAGATTTCGGCCCTGGCGGTTCTTTTTCAACGACCCTTGGCGTCACATTCGTTGATCTGTACATTTGTACAGGGTGTATGTCATGTGGCTCCTCGGATACGGTCGCCTCTGGCGCCCTGGGATTTGAATCTGGTGCTTTCTGTGCTTCAGAAGCCACCATATGAGAAGATCAGGGACATTCCCTTGCAATTGTTGTCGCGGAAAGTGGCTTTTCTGGTGGCTGTTACATCCGCCTGGCGGGTGTCTGAGTTGGCAGCGTTATCCTGCAAGTCACCTTACTTGGTCCTTCATAAAGACAAGGCGGTTTTGTGACCTTCCCCTTCTTTCCTTCCGAAGGTGGTTTCTTCTTTTCATTTGAATGAGGATATTGTTCTTCCCTCATTGTGCCCGCACCCGGCGCATCCCAAGGAATTTGAATTACATTCTTTGGATGTGGTGAGGGCCTTGCGGGTGTATTTGAATTCTACAGCTTCTTTTCGGAAGTCTGACTCTTTATTTGTGCTGACGGAAGGTTCGAGCAAAGGCATGGTGGCCTCGTCAGCTACCATTTCTCGTTGGATTAGGAAGACCGTGACTCATGCATATGAGATTCGGGGCAAGGTTCCCCCTTTTCCAGTCACGGCTCATTCCCCCAGGGTAGTTAGTACTTCCTGGGCTTTTAGACACCAGGCCTCGGTGTCTCAGGTGTGCAAAGCGGCTACTTGGACCTCAGTGCACACATTTACTAAGTTTTGCAAGGTTAATGTTTCAGCATCGGCGGATGCTGCTTTTGGCCGCAAAGTTTTACAGGCGGCAGTGTAGGCGCGACTGGCGCCGCCTGAGAGGGCTTTTTTGTACGGTACAGTTGTTGTAGTTTGCCCGCCCCTCTTGATTGACACAGCTTTGGGACGTCCCCACGTGTTATAAGAAGGGCTACGTCTGTCAGTGAACATAAGAGAAAAAGGGATTTTATTATACCTTACCGTAAAATCCTTTTCTCTGAGTTCACTGACAAACGCAGCACCCACCCCTCTGCGTTGTGTTTGTACGGCTTGTTACGAACTGATATGCTATTGTCCAGCAGGGGGTTATATGCTAAGGTGAGGATGGCCTCCTGGGAGGGGCCAACCTATGCTTTTGTTTTTTCTTTGCCTAGTCTACTCCTAGTAATATGAGCATAAACCCCACGTGTTATAAGAAGGGCTGCGTCTGTCAGTGAACTCAGAGAAAAGGATTTTACGGTAAGTTATAACAAAATCCCTTTTTTTGTGCCAAAAAGAAGACGCTCAAATGAATTATTAATTTAATTTTATTTACAGGAAAAAATATATATTTTTTAATATTAACACTCATCTTTTTTTTTATATTCAGCTATACATATGGAAAAACCGTTTCTGGCAACGCCTTTGTCTTATTTTCACTGAAGAAAGGCGGTGAAAGAAAATCTGTGGTAGATTCCCTGGAGAGGATTGTGGTAATCACATGAAATCAAACTGTACATTTTTATCTTTTGTACATCTTAAAGCTTTGTAATTTGTGTAGAACTACCCCCGAAAGGGTTGCTTGTGACTCGGTCCCCTACTCCTACACAGCTAAGCAACTTGAAGCAAAGAGCAAAACAAAGGGGACAACTTTTCTCTTTTGCAGGGCTTAAGCAGCCTCCTTAGAAAGCCAGGATGAAAGGGGGGGGGTGGGGTAGCGGTAAAATGCACCTTTGCATACCAACATTTTATTCTCTAGGATATCTGCTTTCAAAAAAATACAAATAAAATATTTTGGGGATTTAAGTAATCTTCAGGCCTGAAATGATTTTTAAAACGTAAACTAAAAATTAAAAAAATGTCTCCAGAACTACTGTTCTGGAGGGGGTGGTGGGAGGGAGTGGCAAGAGGGTAGTGGGCTGCAAAATGCACCTTCGCCTAAGTAGACAGAGATTCTTGCACCGGCCCTGCTCTTCTGTACAAAAAGATCCGCAACTGCCTTCTTCCTTTCCTCACACAGTCCTTAGTAGATTAGTAGCAAAAGTCCAATACAGACTAGGAGCTCTCAGCACCTCTTGGAAATTGCACAAAAGATTAGGCAAACTGCATGCAAGAGTGCAGGGGCGGCCGGTCAATAAGGGGCGCTTTAGTGCCGCCTCCCCGCTGGCTAAGAAGAAAAAGAAAAAAAAACACTTTTTTTTTTCGGCTCCTTGGCTGTCACCTGACAACTAAGTAGTGAGCCTATTGGTCAGCCATTAAAGACTATGGATGTGCGCTGAATAGGCGCACATTCATAGTCTGATTGGCTGCCCTGAGCCTGTGGCTCAGTGTGACTGGATGACATGGATGCCGTGGGCAGGTCACTGTGGCGGCAGACGTGACTCCTGCTCCCACGTAGACCCTGACGGGTGACTGCATGAAGCACGATGAGCGACAGACTGATGGGGACAGGCTCCAGCCCACTCTCCGCAAGCCGATCTCTACACACTCCTGCCTGCCTATTAGATGGGGTAAGTGTGGGACTTGTCCCGTCTTCGGGGGGGTCTCTGCAATGCGCCCCACCTGTGTTACTGGCTGCAAAGTACCCCACCTGTGATACTGGCTGAAAAGTACCCCACCTGTGATATTGGCTGCAAAGTACCCCCACCTGTGATATTGGCTGCAATTTACCCCACCAGTGATATTGGCTGCAAAGTACCCCCACCTGTGATACTGGCTGCATAATACCCCACCTGTGATATTGGCTGCAATGTACCCCACCTGTGATATTGGCTGAAATTTACCCCCACCTGTGTTATTGGCTGCAATGTACCCCCACCTGTATTATAGGCTGCAATTTACCTGTGATATTGGCTGCAATTTACCCCCACCTGTGATATTGGCTGCAATTTACCCCCACCTATGATATTGGCTGCAATCTACCCATACCTGTGTTATTGGCTGCAATTTACTCCACCTGTGATACTGGCTGCTATATACCCTCTATACTGTGTCCTGTGATACTGGCTGCTATATACCCCACCTGTGATGCTGAGCTGTATACTGTGTCCTGTGATGCTGAGCTGTATACTGTGTTCTGTGATACTGAGCTGTATACTGTTGTAAGGGCAATTATAATGCCTTGTGTGCATTATATTTTGCCTGCGCTAATAAGCACACTTTTCAGCTCTTTTGCATAATGCATTTGAGTGCACTCATGTTAAAGCAAGTAAGACAGACACAATAGCTGTTCTCACATTCCAAGCTCACAGGGTAGTCCTGCCTTTCAATGCTTGGTGTTTTAATTTATATCATTCAGACATGGATAACAAAATAACTTAGTGGCTTCACAATCAGCCAATCAGCCTCCAAGGCACAGTCACATGACATGAGGTCAATGCAAACCACCAACCAATGACACACTTGTTTATATTCAAACGATACAATTGAAGAGGCGTGCATGCATGTAGATTGGCCAGCCTGTATGAGCAACAGCTGTCTCCAGATCACGTGGAAACATGGCTTCCATTGAAACCAATGCGTTATCTCACAGAGGCCCTCCAAGCAAAACGCCATGCATGCACAACCTCGAACTGCCATTACAACGAATCACTATTAAATACAGCTCTATGAACTATACTCCATAGTGATTATACTACTGTTCCATTAAAGGGTAAATTATGCACAAAGGAATATAGCTGCAGATTTCTGTCACATTGATCAGATGCGACAGAAAGCTTACAGATCATTATCCTTACATAAAAGGCAATACTGATTCCATACCGCAAGTAAATCGCTGCCAAGCAGATCAATCTGTACATAATACAGGGGCACCCCCGATTGATGGTAATACACCCGCGCCACAAAACGTGCATTGCACCTCAAAGATCCGGACCGGCGTTTGCTCCAGCGTTAACCGCTCAGGGCGCCTGCTGGCCGGGATGATCGGGTGGGTAGCGTGTGGTTATCAAATAATGGAAGGTTTCCATTGTAAATGGCCTTTCCTCAATATCGGTTAAATCCATATTCGCTGTACACAGCGAATATCAGTAAACCGACACTGGGAGACACTGTAACAATACATATTAAACACATGCTAAATTTCTACAACACTGTGTCCTGTGATGCTGAGCTGTATACTCCTGACACAATATGTGGAAAACAGGGGATGGAGTGCTTGTATTCTATAAGGGGTGGGGCTTATTAGAAGTAGGAGGAGTCAAAAAGGAAGGACGGGGCCTGGCGCCCCCCATCCTAAAACTTCACCAGCCGCCACTGCAGGAGTGTATCCTCTCTGTATGTAGAACTGCTCCCAGCTGCACTGCTTGCAGGCATTACCATCCCTCCTGGCTACTCTGAATATCTCCCATGGCAAAGATAAATGGGTTAGGCACAACACTGTCTTTTAGAAAGTTTGCTACATGTGGCAGTCAATCGCCTTGAAAATCCCTGGGTGTGCTGATGTACTTATATTGTCCTCCTTGCTCCCACTGCTCTCAGGTAAGATTCCAAATCAAATCTCTTTGCTGAATGGATCCTCCTGAGCCCAGCCTGAGGGTGGGGTCTCCCCTAGATTAAGGAGACCCCCCTAGGCCACCAATGACCTCCTCAGCACCCCATCTTCCACCCGACTCTTCTGCTATCATGACTCATCCATATTTAAGGGCTGGCCTAGCCACACTGCCAGGACAGTACACCTGGGGATTGGCCAAGTTCCCTTATGTATGCAGATAAACCTTCCTGGCCTCCGCCCACTAACTTCTAGAAATTTCTCCAAACTTCCAGAACCAGGTTGAGGCACCAGAGACTTGCTTGTATGAGTCATCCAACTTTACCTGCAATAAACCCTGAGCCATTTTCAGGCTCATTTAACCATGAATCAATAAATTTGCCTGCACTATTCTAGTAGCACACTAGAGGATGATACATTTGTATGCTATACTATTACAGGGTTCCCTAAAAGGATACTATAATGGTTTAGGGCAGAGGTGCTTAACTCCTGACATACAGTCAGTAGAGCAGTGGATGGTGTCAGTAGGGCAGTGGACAGTACCAATAGTTTTTAATTTTATTTTTATTATTAGTTTTTACCATTTTTTTTATGGGGGCTTTGGTGAAATATCTAAACAGAGCCCTGCTGTCTTACTTTTTGTGACAGAGAAAGGGACTAAGGACAGAGATTACCCAATCTTTCTCTGCAGCATCAGCTGCATTGGATAGTGAATGAATGGGAAGTGCTCTGTGTTAGGCAGCTTCCGGTAATTCACAGACTGAAATATATTAAACACAGTTTACCATACTTCAGTTATGAATGGACACAGGAGCAATCAGTACTGAGTACTGTGTTTATTCAAAAAAGGAAGGCATAACTGATACACCCTGTGCACACTTCTATAATGGTACATAATGACAATTGTACTGATTACATGTTGTCTTTAAATACAGTGCCTTGAAAAAGTATTCATACCCCTTGATATTTTTCACATCTTGTCATGTTACAACCAAAAACGTGAATGTATTTTATTGGGATTTTATGTGATAGACCAACACAAAGTGGCTCATAATTGTGAAGTGGAAGGAAAATGTTAAATGGTTTTCCACATTTTTTACAAATAAATATTTGAAAGTGTGGCGTACATTTGTATTCAGCCCCCCTGAGTCAATACTTTGTAGAACCTCCTTTCACTGCAATTATAGCTGCAAGTCTTTTTAGGGGATGTCTCTACCAGCTTTGCACATCTAGAGAGTGACATTTTTGCCCAGTCTTCTTTGCAAAATAGCTCAAGCTCTGTCAGATTGGATGGACTTTGACTGGGCCATTCTAACACACGAATATGCTTTGGTCTAAACCATTCCATTGTAGATCTGGCTGTGTATTTAGGGTCGTTGTCCTGCTGGAAGGTGAACCTTCGCTCCAGTCTCAAGTCTTTTGCAGACAGGTTTTCTTCTAAGATTGCTGTAACGGAGCTCCGCTTGAGTGCTTCCGTCAGTATATTGCTTCCTAAGCTCTGGAACACAAGACCAGTGAATCTGGCTATAGTTACTCCATCAACTAGGCAACATAAGTTTTGGAGTAAACCAGAATAAGAACTGTTTATTTGAACAAGGATACAAACTTTTATACACTTGAGAAGGAGGTCACTCACCACATTAACAATGACCCACATATTTTCCCAAAACATCACACAATGGTTTAGCTAAAGAGGTACAGCTGACTTATGGCTAATCCCATCATAGAGGATCCTTAAAAGTTGAGTCAAGTTAACAGACAGAAACAATAGGTGAATGGGAATTCACACCTAGGCAATGCTTGGATTAATCAGCATCTCACTACAGGTCAGACTTGCTGTCACAGAGTTTCACATGGTAGAATAGACATTATCATGAGTATAAACAAAGAACACCTTCAGACAAAAACAGGAGACCTACTTTCAATAAATACATTGTAGCAGGCAACCCCAGAAAGGCAGCTTGCTGATGATATCAACATCTGCTATGAGTCCCACAGTGGGGAGCAGCCATTGCTGGAAATGTGGCATCTAGGCCCTTAACATGGATCAAAGGTTTAGAGTTCTAGAGTCAGTGTGTCTTGGGGAGACAGGGACTTGAATCCAAAGTAACATTACTCAAAGGGTCCCCCAGGCATACACCTCACAAAGAGTGGTGTTCCCTTAAAAGTCAGGGCCCACAGTCATCAGGCAAGGGGCTGACCAGAGCACCTTCTTCCACATGTTTGCTATATCCCCCACATGGCTTCTCACAAACTGAAAATGGGACTTCTTATGACTTTCTGTCCACAATGGTTTTCTTCTTGCCACCCTTCATAAAGGCCAGATTTATGGAGTGCAAGGCTAATAGCTGTCCTGTGGACAGATTCTCCCACCTGAGATGTGGATCTCCGCAGCTCCTCCTGAGTTACCATGGGCCTCTTGGCTGCTTCTCTGATTAATGCTCTCCTTGCCGGCCTGTCAGTTTAGTTGGATGGCCATGTCTTAATAGGTTTGTAGTTGTGCCATACTCTTTCTATTTTTGGATGATGGATTGAACAGAGCTCCATGAGATGTTTAAAGCTTGAGATATTTTTTTATAACCTAACCCTGCTTTAAACTTCTCCACAACTTTGTCCCTAAACTGTCTGGTGTGTTCCTTGGCCGTCATAATGCTGTTTGTTCACCAAGGCTCTCTAACAAACCACTGAGGGCTTGATAAAACAGCTGTATTTATACTGAGAAGAAATTACACACAGATGGGCTCTGTTTACTAATTAGGTGACGTCTAAAGGCAATTGGTTCCCTAGATTTTAGTTAGGTGTATCAGAGTAAAGGGGGCTGAATGCAAATGCACACCACACTTTTCACATATTTATTTGTAAATCATTTTGAAAAACATTTATCATTTTCCTTCCACGTCACAATTATGTGCCACTTTGTAATGGTCTATCACATAAAATGTCAATAAAATGCATTTACGTTTTTGGTTGTAACATGACAAAATGTGAAACATTTCAAGGGGTATGAATATTTTTTCAAGGCACTGTATGTTGTCTTGTATAATTTATGATAGAGATATTCAGATTGCTGACATGGTTGTTTATACCTGCATACATTATTAACAATTAGATTTTATAATGGAGGGGTAAAGAATAGCTTGGGTATAGGTGGGGCTGGGTAGGGATGAGGGGGTTCAAAATGGTACCCACAAGCTAATGGGGCTAATGTTATTTCATGATATGGTGCACTTTTGAGTCAAAGCCTGGTAGGAGATATTTATCTATGCCGGGTTTCCATGCCTTTATATGCTTATGGATTCCACCCCAGAGTGTGGCTTCAATTCTTTTGTTGAATCATGGCCTGATTCTGTTTTTAGTTTCAGTAATGCAGTTGATTTTAACTTTTGAAGGTTTCCAATTCCATTATACAGAGCAATGAAGATGGCATCTTGATGGTTTAGTCCTCATAGGTCTAAGATTGGTTGTTTTCTCCTCAGCAAAAAGAAAAATAAATCACCTTTACTTCCCATATTTGACATCTTCATCCTTTAACTTTGCCCAGTCTGCTTGATATGTGAATGAGAGAAACTGTATATTTAAAAAATATATATATTTCTGTGCTATCTTCTCCCTTACTGTTAACATGGATTTCCTCTAAACGTTATTTAGATAGATGATGGAAAGGGCAGAGCTACCTTGTTGGGAGCGGACCTTGTGAAGATCGTCAATAAACCAGAAGACCTTTTACAGTACAGACTGCACATGTCAGCCACTGTCATCACTGATGCAGGTTAGACAAATGAACGCTAAAGCTGATCTAAACCAATGGTTATATACCAATTATATTATGTTACCAATATATGAGAGCTATACCAAAAGTAATGCAAAAGTGGGCATAACTTTTTTATTAACTTACATAGGTCGTTCAAATTTCGCATGCTGGTAGAGTAACTCGTCATCTACCAAAAAGCAATGTGCTGTCATTGAGTTCTTGATGAAGGATGGGTGCAGACTGTCCAACATCCACAGAAGGCTACAGAATGTTTACGGAGATGACACTATTTACAAGAATCACCAATGACAAGATATTGCCCTTGTCGATGGGGTAATCTCTGAAAACATTCTGTAACCTTCTATGAAAGTTGGACAAAAGAATGAGCTATTGCACTGACTGGAACCCAACCATCATTGAGCGGGGAACATAAAAGGGCCAGGAGGGTAGTAGGGAACACCAGGTAAAATGGATACAGCTCCTCTCAAATTAGGTCTTGAGATCCTAATGCACATATAAAGAAAAAACACAAGAGTGCGCCTCCATCTAGGTGTAGCGATTTATCAAAAAAGCATAAAAGACAATAAAATGCACTCACTAGTTAAAGGTGGATCAAGGCTTGTCATAGACCCATATAGACCTCCATAGGATCACAGTGAGGCTGCAGAACTCAGCAGGCATGTGAGTTGAAGCAGAGTCTTGATGGAAGTGCAGCTGTCAGACTTCAGGCAGGAACATAAGCATCAGCAGCTTCCAGAAGCAGTCAGATGGCTGCCATTTGGTTTGATAAAGGGGCCCTCCTGTCTGCCCTGAAACATGTAGCCACATCCCCTCCACTTTCTGTCTTCACCCAGCCGAGAGAGCAGTTGTTTTGGAGCCGCAGCCAACTTGCCACTTCTGGAAGCTGCTGATGCTTATGTTCCAGCCTGAAGTCTGACAGCTGCACTTCCATCAAGAACTCTGTTTCAACCAGCCACATGCCTGCTGAGCTCTGCAGCCTCATGGTGGTCCTATGGAGGTCTATATGGGTCTATGACAAGCCTTGATCCAATTTTACCTAGTGAGTGCATTTTTATTGTCTTTTACACGTTTTAAATAAATTGCTACACCCAGATGGAGGCACACTCTTGTATGTGTTTTTTATGAATTTTAGACAGCCTGCACACCTCTTTCGTTAGGAACCCAATGACAGCACATTGCTTCTGCTTGGAATCCATTATTTACCTGTAATGAAAAAGAAGTAGAGTTACTATAGAGGAAGACTTACTCTACCAACATGTGAAATGCAAACAACGTATGTAAATTCATTTTAAAAAAGGCCCACTTTTGCATCATATTCGGCACAGCCCTCATATATTGCAGCTTACCAGTCCTTAGCTATGGTAGCTGTATTTTATTTTAAGCCATGTTTCCTTTTTACCTGGAACTCTTGTGGCAAATATAGAGATTTCCCTTTACCTCCTGACTGTCATACCCTCTCCACCCTCAGCCTTCCCGTGCCTTGTGTGGCTGTGTGTTTTGCTAATGTTATGCTAAGGCTATCCAGAGGTCTTTAAAATGAAATATATGGCAGCCAGACAATTGGGCTTAAGGGAGGATGGAATAAGACAGTTGGCCTAAAGCAGTGGTTCTCAGCTCCTGTCCTCGGGATCCACTAACAGGCCAGGTTTGCAGGATAACTGAAATACATCACAGGTGATATTATTTGCTGCTCAGTGATTGCAGTATTCTAGTCTGCATCTCCCCAAGGTAATACTTAAAATCTGGCCTGTTGGTGGGTCCTGAGGACCGGAGTTGAGAACCACTGGCCTAAAGTGACAGTACATAGATGCCTACTGTCCCAATTTTGCTGGGATTGCCCTGCATCTTGAATCTCAGTCCTTATGAAGCAGTGTCACCATTATTTAAGATACAGAGCATGCAGGAATTACTACTATCCCCTGAACATTAGGAGTAAGTGACACAGAGTTCAGGGTTTAGTAGTAAGTGAAACAGAGTTCAGGGGTTAGGAGTAAGTGGGGCAGAGTTCTAAGGTCAGAAGTAAATGATGCAGAGTTTAGGACTGTGATTGGCCTTAGCATTGGCAAATGTCAGTGCTCCCCCCTCTGGCAACAGGGACCCACCCCCCAGCATGAGACCAGCACCTGATCTCTGGCCCATATACAAGCGCTGGATGGATCTTTGCGAGTGACAACCACAATTACAGCAAAGATACAGAACTGAACATCATTTCAATCAGCGGTGGCCCGTCCGTAAGGGGCACTGCCCCCCCATCCATGCATGGATTCCAATGGGTTTTTTTTTGAAGCATGTAATTAGAGCCAGAGGCTCTAATAGGTTTCAAAAAAGGGTTGACTCAGGGTGCAGAACACTGCGCTCTAAGCACACCCACTTGTGTGACAATAGTGTATAAATACTCACTATTGCCACACTGATTCTCCTCCTGGCCAATCAGGAAGCGGGTCCTGGGACCCGTCACCCGACTACTTCAAAGGACAGGTGATCCTATTGGACACCTAGGAGGAGGAGGGAGGAGACGCATGGCAGAAGCAGTTGTGATGTAGAGGCGGAGATGCGCCGGAAGCCACCCGCTGTCTGCCCGTGACCTAGATGGGATGAGTGCAGGGGCTTGATGACTGACCCTCCGACCGTGGGGGGCAGGGGGGGGGTGGGTGCGGGTGACCCCAGTTATAACTGTTTTCAAAATATCACTTTTAATCAGACTGACTTTTATTTAAATCAATGAGAAAAAAAATAAGACAACCATAATTATGGCAACAGGCTGGTGCTTCTTATCTAAATGTGTATATTTCAGGAAGTGACTGGGTGGAAGCTGAACTGGACAACATTTATATTGTTAAGTCTCCATATAAAATCCTCCTAACCAGGACATCCAAATACTTCAAACCTGGAATGCCCTTCAATCTCATGGTATGTATCTAACATCAACATACAGTATCTCACAAAAGTGAGTACACCCCTCACATTTTTGTAAATATTTTATTCTATCTTTTCATGTGACGACCCTGAAGAAATGACACTTTGTTACAATGTAAAGTAGTGAGTGTACAGCTTGTATAACGGTGTAAATTTGCTGTCCCCTCAAAATAACTAAACACACAGCGATTAATGTCTAAACTGCTGGCAACAGAAGTGAGTACACCCCTAAGTGAAAATGTCCAAATTGGGCCCAATTAGCCATTTTCCCTCCTCAGTGTCATGTGACGCATTAGTGTTACAAGGTCTCAGCTGTGAATCGGGAGCAGGTGTGTTAAATTTGGTGTTATCGCTCTCACTCTTTCATACTGGTCACTGGAAGTTCAACATGGCACTTAATTTCAAAGAACTCTCTAAGGATCTGAAAAAAATAATTGTTGCGCTACATAAAGATGGTCTAGGCTATAAGAAGATTCCCAAGACTGAGCTGCAGCATGGTGGCCAAGACCATACAGCGGTTTAACAGGACAGGTTCCACTCAGAACAGGCCTCGCCATGGTCGACCAAAGAGGGGAGTGCACGTGCTCAGACGTGCTGTCTTTGGTAAATAGATGTATGAGTGCTGCCAACATTGCTGCAGAGGTTGAGGAATGGGGGGTCAGCCTGTTAGTGCTCAGACCATATGCTACACACTGCATCAAATTGGTCTGCATGGCTGTCGTCCCAGAAGAAAGCCTCTTCTAAAGATGATGCACAAGAAAGCCCGCAAACCGTTTGCTGAAGACAAGCAGACTAAGGACAGGGAATACTGGAACCATGTCCTGTGGTCTGATGAGACCAAGGTAAACTTATTTGGTTCAGATGGTGTCAAGCATGTGTGGCGACAACCAGGTGAGAAGTACAAAAACAAGTGTGTCTTGCCTACAGTCAAGCATGGTGGTGAGAGTGTTATGGTCTGGGGCTGCATGAGTGCTGCCGGGACTAGGGAGCTGCAGTTCATTGAGGGACCAATGAATGCCAACATGTGCTGTGACATACTGAAGCAGAGCATGATCCCCTCCCTTCAGAGACTGGGCAGTATTCCAACATGATAATGACCCCAAACACACCTCCAAGATGACCATTTGCTGTCTCCTCAAAATAACTCAACACACAGCCATTAATGTCTAAACCGCTGGCACCAGAAGTGAGTACACCCCTAAGTGAAAATGGCCAAATTGGGCCCAATTAGCCATTTTCCCTCCTCAGTGTCATGTGACTCATTAGTGTTACTAAAGTGTTGCTAAAGAAGCTTAGGGTAAAGGTGATGGACTGGCCAAGCATGTCTCCAAACCTAAATCCTATTGAGCATCTGTGGGGCATCCTGAAACGGAAGGTGGAGGAGCACAAGGTCTCTAACATCCACCAGCTCTGTGATGTCATCATGGAGGAGGGGAAGAGGACTCCAGTGGCAACCTGTGAAGATCTGGTGAACTCCATGCCCAAGAGGGTTAAGGCAGTGCTGGAAAATAATGGTGGCCACACAATATATTGACACTTTTTGTGTCCAATTTGGACATTTTCACTTAGAGGTGTACTCACTTTTGTTGCCAGCGGTTTAGACATCAATGGCTGTGTGTTGAGTTATTTTGAGGGGACAGCAAATTTACACTGTTATACAAGCTGTACACTCACTACTTTACATTGTAGCAAAGTGTCATTTCTTCAGTGTTGTCACATGAAAAGATAGTATAAAATATTTACAAAAATGTGAGGGGTGTACTCACTTTTGTGAGATACTGTTTATTCATTTACTGTATGAAGCAAATAGATTGCGCTATATTTGTTTGCTTATCTAGAAATGTAGCAGCGGATTTTCTAACTTCCCACCTATCCAGAAGATCGTGGAAGGAACAGGAGCTAGTCATTTGGTCCTTCACAACCCATTCATAATACCCAACTCCAGACTGGGTAGACCCCACCAATGGAGCTCACTGCCTGAATTTTTTGTTTATACTTTTGTATAGTTTAGGGTTTATTCACACAGCAAAGTGTGCATTAAGGGCACATAAATGCACCTACCTTGACATGCATTCTAAGCTGCATTGAGTTTTAAAATATGCTTCAATACCCTTTCTCTCTATTTTTTCAACTTCACTAAGCTTTATTACTAAAAACGGTTTTTAAAAAAGTGTTTTATTCCTTGTTTACACATTTGCTTTGCTTGCAGAAGAGCAATTCACATTGAGATTTAGATGTAGAGCATTTGAAAGGTGGTGAGGAGGCATTGTATCACCACCTCACCACCTGTTTTAATTCCTAAATGCTGGACTACTGCATCACAACCACATATGTTGTGTGCAGTTTCGGGGGTGATCGCAGCACAGCCCTATTCACTTAAATTGGTTGCATATGCCTTATTTACCAACCCCTTCTTTTCCTGAATGAACACAATGAGTGATAAGTACCAATCACTAACTGAAGCAGAGTAAATTTTATTTATTTTGGGGGTTGTCAGGTTGACTGTATTAGGCCCCATGGTTGCTAACAGCAGCCCTAGTTTTAAGCTCTGTAGTGTTCGTCCATTCAAGAAATAGAAATCATAGCTTTTGTAGAAAAGGGCTTGAAAAGTAGCAATATAATACAAGCAAGATTATGACAGGGATGGACATTTGTTGATTTGAAGAAAAGTTGGTCATCAGATAGTAATTTGTGTAGAAGAGTTTCAAGCTCTCTAGCTTTCTTCTATCCAGATATGGAAGTCAAGATCACGCTGACTTGATCGGTTGCTGGTCAATGGGGGGGGTTGATGATGTGAGCGGGTTGGAAGAATTCCCTTCCAATGATTTTTGCCCATTCTAAAGTGGTAGTAAACCCTATAAAAGAATAAAAAAAATTACACCTACAGGGCAATATTATAATTTTCTAGTATACACTGCATGCTAGCACAATATGAAATAACTTAGAACGAAGCCCTCCAGGGGCGCGCCTTCACATCTGCAGGCACTTCTATACAAAAGTATAAAAATTCAGGCAGTGAGCTCCATTGGTGGGGTCTACCCAGTCTGGAGTTGGGTATTATGAATGGGTTGTGAAGGACCAAATGACTAGCTCCCGTTCCTTCCATGATCTTCTGGATAGGTGGGAAGTTAGAAAAATCCGCTGCTACATTTCTAGATAAGCAAACAAATATGGTGCAAACTATTTGCTTCATACAGTAAATGAATATACAGTATCTCACAAAAGTGAGTACACCCCTCACATTTTTGTAAATATTTTCTGATATCTTTTCATGTGACAACACAGAAGAAATTACACTTTGCTACAATGTAAAATGCCCGCCTTGACTACATCTCTGTCCGTCAGAATGACTTGCTACTAAGTTACTGGCAGCCATGCTTGTTTGAACCTTGTACCTCTGTCACCACATCCTGGGGTTCTCGGAGCAGAGCTGCAAAGGAAACCCTCTTGTCAACTTGGCCTCCAACATGGCAATTAGTATGCAGCAACAGCCCTGAGAGAGGGGGAATCTTTGTTCACCTGAAATGCGTTGATTTGTTTACTTGTTCCTACTCTCAATAAAGGTTTACAAACTCATCTTCCAACGTGCTTTCACTGGATCACTCCATTCTACCTACCTTTACATAGAAAAGGGTTTGTGGAGCAGCAATATAAGAAAAACAAAATTATGACAGGGATAGCGATGTGAAGGCCAGTAGGTTGTTATAAAATTATTTGCATAGAAGTGTTTCAAGCTTTGTAGCTTTCATCCATCTAGATATGGAAGGCATAGCTTGAGCTTCTATAGAAAAGGGCTTGAGGACCGGTAATGTTAAACAAACCAAATTATGACAGGTTTGACAATTTGTTGAGTTGAAGACAACTTGGCCTGAAAGCTCCCGTCCTTCTTTTTCCTCATGGACATTTCAGGTAAAGGTTAATGAACCAGGAATGAGTTTTTCTTCTCTTTTAGGTGTTGGTTACAAACCCAGATGGCTCACCAGCAAATAGAATTCCAGTAGAGGCCAACCCAGGAAACGCCAGAGGTATTACTGAGGCGGATGGAACAGCTAAGCTGGTAGTAGACACTGGATCAGCTAGAACGCCTATGAAAATAACGGTAAGTTTTGGAGGAAAACTGCCCTTAAGGAAGTACAAGGGTTGCCATTATCGACAACTGGTATATTAATCAGTACACCCATTCATATAAATAGATTGTTTTCTTTTTTTCTTCCACTTATATATATTTCTCTGTGTTTTATTGAACTGCATCAGTTTTCTATTATTCTGTAGTATGCTGACATCTAGTGATGGTTTTAGGTCACTACAACTAGTTTACTTATGTGATTTGGTATCTCCCTCTGTCCTCCCCTTCGGTTTAGTGCTAGTAAGTTCAATCCTAACTTTACCCTTTATGTTTCTTCCATATTCCTTTAGTCAGTGTTAGCCCTTTGCAGAGACAGGGCTTAGGAAAGTCATTGTCTTCTTACACTTGGAAAAAAATGCTATATATTATTATTAGTATTATTATTCAGTAGACATGTGCAATTCCTTTCGTTCTGAATTCGTTTTTTGACTAAATTCAACAAATTCGTTAACATTTTTTTGTAAATTTGTAAATTTAAAAATTCGTAAATTCGAACATTCGGAATTTGAAAATTTGAGAATCCGAAAATTCAAAAGAACGAAAATCCAGAAATAAGAACAAAAATCCAAAAATTTGAGAATTCTAAATAACCGATTAATAATAACTATTACTAACTATTAAATTGTAAGTATTGGTATTTCCTTTCAAATTTGTCTGTTAGTGAACGTAACGAATATGCATTTATCCGAAGTTACGAATTATCCGAAATAACGAATGCCGCATCTAAACAAATGGAACGTAAAAAATTAATAATAATAAATTATTATAGTAATAACAACTTTTTTTTTAAATTATTATTATTATTATTATTAATAATAATAATTTGCTATGTTCCATTCGTTTAGATGCGGGATTAGTTATTTCAGATAAGTCGTGACTTCGGATAAATTCGTATTCGTTACGTTCACTAACAGCTAAATTTGAAAGGGAATTCCAATACAGGCGGTCCCCGGGTTACAAACAAGATAGGGACTGTAGGTTTGTTCATAAGTTGAATTTGTTTGTAAGTGGGAACAAATACATTTTTTAAGTGTAGCTTCAACCAAAAAAACAACTTTTCAGCTTTTTGGATAGCACAGGGAAGGGGTAACACCCCTTTAATGTTTGTTTTGCTGTCCATGTTTCTGTTCAGAAGATTTCACCTCACTTCCTGTCCCAATGATAATTGGATTTTGAAAATTTTAGGTTGTTGTGGAAACAAGGATTGGTGAAAAAGCTTCAATGGAGACACCTTTTCCCATAATAACTCTTACAGGAGTGAATTTCCCTTCCTAGGGGGAGATTTCCTGTCACTTCCTGTTGTCTACCTCTGTTTGTAAGTCGGATGTTTGTAACTAGGGTACCGCCTGTACCTATAATCTGATAGTTAGCAATAGTTTTTATTAGTTAGTTAGTTATTTTTTTGGATTTTCACATTTTCGGGTTTTCAAATTTTCAGATTTTCGTTCTCATTTTTGGATTTTCGTTCTTTTGAATTTTCGGATTTTCGTTCTCTTTTTCAGATTTTCGAATTTACAAGTTCATGAATTTATTTGAAATAACAAATTTTAATCATAATGAATGACCCGAGAAACGAAAAAAGAACAAAAAAGAAAAACAATTAAATGAAAACAAACACATTTTTTGGCAGTGCACATACAGGATTTATTATTACAGTTTACGCAGCGCTTTACAATATAAAAGGGAGACAATACAGTTACAATACAATACAAGAGGATTAAGAAGGCCCTGCTCAGAAGAGCTTACAATCTAATAGGGAGGGGCAGGTGGTACAAAGGGTGTAACTGTGGGGAATGAGCTGATAGAAGAGGTAAAAAATAAGCTGGAGGCGTAATAGGCTTCCCTGAAGAGATGAGTTTTTAGGGATTACCAGAAGGCAGCTAGAGTAGGAGATAGCCAGACAGGTTGAGGTAGAGAGTTCCAGAGGATGGGAGAGGCTCTGGAGAAATCCTGGAGACGAGCATAGGAGGAGGAGACGAGGGAGCTTGAGAGTAGGAGGTCTTGGGAGGAACGGAGAGGACGGTTTGGGTGATATTTGAAGACAAAATTGGTGATGTAGCTTGGGGCAGAGTTGTGAATGGCTTTGTATGTTGTAGTTAGTATTTTGAATTGAATTCGCTGGGCGATTGGGAGCCAGTGTAGGGATTAGCGGAGAGGGGTAGCAGACACTGAGGGGTTGGTAAGGTGGATAAGTCTGACAGCAGCATTCATGATAGACTGAAGATGGTATAGCCTATGGAGAGGAAGATTGGACAATATATAGGATCACGCCTCAGATTATTTGTATATAGCTAAGTAATCCTGACTGCAGCTGCAGTAGGAGCAGGCATGCCTGCTCGAGAAATTTGAAAAAATAAGACAGCAGCGATATCAGTAGCTATTTACCTCTAAAAATAAGTGATATAAAGTGCTACTGCATAAATCTATCTATTATTATCTGGATAATTCTACCTCAAATGGTGGGATGTGTGTTATACAAATTAATATGGCCGCAATCAATCTCAAATACCATGCACAAATACAATATATAAATTATGTGAAACTATCTATCATTCAATTGAATAAACACCGTAAATGTACATATCAAAAAATGTGAAAAATAAAAGTGGAATATAAATAAATATAAAAAAAATTTGTATATAAAAATATAAAAAAATAATACTAATAATTATATATACAAAGTTTCTCTGTTCTTCTGTGCCCCTACTCCATGATTCCAAAATGCTGTGATCCATAATTGATAGTACTAAAATGACTCACCGAAATTGAAGGCTGGCAGATTATAACCAGTATTAGCATATGTCTTTAGAATAGCTCTTTTTTGCTCCACTGTCGATCCGACCCACAATTGGATATCTTCCAGCTTGTGTCCCGATAGTTGCAGCTGAAGGCAGAGGCTGTCAGCTTGAAATCAACAGCACCACATTGTACTGGTATATCCTTAAAGCGGAGGTCCGAGGGCTAAAAATAAAAATTAAAAGTCAGCAGCTACACATACAGTAGCTGCTGACTTTTAATATTAGGACACTTACCTGTCCTGGAGTCCAGCGATGTCGGCACCCGCCGCCGATCTTCGGATCGGGGGACGGGTGCAGCCGCCTCCATCGCGGGTAAGGGAACCCGGACGTGTAAGCAGTACAGCTTCACGCCGGGCACCTTACCGCGCATGCGCGAGCTCTGCCACGCTCTGCTACTGGCCAGGCGGCCAGAAGCAGAGCGAGCAGGGAGGAGGGAGCCGGGCTGCTGACGTCAGCGGCCGCGTCCGCCGGCCAGAGCTCCCGGATGTGTGGAAAAGGACACCTGTCTAAAGACAGGTGTCCTCTTCCCCCTCCCCCCCGAAAGGTGCCAAATGTGACACCTGAGGGGGGATGGAATCCAACCAGCGGAAGTTCCACTTTAGGGTGGAACTCCGCTTTAAGATGGATCTCTCCTTGCTCCGCTGTGAATCCGACCCCTGCTTGGATGTCTCCCAGCTTTTATCTGACAATTACAGCTTGCAAGTGAAATCTAATCTGGATATCTCCACTTCATGAATGTAGTCACTATTGGTAGTCTCCTACTGGATTAAAAATTATTATTTTTTATCAACATAGATTGTTACACTCACACATTTCTAGTGCCTGCCCGACACTTAGGGATCCAAGGCATATACATATGAATGGGTCGTCTCTGGTTCTAGATCAAATCTCCCGTGAGTCCGACAACCATCTAAGCACGAAAGTGTCAGCGTCCTAAGCCCCGCCCTACTAGTTTAGTCATTCAACGTCTTCTCGGAGCGGTAGATTGATTGCGGCCATATTAATTTGTATAACACACATCCAGCCTATGGAGAGGTAGGCCAATGAGAAGGGAGTTGCAATAGTCAAGGCAAGAGATAACAAGGGAGTAAATGAGTAGCTTGGTGGTTTCATTTGTTAAAAAGGGGCGTATTTTAGAGATGTTACTGAGGTGAAGTCTACAAGCTTTTGATTGGATTTGGGGCTGAAAGGACAGGTCAAAGTCTAGGATTACACCTAGTACCCTGGCATGATGGGAGGGGTTGATGGTTGCATTATTGATTTTGATGGAAAAGTCATGGAGGGGGCATGGGCGGGGGGGGGGGGTATACCAGCTCAGTTTTAGAGAGATTTAGTTTAAGGAAGTGGTGTGACATCCTTGCTGAGAAGTCAGTTAGTAAATTAGTAATGCGAGAGGAGACTGAAGGAGAGAGGTGAGGAGTAGACAGATAGATTTTGGTGGCATCAGCATATAGATGGTATTAAATAAAATTGCAGCGCTTTCATTTACAAGCGCTGCAATTTTATTTAATTCTTGTACATTTGTATGGTATATCCATTTTATGTATAGCAGCTTGTGGTTCACTCTAATTTTATATTTAAATTTAAAATTTTATAATTTAGCTCTAGGAGCGCGGATATATACTAGGATAATATAGATGGTATTGGAAGCCGTGGGCGGTTATCAAGTGACCAAGGGAGAAGGTGTAGATAGAGAAGAGAAGGGGTCCAAGAACAGAGCCTTGGGGGACCCCCACAGGGGGCAATGGAATGGAGGAGACAGAGTTGTAGGTAACACTGAAGGAGCACTGTGATAGGTAGGAGGAGCAGAATCTTGGAGGCCAAGGAAACAGAGTTTTTTTAGAAGGAGCGGGTGGTCAACAGTATCAAAGGCCGCAGAAAGGTCAAGTAGTAGGAGTGTGGAGTAGTAGCCATTGTTTTTTTTAGCAGTTAGTAAATCAATGGTGAGTTTTAGTAAGGCAGTTTCTGTGGAGTGCCGCGAGCGAAAGCCAGACTGTAAGGGGTCAAGAAGGTCATTTTCACTGAGGTAGGAGCTAAGACGGTTGTAGACTAAGCATTCTAGAAGTTTAGAGGTGAATGGGAGCAATGAGATGGGTCTTAAGTTGTTCAGGTTGGTGGGGTCCAGTGAGGGCTTTTCAAGTATGGAAGTGATCTGCACATGTTTTAGAGGGGAGGGGAAAATGCCACTAGAGAGGGATAGATTGATGATGTGAGTGAGGGAGCATAGGATAGAATAAGAGGGTGACCATAGTAATTGTGAGGGAACAGGATTCAGGGGACAATTGGTTAGGTGGGCATCTGAGAAACGTTTTGTAACCTCTTCAGTAATAGCCAGTTCAAAAGAGGAGACATATGACTGTGTTGATAGGCAAGGTATGTTGAGTGGGGAGGTGTCCTCACATATTGCATTAATCTTGTCTTTAAAGTGATTGGCAATCTCTTGGGCAGTGAGTTAGTGGGTAGAGGGGATGGGGGACGAAGTAGAGAGTTAAAGGTTGAGAAGAGCCGATGGCGACTGGATGACAAGGTATTAATAAGAGACACAAAGTAGGCTTGTTTGGCAGCCTGGAGTCAGGAATTGTATCTTAGGAGGGCAGATTTATATAAGGTGAAGTCCTGCAGGCATTTGATTTTATGCCACAGTTATTCAAGAGCACGGCAATGTCTCTTGAGATTTCTGTTTTTTGGGGGTTTTTTGACGAAGCATGCTAGTCGTGTGAAACACGTCACCTTTTGCCCCGCCATATGCCTTTGATATTGCTCTTTTGTACATGGCTTTAATTTATAAATAAATACATACATTTTCTATTTTGCATCATTTTGGGGGTGCAGCCATCCTACCTTCTATCTACACAATGTCTCTTTAGATTTTTGGTGTTGTCAGTTTGCCAGGGTTGTAACGGTGGGGGCCTGATTCTACAATAATATGAAGTACAATTGCATTGGATTCAACTTCTTTGTTATACTGAAGAGCTAAAGTGGATGTAAACCCTCCATATACCCAGTGAAGTGAACAGCCTCAGATTATACACAGAGATGACACAAACCTCCCTATACAAGTCTTACATGTATATCTTCTGTCTTCACTTTGATATGCTGTTTAGAAAGTGCACATTCTATTAGATTTTCCACTTCCTCCTTCCTATGTAGGTGGAGCTGATTGGAGGAAAGGCACACACCCCCTTCCCACACATGCAGAGGTTGCCTGTGTTTTGTTAAGCAGCCTGCTAATCTATTTTTAGCAACCTCCCCCGACTCTAATTTATATGTCCCGACTACCAGAATGAGTGAGAACTTATCAGGCTGTCCGAGGAAGAGACAGCTACGGGACATAGCTATTTGAAGAGAGATAACAAAATGCTACAGACAGATGTGTCCAACTCAAATTTCATGAATCGGGTTTACATCCATTTTGAGCTTCCTGTGGTTGGTGCCAAGTCAGCAGTTATGCCAATACATAAGTTATTCAGACTGGTGCTGATTTCTTCATCCACCTTGGAGCTGCATGCAGGCAGCCTATAGAACTGGATGCAGATGCAGCGGCTACACAGACAGTCACATGTCAAAATCTGACATGAATGCAGGGGTGGATGCACAGGATCTGAAGGCAAAGAGTCTGCTGTACATTTATAGCCGACAACCGGATAAATCAACAGGAGGTTCTATATACAGTCCATTATAAACGGATAGAGTATGACATACGACAGGAGACTATACAGATGTTGAAAAATTAACTCCCCTAATCTAAAGTTTGGGGTCCTCTTTTTAAAGTGGGAGCTACTTATAGCCAGGTGCCCTGGCTTTTTGCAAAAATTCTGGTTGGCTGGGTTGCACTGGGCATGCTTGCAGTCTGTGAAGTCAAAACATTTGATCTGCATAGTCATTCTTCATCACTGGCTCACAACAAGAGTTAGGGAGGAATTATTCCCCATCAGCATGCTGCACATTGGGACCCTTATTCTTGTCTGGGTGCAGCCCCTAATGGCTCTGCAATCAGCAAAGCCCACATTCACTATTGGTTTGACAGCTCTAGCTCTGCACTCCTTTTGTTTTGATGCTGAGACATTTTGCCTTGCTCTAACAGCACAAGGCTGTGCGATTCTCCTAATGGAGTGTGACTCTCCTAATGACAGGAAATGGTCACACTGGTGGTTTGCTACTTTCTTTCCTCTTCAATGTGAGAAAATGAGGAGGATCAGCCCCGCACACAACTTGGAAAAACTTAATGAAAGCTAACATGAGCTGCTGACATTGAAAGTGCTCATTCAACCAACCCAGGGTAGACCTAGGGGGCTGGACCTTTGCTTGAGTGTCACAGTGGGTTGTGAATTGGCTGTCCGTCACCACCTCTGGGTGATCAATGCACATTGCAGGGATTTTAACAAACTTTGCAACAGAGTCCTACTCTTTTTTGCTCTGAAGAAAAAGCTGTAAATGTCACCATATCCTTTGTAGACTGATTCTGAATAGGAAGCCTGGTTCATTATAATCACCTGGTGCACTTTCAGTTTTGTGATGAAAGAAGTTGCAGGGTCTGCATCCCTTTAGAAGTAATTAACCCATGGGGAGTATCTCACCAAAGCTGAAATTCTTACTGCAGTGGATGACAAAAAATGTAATTGTATCTTAGTGCAGACTTCTGGGAAAATCAGTGAGCCAATCACACAAGGAGGAAATTACACTTCTGGGGGCGTGCTATATACCAATGGTGTACAGAATGCCTTAGGCTCGCTATATTGATCTTTTTTCGAAAATACAGATTGAAAAGAAATGGTAATAGTTAATAACATTCAACTACAATATTGTTTATATAGCGATCATGCATGATGTATATATAAATATATATAGCATTTTTTTTATTTGCTATACTTTTTTGTGAAAGTAGTGTTATCCTTTTAACCAGATTTGTACACCTCTTTAACAAATCAACTTCCCTTTTTAACAGGTGAAAACAAACATAGAGGGACTAGATAAAAATCTCCAGGCCTCTGAGGAAGCCACCATCACTCCATACCAATCACAAAGTGGAAAGGGAAACTATCTGCACTTGACTATCGATACCAATGTGGCAAAGCCTCACAAACAAGTTTTCATAAACTTTAATATATTGACAAGCTCTCCTGCAGACCAAGACAAAGTTCAGCATTTTACATATCTGGTAAGTTTATATTCTGAGGGATCAAAATGAAATTGAACAATACTTCATATGGGGTTTTTTTTTCCTTCCTCTTGATCAACTATGGGTATAAGATTGTGTATATGGAGGTTTTCTATTTATGTATTTTTTATTGGTTGAACTAACTGGCTTTTCAGAATCACCATGGTTTTATTAGAGTTTGGAAGGTCTTTACAAAATGTTTTCAGCATAAGATCTTTCAGCACCAAGAAGGAAATGTTCTTCATCCAACATGGCCACTGAGAGAGGAAACTGAGGAAAATGAGGAAATGCTTTCTCCTGCCACCAATGACATTTTCTCTGGACTGGAGCTCAAGGGTCGCTTTAAGGCCTCACTTTCTTCCTTATTGCCAATACACAAAGGGGTGGGGATGCTCATTATAAACGGCGATTCGCGCAGGCGCAGCTAGGGACGCCGGCGCAATCTTGTGCCCGCCGCATGCTCCCTCGGTGTCCGCCTCATGCTCCCTTGGTGTCTGCCGGCGACCCGCGATCACCTACTACACAGGAATAACAAGGAACCGCCGATGTAAACACGGCGGTTCCCCGCTCTGTCAGGCGGCATGACAGAGATCGACTGATCCCTGCATTCTGGATCAGTTAGATCTGTCATGTCCCTGCCAGCCCAGCCCCCACACAGTTAGAACACGCCTAGGGAACACAGTTAACCCCTTGATTGCCCCCTGCAGGTTAACCCCTTCCTTGCCAGTGACATTTACACAGTAATCAGAGGCTATTTTTAGCTCTGATCGCTGTATAAATGTCAATGTTCCCAAAAAAGTGTCAAAAATGTCCGATCTGTCCGCCGCAATATCGCAGTCCTGATAAAAATCGCAGATCACTGCCATTACGAGTAAAAAAAAAAAAAAAGAAGTAAAAGCGCTATAAATTAATTCTCATTGTTTGTAAATGCAGCAACTTTTGCGCAAACCAAACAATATACGCCGATTGTGATTTTTTTTTTACCACAAATATGAGGAAGTATCGGCCAAAACTGATGAATAAATTTGTCTTTTTATATATTTTTTATATGTATTATAGCAAGAAGTGAAAAATATTGTTTTTTTTTTCAAAATTGTCGCTCTTTTTTTGTTTATAGCGGTGAACAGAAGTAACACAAGGGTGATCAAATACCACCAAAAGAAAGCCCTATTTGTGGGAAAAAATGAAGCAAATTTCGTTTGGGTACAATGTCGCACGACCGCGCAATTGTCAGTTAAAGCAATGCAGTGCCGAATCGCAAAAAGTGCTCTGGTCCTAAAATGGGAACTCCTTCTGGGGCTGAAGTGGTTAAATATCATGCCTGGGGGTCCCCTTAGTCTACCTGTAAAGTGGCGCATCAGTGTGATGTTTAGAACAGTGCCACCGCAAAATGACATTTGTATAGGAAAAATTGTCATTCAAAATGGCTCACGGCTGTAAAGTATTGCCGGCTCCCGGCAATATAGATCAAAAATCACTGGAAACATTTGCGTGGGGGTCCCCCCCAAAATCCAAACCAGGCCCTTTTTTTTAATTTTGGTGCAGGGTTTATTTTTTTTTTCAGGTACTTATATAGAGCAGTGAATTTATGCAGCGATTTTACATATACATTGTACATTGACATCAGCCCCTACCCTCAAGGACCTTACCATCTAAGGTCCCTAACTCACATTCATACATACACATACTATTGTCAATTTAGAAAGGATCCAATTAACCTACCAGCATGTCTTTGGAGTGTAGGAGGAAACCGGAGTTCCCGGAGGAAACTCACGCAGGCACAGGGAGAACATGCAAACTTCAGGCAGGTAGTGTCGTGGTTGGGATTCAAACCAGCGACCTTTTTGCTGCTAGGCAAAAGTGCCAACCACTACACCACTGTGCCGCCCCGCCCTTAGTCACTTCAATACACTGTGTTATATATACTACACTGACTGCACCATATAGTCTGAACTATATACTATGAGGACTGCACTCTATAAAATTGTAATGACATGCCCCAGACAAACAGGTGCAGAAAACTTGTGCCTTGGGTGTTGGTGGTGGCAGAACATTGTAAACCCTCACAGCTACTCTCATTGGACGCAGGAACAGGCCCTGCAGTTGTATTTTTTTTTTTATTATAATGACATGCCCCAGTCAAACAGGTGCAGAAAAATTGGACCTTGGGTGTTGGTGGTGGCAGAACACTGTAACCCATCACATTTACTTTTGTTGGGCGCAGGAACGGGCCCTGCAGTTAAAAATTATTTTAAAAATTGTATTGACATGCCCCAGTCAAACAGGTGCAGAAAAATGTATGCCTTGGGCGTTGGTGGTGGCAGAACACTGTAACCCCTCACAGTTACTCTTGTTGGGCACAGGAACGGGCCCTGCTGTTAAAATTGAAAAAAAAATGTTATGACATGCCCTTGTAAAAAAGGTGCAGAAAAATTGGGCCTTGGGTGTTGGTGGTGCCCTAAACACAAAATATTATTGGAAGCTAGCATCATCAGGATTCAGGACAGGAGGAATATGATAGGCAGCATAGGCAGTCTTCAAGGGATCCTAGATCCCTAGTAAATTCAATCAGTTGCGTCAGCATCAGGGGCTTGATGGCTGCTGATCCAGGACTGATTCATTTTTATAAATGTGAGCCTATCAACAGACTCTGTGGATAGGTGCACTCTTTGATCCATTACGAACCCTCCAGCAGCACTGAATGTCCATTCAGAAAGCACGCTGGATGCAGGACAGGCCAGTAGCTCAATTGCATATTGAGCAAGTTCCGGCCAGTGCTCAGATGCTCAGTTGGAAAGGTCTCCAAGTCTGCTCTTGCCCCTAGATATTCCTGCACCATATAATGCAGACGCCGATGATGGCTGCTTGAATCAGCCCTGGGCGCCGAGGACTGAAAAATTGTTTAAAGGCATTGATCAGCCGGCCACCTTTTCCACCGCTCTTCCTCTGATTGAAGGAAGCCCCAGAAACACTTTATCCAGCAGCAGGAAATGGTAACCTCCCAGGGTCTGGAAAGGCATTGCACAAACTTTTCTTCAAGCTATCCTGAAGATGTTCATCCTCTGCTCTCTCTGCGAAGGCAGGATGAGCTCTGCAACTTTACCCTTGTAATGTGGATCAAAAAGCCAGCCAGTAATGATACCTCTCCTGATACCATGAACCCTGGGGTCTTTTCGCAGGCTTTGCAGAATCAGGGAGACCATGCAGCATAAGTTTGAGCAGACTTGAGTGTCCTCTGGGTCACTGAGGATGACATTGTCAGGAACTACCTCCTCCCAGCCACGTACAACTCCTTGGGTTTCTGGGGACTGAAAACCATCCCTTGAAGACTGCTGTGTGTTATCCTCTACATGCATGCTGATACAATCCTCCTCCTCTTCTTCCTGTGTGTTTGGTGGCCCTGCAGGAATGCTCTCTGCATAAAGGGGGCCTTGAGAGGAAAGGAAGTAATCCTCTTCCTCCCTCTGTTCTGCCTCAAGTGCCCTGTCCATGATTCCACAAAGCGTGTGCTCCCTCAGGAAGACTAGAGGGGCAGTGTCACTGATGCATGCATTGTAGCTGTTCACCATCATTGTGGTCTTCTCAAATGGTGACAGAACAATGCATGCATCCTTGATCAGTAGCCACTGGCGTGGCAAAAATAAAAACAAGCTCCCCTGAGCCTGTCCTGGTGCCATACTCACATAGGTATTCATTGATGGCCCTCTGCTGTGCGTGCAGCTGCTGCAGCATTGCCAATGTTGAGTTCCACCTGGTGGGCATGTCACAAATTAGGCGGTTGGTGGGCAGGTTCAATTCCCGCTGAATGTCAGTCAGTCGAGCACTGGCATTGTATGACCAGCAGAAATGATCACAGACTTTTCTGGCCTGCCTCAGAATATGTGGTAAGCCTGGGCACCTGGTCAAGAAATGCTGCACCACCAAATTAAAGATATGTGCCAAGCATTGAACATGTGTGAAGTGTCCCTGTCAAGGGGCAGACAGAAGGTTGGTGCCATTGTCGCATACAACCATTCCTGACCTAAGCTGACATGGCGTCAACTGCCTCTGAGCCTGCCCCTGCAGAGCTGACAGAATCTCTGTCCCTGTGTGGCTCCGGTCCACTAGGCAGACAAACTCAAGCTCCGCATGGTATCTTTTAGCCTGACTGCTCGCTTGGCCCCTAGAACGCTTTGTGACTATCAAACTTGGCAGTATGCTGCAGCTGGGGAAACAAGACTGCTACCTTCTTGTCCTTCTCTGGCACCCTCTCTCTCTCTAGGCTCACATTACTCCCTTCCTCAACCTGGGAAACAACATTGGAGCCTTTGAATTGCTGTGAATCCTCCATCAGCATGTAACCGACAATATGTTTGAATAATTCTGGTGACACCCCCATGCATGATGGTGGGGCTACGGAAGGAGTAATTGTGGACAAGGAGCCGGTAGAATAGGGCGCTTTGGCAGCTGCATTGGAAGACAAACTAGTATGAGCCTGTGTGACAGAGGATAAGGAGGATGAGGACGGCTTAGTTATCCACTCCACCAACTCTTCTGCATGTTGTGGCTCAATAACACGGCCAACAGCAGAAAAAAAGGACAAGGGAGACCCGCCTGCAGAGGATGCACCATGTCCGCCACCACCACTTTTCACTGTAGACACAGAGGCTGTTTGCCCTCTTTTCTTGGCCTGGGAGCATCTACCTCTCCTTGGTGGCCTTCCAGACATGATGGGGATTTTTTTCAACAACTCACTAAAATGTATATACTGTACACCACCGAATGCAATGTATGCAGTGTATTATATATATATATATATATATATATATATATATATATATATATATATATATATATAGTGTTTATATATATATTCTTACACTGCCTGAACGGACTTTATATACTGTACACTGAATGAGCTGTATATATACTCTAGACTAAATGCAGCGTATAACGGTGTAAATTTGCTGTCCCCTCAAAATAACTCGACAGAGCCATTAATGTCTAAACCGCTGGAAACAAAAGTGAGTACACCCCTAAGTGAAAGTGTCAATATTTTGTGTGGCCACCATTATTTTCCAGCGCTGCCTTAACCCTCCTGGGCATGGAGTTCACCAGAGCTTCACAGGTTGCCACTGGAGTCCTCTTCCACTCCTCCATGATGACATCCTGGAGCTGGTGGATGTTAGATACCTTGCACTCCTCCACCTTCTCATTGAGGATGCCCCACAGATGGTCAATAGGGTTTAGGTTTGGAGACATGGTTGGCCAGTTTATCACCTTTACCCTCAGCTTCTTTAGCAAAGCAGTGGTCACCTTGGAGGTGTGTTTGGGGTCGTTATCATGTTGTAATACTGCCCTGCGGCCCGGTCTCTTAAGGAATGAGATCATGCTCTGCTTCAGTATTCCACAGTACATGATGACGTTCTTGGTTCCATCAATGAACTGTAGCTCCCCCGCGCCAGCAGCACTCATGCAGCCCCAGACCATGACACTCCCACCACCATGCTTGACTGTAGGCAAGACACACTTGTACTTGTACTCCCCACCTGGTTACGGCCACACATGCTTGACACCATCTGAACCAAATACATTTATCTTGGTCTCACCAGACCATAGGACAGGGTTCCAATAATCCATGTCCTTAGTCTGCTTGTCTTCAGCAAACTGTTTGTGGGATTTCTTGTGCATCATCTTTAGAAGAGGCTTCCTTCTGGGAAGACAGCCATGCAGACCAATTTGATGCAGTGTGCGGCTTATGGTCTGAGCATTGACAGGCTGACCCCCTACCCCTTCAACCTCTGCAGCAATGCTGAAACCCAACACTTATATGTCTACTTCCCAAAGACAACCTCTGGATATGACGCTGAGCATGTGCGTCTTTGGTCAACCATGGCGAGGCCTGTTCTGAGTTGAACCTGTCCCATTAAACAGCTGTATGGTCTTGGCCACCATGCTGCAGCTCAGTTTCAGGGTCTTGGCAATCTTCCTATAACCTAGGCCATCTTTATGTAGAGCAACAATTATTTTTTTCAGATCCTCAGAAGTTGAGTCTTGTCCGGAGCGGTACCAACTGGTTTCTGCGTGTACGAGTCGCAGTATAGGTCTCCAACAGAAACCCTTCATCTGTATATTCACAACCCAAAGTCGTAACGACGTCTCCAACTTCCCCATCCCCCAGTCGGACAGTTACGAGTCTGGTATTCGGCGTGTGACGTAGTTTAACCAGACGTACCGACAGAAGGGTCTTCCTTCGGAGAAGATTTCTACTACGTGTTCTTTAGGGTGTTTGTCAAACGACTTCTGTTCGTCTGATTCCTGTACCTAATAACCTTGGGACAGGATACCAGACCACTCTGGTTCTATTTACATAAACCAAGTCTACCACAGTTCGTACACACCGGCATTGGTC